>JACBWV010000626.1:8344998-8382498 GCA_013435795.1 Chlamydomonas sp. ICE-L
GGTGCCCTACTGAATTCCAACCATGCGCGCAGTTTGACCAGGTCAAGGGGAATTCATCAACCCGGATTGTTCGCAGGTGGGAGAGTGCATTAAGCCTATACCATTTGGGCCTATGTTTTGGTACTTGTTTACTCCTGGACTGTACTGGACATACTGACATCCATGTGGGCTATATTTGTTTCCCATTACGCATCGCCATTCCGTCAATGCATGGCGACGCAAAGGTCTGGCTAAACGAGTCGGAAGTGTGGCCCCCAAAACTCCCCTGGCTCCACGCTTCGTGCTCTGCAAGGAGCCCCCGGGGGTTCAGGGGGCAGCGCAATGTACTGGGCACCAACTACATTACTGGGTGTTGTTCTACGCACCAAGTCGCTCAATTTGCGACGCATCACACAAAACAAAAACACTACATGCCTTCGTACACACCTTGATGTGGTCTTGCAACACCGTGCTCAGCTGATCCTTGGACTTCACACGATCTCCCTGTACAGGGGAGGTAGGGGCACATATTAATACCCATAAATAATATTAATACTCATCAATTTAAGATTATACATGAATATACAATTACATATATATTATTTGACTTCACGCGATCTCCCTGTACAGGGGAGGTAGGGGCACATATTAATACGCACGAATGAGGTGTGACCTCATCAACCAGCGTAAACATGAGACTATTTATTGATTATTTGACTCTATGCGATCTCCCTGCACAGGGGAGGTAGAGCCACATATGAATGAGATGCCCACTCACAAACATGAGATTATGTAGTAATCCATGTAAATACAAGAGTATATGCTAATATGACTATATGAGATTATATACTAATCCGTATAAAAACAAGATTGCATGCTACTATGAGATTAAAGATTAATCCGTTTAAATACAAGATGATATGTTAATATGAGATTATATTAATAATCTGTTGACACACACACACACACACACACAAACACACAAACAAACACACAACACACACAAACTCTATACCACAACACTACTTGCAATGCCCAGATAGTGTTCCTCACTGAGTGCGAATTTGAGCGGTCATGAGCAGAGCAACATATACAGTCATGTACAACGCAGAAAAAAATTAAATGTTGATATATTTACACACGGGATAGAAAATAAACATGAATTGATGAATAACACAGAAAATATACAATTATCAAAGTATGTAGATATATTAAAATACATATACATATATGCATACATTGATATATTCAAATACATATACATACATACATATATTGATATATTCAAATAAGATAGAAAAGAAACAAACATTTACAAACAACGCGGGAAAAGGTGCACGTACTGATACATTCACACACAGGAGAGAAAAGAAACCTACATATTTGAACAAGACAGCAACCTACATATTTGAACAAGACAGCAACCTACATATTTGAACAAGACAGCAACGTACAAATTTGAACAAGACAGCAACCTACATATTTGAACAAGACAGCAACGTACATATTTGAACAAGACAGCAACCTACATATTTGAACAAGACAGCAACCTACATATTTGAACAAGACAGCAAACAGATCCACGACAAATGCAATCTTGCTTTCCAGCTTCTCAACCCTCCTGGAAGGCAGAGTCTCCTCAACAATTGGCCAAACCTCAGCTTTCAGCTTGGAGCTAGTTTCCTACATATCAAATGGTGTTGGTGTTGGCGTTAGGGTAAGCTTTATTGATGTTGGTGGTGGTGGAGGCAGAGTCTTCTCAACAATTGGCCAAAACTCAGCCTTCAGGTTAGAGCTAGTTTCCTACATATCAAATGGTGTTGGTGTTGGTGTTGGCGTTAGGATTAGCTTAGTTGGTGTTGGTGATGGTGTTGGCGGCAGAGTCTCCTCAACAATTGGCCAAAAGTCAGCCTTCAGGTTGGAGCTAGTTTCCTACATATCAAATGGTGCTAGTGTTGGCGTTGGGGTTGGCAATGTTGTTGTCTTGGTGGTGCTGGTGTTGTTGTTAGCTTCGTTGTTGTGCTGGTTGTGCCTTCAGGTTGGAGCTAGTTTCCTACATATCAAATGGTGTTGGTGTTGGTGCTGGTGTTGGCAAGGTTGTTGTCTTGGTTGTCTTGGTTGTGTTGTTGTTGTTGTTGTTGTTGTTGTTAGCTTTGTTGTTGTGCTGGTTATGCCTTCAGTTTGGAGCTAGTTTCATAAATATAATATGGATGTTGGGTGTGGAGTTGGGGTTGGGGTTGGAAAATGTGATGGTGAGGGTAGTGGTTGGTGTTGTTGATTATAGGTGTGTGGTGGTGTTAGTATTTGTTGTGGCTAGACTGTGTGCGGGTAGGTTCTGTTTGTGGTGTTGGTGCTGGCAGTGTTGGCTTTGTTGCTGTTGTTGTTGTTGTTGGTGGTGGTGGTGGTGGTAGGTTAGTAAACAATTGGCCAGAAACTGGTGTACTTTGTAACTCCACTATCAGGCCAGCTATTCAGGAATCTAGGATTTGATTCTCGGGCCAAAATGTTAGAACTCTCGGGCCATTCTCAAGTTCGAGGTACCAATTACGAACTACGAAGTGTTTTGAAAACCTGATTCTAAGTCATCCACTGACTGGCTATATAGGCGGAATGACTATAAGGTATCTTTAAGCCATTCCCTTCAAGGCGCGCGGTGGTCTGAGCTCAGGCGCAGTAGCGGTCTGCAAAAGCAAAACCCACAGTAACCCTTCCCCAGTGCAAGCGAACGGGAAGGTCCCTTCAAACATATGCCCAGTGGCAAGGCGAAACAGTTTTCAATTTTATTTGATCACATTCCACAATTTGCAATTTGCACATAGCCACTCCCTCGCCATGATGACGCGATTCAAGACCTTGTCACACCTTGTCGTGTTTCTTCAAGATCTTTCGGAATCCTTCCTTGTTGATGGTGAGAAACCCCTGTGATGTGAGGAAGGGGGTATGAATATCTTCAGGTGTGTGAATATCTTCAGGGGGGTGTACCGTATTCTAGGGTGTGAATATTCCCAGGGGCGAATAGTCTCAGGGGTTCATATCCACAGGGGTGAATACAGTATTCTGGTGTGTGAATAATTCCAGGGGGCGGAAGGAAGTCTCAGGGGTTAATTCCTCGGGTGAAAAAAACCGTTTCGGGGAAGAAATCCCCAGGGCAAATATCCTCAGGGGGCTGTCAGGGGGGGAAGAGTCCCAGGGGGTGAATAAATTGTTCAGGGAGTAAATATTCCTTCAGAAGTGACTACCGGATTCTAGGGGGTGCATATCTGCAGGAACAAATCAGCGGGTGAACAGTCTCAGGGGTTTTTCAAATATCTATGGCTGAATTACAGTTTCTAGGGTGTGAATAGTCGTAGGGGTTAATATCCTCAGGGGTTTACCTTATTCTAGGGTGTTGAATATCCTCGGGCGGTGGAAACATATCTCAGGTCCGAATACAGTATCTAGGGGTGCTATGCCAGGGGTAAAACATTCTCAGGAAAAATATCCTCAGGGGTGAAAGCCTAAAGAATGAATATCGTAAAGGATGTAATTCCCCATCTGGTGTTCATATGATCTCTGGGTATCCACGACTGCAGGTCTTGCTCACCATCAAAGTGATAGTTCGGGGTAGTGGGTAAGTCCCCACCCCCCCCCCCCCCCCCCATGCCCGTCCCCGTCCCCCTGACGCCTCCGGTCCCCCCCCCCCTCATGCCCTCCACATCAACCCCCGCCCACCCCACCCCAGCACTCCCACCCCCCGCTGTCCCTCCCCTCCACCATCCCGCACCAGCAACCCCTCCTCCCACCCACCCATACCATCCTACCCCTACCCCCTCCCACCCTATCCACCCCGTCACCGCCCCTCATCCTCACCCTCACCTAGCATTAGGTCCTCGTTGGGACTCACCTTGAGGTTGGTGAGAATTAAGAAACGAAGGTCGTTAGGAAGGATGTTCGCCTCTCCTTCTCCAGAATCCTTGTTCTGGCCACCGCCTTGGGGGGCGGCAACCATAGTCATGCCGAGCATTCGATGAAAATGTTGGCTGTCAAAATCTGGAGGCGGGCGGGTGAAAGGGCGAAGCTTAGGTTTGTTATCCCGCCCCACTGAGGGCTGAAGAGTACAGGTAGACTAGCCGTGGCTACCGGCAGACGTGCCGGTTAGTATGATAGCCGTACTACCGGCAGAGGTGCCGGTTATACCTAAAGGTTAGACATCGACCGAGGCCTTCATCCCACGCCACCAGTGCATGAGCTGGGCCAATCACCTTTGATTTGATTAAAAGGTCTATCATTGGTCTTTCCTTTGATTACATGGTCTAACATCTTTTCCTGGTCGCCTTAGGGGAGGGGGCGACAACACTAATGCTGGCAAATTGATCAATTTGGATGCTAAATCCTGGTATGAGGAGGTTGAGGTACGGGTTGAGCATAGGTTGGTTGTATTACATGGTCTTCAGCCTCCAAAGCTACTCACTGTCGCGAACATAGTATATCATGTCTGTGTCGTCTGTCTGTATGTTGGCTGTCTAGTCTGTCTGTCTGTCGTCTGTCTTTGGGGGTTTTTTCATTTTGGTCGGTCTGTATGCATGCATGCATGTATGGATGTTACAGTCCAAGAGGTAGCCCCCCATTGGCTTAGAGGGGACTTGCCCAACCTCAAATACAGAAACAACATTACAACATACAACAACACGATACAAGATAAACATGTAAGATACAAGATACAAATACAAGTAAACATAAAAGATACAACAACAACATACAAAGAACACGATACAAGATAACCAAGATACAAGCTACACGATTATAAGATACAATGATACAAAATGTAAGATACAAGAACAAACATACAAGATAACAAGATACAAGAACAACCTAACAGTACACGATACACATGTAAGATACAAGATACAACATACAACATACAAGATAAAAAAATACCGATACAGAGACAAGATACAACATACAACATACAAGATACAAGATACAACATATAATACAATACAGTACTCATATCCCCAACCGGTGATGTCGCAAAGTGGTTGGCCCCAGTGCAAGCAAACAGGCTGGCCCCCTCAACCTCACGCCTCGTAATATGGCGTACTATTTATTTGTGTCTTTTCTTTACAGTATTAATAATGGAGCTCATCTCAGTGGATCATGGATAGGTAGCAGTATAGAGTCGACCAACGGGTGTTTGATAAATGATGCCATATTGCCGTTCCCTAAAATTGGAGCTCGCCTCAGTGGGTGCCGCTGAAAGGTTATGGGATAGGTTGTTCAGGTTGGAGGTGATATTGAGTGTTAAGGTATATCTGAGTGTTTCATAGGTTTCAAGGTTTCAAGGTATCTTAGTGTTTCAAGTGTCAAGGTTTAAGGTTTCAAGGTTTTCAGGTTTCAAGGTTCAGGTTCAAGGTTATCTGAGTGTCTGGGACTGATGATAGGCGTAGCCCTTGGTGGTGCAACCGAGGTGACATGTGATGACGATGTGGGGGTGAGGCTGGTGGGTGGGGTGTGAAAGGAAGACGATATAGATGGATTGGATGTTACGTTCCCTTAATAATGGAGCTCACCTCAGTAGGTCGTGAGAACTCCTCTCCAGGTCTCACGGTTTGGGGAGCTTGGCTGGGCGGACGGATGGTCAATGGGCGGCCCCTAGTGTTCCCAAGGTGGAGGTGCGTGCTCAATGCTGGGAATCCAGGTCCAGGCCGGCCCAACTTGGACGAGTCTCGGCTTCCTTGGAGGAGATAGAAGATGGACAGAATGCGGCTCTTTATCTAGGCTTCGCTTCAAGATGGGCCTCGTTTAGCCCGACTGGGACACTCAGGATGGGTTGGAGGGGTGGTGTGGGGTGGGTGGTGGTGGGGTGCTGGTGTGTGGGGGAGAGGTGGGGTGGGTGGGGGGGGGGGGTGGGGTGGAGAAGGGGCGGAGAGGCAAGGGGGCTATGTGGGCAGTGGTGTGGGTGGTGGGTGTGGTGGTAGGGGTGGATGTGGGTGGGGGGGTGGGTGTGGGTGAGCTAGCCAGCGCAAGGCGAGGACGAGAGGGGGTAAATGGCGCGGTGATGGGAGTAGATGAGATTAGGATGGAAGGTGGGTGGGGTGAGGTGGTAGGGCCGCGAGGCTTTATGAGGCCGGTTCGGGTCGGTGAGTGAGCAAGTGGTAGGGTGGTGGGGGGTGGGGGGGTGGGGTGGGGTGGGGGGGGGGGGGGGTTGACAACATGGCAAGGCGGGGGGGAGGATTAAAATAGAGTGCTGTGGAAGATGGTTGAGCCAAGAAGGGGAGGGTGGGTGCAGACAGGGTGGCTGGGGGTGGTGACGTGGGAAGTGGTGGGGTGGGGGTGATGTGCTGTATGTTGGGGCGGTTGTTTGAAGCTGAGGGGAGAGTGGGTGGGGAGTGCAGGGAGTGGGAGGGCGAGTGAATGGTGAGGGGGGTGGGATGGGTGAGGGGTGGGTGAGTGAGGGGGATGGGCGAGTGGGTAGGTGGGGATGGGTGAGCGGTGGGTCGGGGAGGGGTGAGTGCGGGGGGGTGGGGATGGGTGAGTGAGTGGCTGTGGATATCGGGTGAGGAGTGAGTGAAGTGTGATCGGTGGGTGGGGAGGGTGTGAGTGGGTGGGTGATGGGAGTGGGTGGGGAGGGTAAGGGTGTGGGTGGGGTGAATTGGGTGGGGATGGGTAAGTGGGTGGGTGGGGTATGGCGTCGAGTGGCGTGATGTGGTGGTGGTGGGGGGGGTGAGAGGTGGGCGAGTGGGGGGGTGAGTGGGGAGAGTGCGGTGGGGCGAATGTGGGTGTGGCGCGTGGGAGGGTAGATGGTTGGGGAGGTTGGTCTGAGGGGTTGGGGTATGGGTTGAGTGGGTGGGGATGGGTAGTGTGGGTAGGGGTGGGCGGTGGGTGGAGATGGTGTGAGTGGGTTGGGAGGATGAGGGGGTGGGGAGCTGGTGGATGAGTGGGGGGTGGTGGAGTGGGTTGTATTGTAAGCCATTACTAGGATAAGCGCACCAAAAGATGTCGGGACCATGTGCTATTGCTCGTGTTCAATTCTATGAGCGCAAGAAGCGCCCGCTATCTTCATCCACACATTAGGGTTGGTTGCTGGTGTCATGCGGCCTATGCTTTGAAATCGCTAGACAAATCTTTGAGGGCGGATAGCTGATGTATGCTCGCCGCATTCTGGGACACTTTTGGGGGGGGGAGGGGGGGGGGGGGGGGGGAGGGGGGGGAGGTGGTGACGGGTGACGGGGGGGGGGGGGCGGGGGGGGGGGGGAGGGAGGGAGAGGGTGTGGGGGCTGCGGTGGGTGACAGAGGGACAGGGGTGGGGGGGGGAGAGGGCAAGGGGCGGAGAGATTGAGGGGTACAGGAGCGTAGCAAGGGGAGAGAAAGTAGGGGGGAAATGAGAGTAAGCGGACGGGCGAGAGGAGGAAATCAGGGGCAAGGATGGATCGAAGCTATCTGCACAATGGCCTGTCTAGACACTGGAATTGGAGGAGGGGGGAGAACGTTTCCCAACTCCGAAGCTCAGCACATTTTGTGTCGCGAATTATGACGTAAGGCTCTAGATGCCGCATCATTCAGGGGCCTGGGTTTTGTTAGCTACTCAGAAACTATTCTGAGCGGGAATCGGCAGGGGAAGGTCGAGGGGATGGTCGATGTAACGTAAAGCGGGGTCCAACCTTCAGTAACGGAGGTATCGTAGAAGTAATCTACATCAAATACTCGGGTTGGCGTTGGTATTTGGTTATGGAACTTGTTGTGATGTGTTGCTGGCATGGATGTCATGAGCGGCTTGTACTACCAAGTTGGGTGAGGGTGAGGGAAAATGAGTGAATGACATAGTTAGAGGATGTCCTATCGGCATCGCAAGATCATAGCAGCCTTTGAGCAGATCTGCGCAGTAAGTTGGAATGCGTTCTTCCAGCGCGCTAAGAGATCCAGGGCCACGGGCTGAGGCAGGCATGCCGTGCTTCGCATCAGGGGTGGGGGTTGTGAAACGAAGCGGAAACACCTTGCGCAGAACTAAATCGGGCTGTAACAAAAGAGCGTGGTATCATCGCGGGTTTGGAAGCGGGCTGGGGTATGCATCACAAAAATAAAGTGGCAGCTAGCGGTATCCAGGCTTGGGACCATCACCTGTGAATTTGATCTGATGAGTGAACTTCATGTGACTCTCCGCTAGGCCAGCAGCGCAATAAATCAATGGCGCGTAACTGTGTGTTGCGCTTGCGTGGGGTTTAAGAAGCACGGAACAGAAATAGTTGGCGGCTTAGGTAAAGTTACGGCAGAAGTGCTAGCGGCTGCCAGTCGGCAAGAACGGTGGCGTAGATGACGTACCCTGGTTTGCACCAAATCAAGCCACAAACATCGTTTATACATCTTTTTAACATCCTTTTATACTTATATTCTCAGATAATAGACTATGCCTTGGTAGAGAGCTACATTTTGAATTTGCAAATTAATGGTTTTTTAGAGGCCTCTTACTAAGGATAGAAGGACTGGTTCTCAATCTATACAGTTATAGATACTGTAGATATGTTCTTGGTGGGTAAATGTTTGTTTTTCATTCCGGATTTCCGCTCTAAAGAGTATATGCCGTTTAGCGCAATGAGTGGTAGACCCACTTAAGAGATGATTGATGAAGGTTTCAGGTCACCATGCGTATTTTCCCCAACAGGTGTAATTCAACAAGATGAATATACAGAAGATCCCGGGTTTTCTTGAGGTGCGCCTTAAGAAACCTTCAATTTTAGGGCGGCTGCTGGGTTTTTTTTGAGGGTGCTTTGACTGTGGGTGTGTGGTGTGGGGGGGGGGGGGGGGGGGGGGGGGCGGGGCCGGGGGGGGGGGGGGGGGGGGAGGGCTGCATGGTGCCCACTTCGACACTAGCTATAGCAGGGGTGTCAGGGGGACCCCCCAAAAATCGCTATCGAGCAATGATTAGTTTGGGGATGCCTCTATCATCTCTACCGTAATATGAGAATATTAATGAACTCTGCTGCCCCGGACTTACAATTACATACATTACATTACATGCATGTTAAAGTATTACTGGACACCGCAGGAGGGTGTATGAACTCTGTGCTTTAACAAAAAGACAAAGAAGCCCACAAAGACAAAGAAACCCCATTACATCAGGGGGTGTGTCGAGGAAACAAACAACTCCCAACAACCGTTTTGGTTGGCTAGGATAAAACATTAGAGCCGGCCCAGATTCTCAACCACTACAGTGGCGGATGGGTAAGAAAGCTAACCCATGAGAAGTCTCAAAGAGATTAACAACGCGATAATAGAATTACCAGGTTGCCACTATTAGCAGTCCAGGGGTTCCGTCTGGCTCTTCTACAAGTCGAAAGATAGTTGCAGCTAGAGTTGCTCCAAAAAGACTTAGTGCCATTTCCATTCATAAAGGTTCTGAATGTGGAATCGCAGAATTCCACATTCCATACGGTTAAGTCGGTATCCTCATGGACATGCCTATAAATATCTGTAAACAGATTCTGGTAGCGGAGGCGAATATCATTATAAAAGGGCACTCAAACATATGCATTTCATCCTCAGTTTTTTGAACCCACACATTTGACAGTGTCTCCTTGAGCGAGGGATGTGTGCTCTATCCACCACCCTCATTCTTTCTGTGTTCAGCCAATGGGAACCCATTCTAAACTGTGCTATAGAACGAATCTGATCCTGCTTATGTAAGGCGGATGTAAAGAGAGGACTGTAGAGTACATATGGACTGTTTATCGAGGCGCTATCGGTTTCAAAATCTGCCTCTGCGACGCACCCAGGCCATATGAGATACCATACAATGGACCCTCCAAAATATGAATCTGCAACGCAACCGACCAACTAGATTTGCATGTGCGACGCAATGGCTGGACTGTCCCCACGTCAGGTGTCTGCGACGCAAGACGCAGCATTCTGAACAACCATGGTTACTAACTTACAGACTTACTATCCTTCAAACAAACCTTACAGAAGATAGCCTTTCAGTTTGTACCTTGATGGGGCTTTGAATGACCATACCGAGGTCACACAATCACATGACAAGATTGTAGTGGGTCTATTACGTTGCAAACATAGATTTGGTTAATAATTTCCATGCAACGTAGATTTTATGTTCATGGGACGTACTGTTAGAATCTTTTCTAGGTAGATTTTGAAGTACCCTTGAACAGCCCTGGAGGCCGGGTCGACGGGAACACAACGTGGGCACACATTCACACTTCAAAAAGGTAAACTAACGTTGCTTGAGCTCCGAATTCCAATTTACTGGTAGTGAATTGAATCAGACACAACGCTGCGTAATTTAAGAAAACTCTGTGCTTGGGAATTCAAGCACAACCAGGGCTATTTCATGGCAATATCTGAGACTCAACTAATTACTCAACTAATTTTGCCTTAGCCAGCTATCGCCGTAGATCAGACGCAGCTCCTCGGTCCCAGGCAAATACCGACCAACCTGGCTCGAGGCTCAACCGCCTTCAATCGACGCTCGGAACGAGACGATATGGCCTAGGCTCAGCTGTCTCCAGGGGTCGATCAAAATGTCGCAGACAGCTGTTGCCATCTGACAGAATGCAGGGCAGGTATTGGCAGAACTCCAATCCTGGGGGGGAAGCTACTCACGTAAAGTCGAGTTGGACTCGACCTGTACCGTACTGCTACTTTGTACACCCCTTACTTACATACTCACTTAAAACTTAAGACTTAATATTAATGATTTTAAAGCAAAATTGAAATAAATTAATGATTTTTAAAGCATATTGTTAAAAAGCTCTAATTTATTCAATCATAGCATGATAAGTTGCAATCATTCCGGATAACGCTTGCTCCCCCCGTATTCGAGACCTCCATTATTTCGAACGAAGAGCACGAAGAGCTTTGAAACCAAATACGTTAGGGCTATGCCCTTAAGGGCATTGGCTAAGCGTATAATGTTTTTCTGGAGAGTCCGTAGCGACATCCGTAGCATATCTGGCACCATGGACAGGAAGAGGAAGATAGAGGAAGAGGGAAAAGAGGGGGAGAGGGAAGATAGAGCTCCCTAAAGGGTGTACATTACATGTCTCGCGATTTTCACAATGGCTTGGTAAGTAAATATAACTGAACTGAACTGATGATTCACATTCAATAGGGTGGGTTGGGGTAGCTACCATTATTACTGTCTCATTTAGCCCCCAAAACAGTGGGGTTCTAACCACGTCACATTGGAGCTAGGAGACAATAGCTAGAGAGCATCTAGGACTGTTCAAATGTCCCTAATCAAGTTTGCAATATGCCTAGTCTGGTGGATGCACACACTTAGGATCACGAGGTTTTGTTGCTTTGGGGTTGGGTTGGATGGGTTGGGATTGGTCTCGAAGGCTACAAACATAATTTGGGTCATGATGGGTAAATCACTAATGCATTCATATTACGGTATGCATGCTAATAAGTCTGCAGAAACAATCACTGATGCATTCGTATGCGTGCTCATAAGGCTGCAGACACAATCAATGGCACTGTCAAATTCATTTGTCACAGATCATGTGGTCTACAGGCTAGGCAACAGATCATGATCACATCAGATCAAAATCACAGATCAAGATCAAAATCAGCTTATAGGCAGCTCCACTAGCTCAGAAGCACACGTTCAAAATCTGAGGCCCTGGGCTAGGCCACCTTGCACAGCCCTCCTTGAACTCCTTGGTGCTCGAGATAGCTACCTCCCCATCAATGGTATCGTAACACAAAATAGAGAATGATCACTCTGGAAGTGATCTTCAGCTTCTTGAATGACAGGGTTGGGGCGGGGTTTCAGGCGTAACCTCGTCAGTGGAGCGTCGTCTTGAAGGTCTCCTGAGTGAGTGAGATCGACTTCAGGCAGTTCGAACCTTGTTTCCCCTCACTCGCGCGACAATCGCCCAATCGTCCAACAGCAGCGATTGACCCGCTGGCATCGCTGACAGCTATTAATTATTGCACTAAAAGCTCTAACACAAACGAGGGCGCCTTTTTTAAACGATCTGCCTTATACCCTGGGGGCAAACCCACTTTCACGAATTCTGCCTCTGCAACCGAATCTCGCGCGAAGGCTCTCACGTATCGAGTCATTGAAAGGCGACTAAAACCATTACAATATCTGCTCCATCGTCCAAACGCACCCACGTGTTGAATTCTGTTTTTCTAATCTTCCCTCATCTCTGACTCATCGATATCCTCTGCATGAGGAGAAGTGGTAGCTGATGCGAGGGTGGCTATTTGGCGATAATAAGAATTCTCAGGTAAGACCACTCCTGAAATCTGAGCGCTGCTTGAGATCTAGACCCCATGCAGAGGCTTGAGGTTGGACTTTTGACTGAGGAAAATCTGGAATAGCCCTTACTTAGCACGCAGCTACTGGGCTCAGATAAAGCACTCTTGCAAGATGCATGCAAACAAGAGTTACATATTTTGATTCAACATGCTAAGTCTGTTGCCAGGGGACTGCACTCTCCGGGTGGAGACAGTGAAGGAGTGGCACACTGACGGCACTGTTTTTATTTTCGGCTACCAGCACCAGCTTCTAGGCAGCTTCCTGAGACTGCCACTAGGCCAAACCAAAAGATTCCTGGAGCACTGGAAAGCTGACGATATTAGCTTCCAGGTGCCTTGGTTGCTTAAGGTTTGGACGAAGAGAGAGCCCAGGGAGCTGCCTAGAAGCTGCAGCTCGTAGCTGTAAATAAGACTATGCTGACAGACTGGGTCGTCACACACACAGGCATACATACATAGTTGTACACCACTCTATTCTCTCATGCATGAGTGCACCTCCCGATGTGTGCGTGTGCGCCTAAGTTTTTGACTACCAACACCACACCACCAACACCATCACCACCAACACCAGCACTAGCAGCACCAGCAGCACCAGCACCATGATAGCACCATGTCAGCATGGGTTTTGGGGTCCATCGCTCTGGGTCGTCACAAGCACAAGTCAACCATGCCAGCATGGTTTTGGGGTCCATCGCTCTGGGTCGTCACACACACCAGTCAACCATGCAAGCATGGATTTTGGGTCCATCACTTCCACAATTACATTTTAATTCGTGTCTATTATGTTTACCCATCCATCCAATCTATCACGCATTCAGCTCGTCATCGTTGTCAGCTCCATTTCATTGAGTAGTTCCCATCCAACCTATCCCCTTCAATGTCATATGTCCACTCCTGTGTCCCTACCCAGCGTAATACTCGGCCTCAGGAGGCTAATGCAGAAGAGGGCGGCAAGGAAAACCTGAATGCTGATAACTCGACCATCCATCCATCCATCCATCCATCCATCCATCCATCCATCCATCCATCCATCCATCCATCCATCCATCCATCCATCTATCCATCCATCCAACTATCCCATTCATCCAAATATCCCATCCCATCCCATCCCATCCCATCCCATCCCATCCCATCCCATCCCATCCCATCCCATCCCATCCCATCCCATCCCATCCGTCCATCCATCCATGTATCCTAGTTTCAGCCTAAACCTGTTGTCATATGTTCACTCCTGTGTCCCTACCCAGCGCAATAGTAGGCCCCAGGAGGCTAGAGCAGAGGAAGGCGGCAAGGAAAACCTGCCTGCTGATAACTCAGACATGAAGCGGGAGAGAAAAGCAGCACCAAAGCCCCCCCCAGCCAAGAGGTGTGTTTCAAGAGTATACATATACATGCCCTTTTTAAAATATGATTTCTATGGATACATGTACTTCGTTTGTTTGTACACATTTTTGGCGGAGTCTTTTCTGGGAGGCGGGACACGTTGTCCGTTTGACCGACTGACGTGCGACCGAGACGAAGCCTGAAATGTCAGCCAGCTGTCTCATATCTTATTGGCTTCGGTCCGATCGATTCCGTTGCCACCTGTCGCTCCGATAACACACTCTGCCAATTTCCGCGACGCTGCCTAAAACCTATGCACAGGAGCTATTTATATGTACCTCTGCTGATAAAGCTAATAACCCAAACATGAAAAGGGAGAAGAAGGCGGCACCAAGCCCCCCCTCCCCCCCCCCCCCCCCCTGCCAAGGGGTGTGTTTCAGGGGTAGAGGAATATCTGAGTGTTTGGCTGATGATCATGCATAGGCGTTGGTGGTGCAAGCCATGGTGAGGGTGTCGGCGATTGCGAGGGTGAGGATGTGGGTGAGGGTGAGAGTGAAGACGATGTAGATGGTGAGGAGATGGAGATGGCGAGTGTGATTGTGAGTGTGATGGAAATGGGTAGTGTGATGCTGAGTGTGATGGTGAGCGTGATGGAAATGGTGAGTTTGATGGAGATTGTGATGGAAATGGTGAGTGTGATGGAGAGTGTGATGACTAGTGTGATGGTGAGTGTGATGGAGAGTTTGATGGTGAGTGTGATGGAGAGTGTGATGGAGAGTGTGATGGTGAGTGTGATGGTGAGTGTGATGGCGAGTGTGATGGAAATGGTGAGTGTGATAGCGATGGTGCGTGTGATAGTTAGTGTGATGGTTAGTGTGATGGTTAGTGTGATGGTGAGGATGATGGATATGGATATGGTGAAGCTAGTGGTGGTGGTGCTGCTGTTGCTGATGCTGAGGCGTCAGAGGGTATCCCTACATGCAAGATGTTTGTATCAGCTGATCTGGATTCTGCACAAGCGGTGTTACTACTTATTTCTTTAGTTTTAAATTGAAGATAGAGACGGTGAGGGTGATATAGATGATTATGGTGAGTGTGATGAAGATAGTGGGGGTGAGTGTGATGGAGTTGGTGAGGGTGATGGAGATGGTGAAGCTAGTGGTGGTTGTACTGCTGTTGCTGATGCTGAGGGGGCAGAGGACATCCACACATGCAAGAGGTTCGAATCAGCTGATCTGGAGTCCACACAAGCGGTGCGACTAATCATTTCTCAAGTTTAAATTGAAGATGGAGAGCATTTTGTTTTACAGGTGGCCCCATAAGGCCCGACCAATACTTGTGTTCCGCCTTATATACTGCATTGTGTACAAACATGCTAGGTACCGTACTATCATTTTAGACTGTTGGTAATCAGGTAAGGAGGGGTCCTCAACCCTCCCCAATATATGTTTTATGCCTTCATAGCTTTAATGTTTTTATGCTCTATAAACAACCTAGGGTTAAAGCATAAGCCTTTTATTAGGGTTGGGAAGCAAACGTATATTTTGATTTGTATATGCCGTATAAACGTTTAATCGTATGAACGTAAGCATAAAAACGTATGAAAACGTAAGAGAATTTTATGTATTTCTGGAGAAAATACTTTCACATGGGTTTAAAGGTATTGCCACGTAGCAACTTTCATGAGCATCATATATCAACTCTCAAAAAATAATCTGGCAAGTTTGTCCAACTCTCAGAAAAAGAAATCACGACCAGAAAGCGCGCTGACCGAGAAGCGCGGTGCCAATCCAAGGGAGCCATTCAACGCCAGTTGGTCTAGTATATAACTGTATACGTGTATACTGATATAAGTATATGACTACATTGCAATATTGTCCATGTTCACATTGCACTAGGCCTGCACTATCAATCCACGGAGCCCACATGGGAGCACAATGGAATGGAAGGCTAGATGACACTCTGATATCTGAGCCTGATGTGTGAGTATGTAAATCAAACTTTGGGCCAACTTTAAACAAAATGGTACTCTTGAAAGGCTATTATTATTGCATGTTGTGATAGAGGAGGTCAATAGCTTTCCAATGAGCTATGTAGATCAAATATTGAATGACAACCGAGAAAGTTAAATGCTGGGAAGCGTGCTGTACTTTTCAACGTGCTCTACTCATACGTTTTGACATACGTATGAGTATGCGTTTCGAGAAAAAATCATGCGTAAGAATATACGTATGCATGTATGAACGTATGATCATACGTTCATATATCGGCCCAACCCTAATAGTAATTGGTAGTCATTTGATAGCAATTTGGTAATAATCTGATCATTATTTGATAGTCATTTGATAGTCATTTCATAGTAATTTCATATTAATTTGATATTGATTTGATTGTAATTTGGTAATAATCTGATCATTATTTCATAGTAATTTGATAGTCATTTCAAAGTAATTTCATAGCAATAAGATAGTAATTGATTGAGACTGGAGGGGGGTTGAGTGGGCTGGCTTCAATGCTAGGCATTTCGGTCGGCCCCACGGCGCTGCATTGATTGGGAAACCTTGGGGACAAACTAGATAGTAATTGATTGAGACTGGATTATAACGTAATTGATTGAGACTGGGCCCGACAGTATCGAGTGGGCATGGCTCAATCTAGGCCTTTCACGCGGCCCCCACAGGCGCTGTATGGGGAGGGAGGGGACGGCATAATACAGAAATTTCATTGATTGAGACTGGGGGAGTATCGAGTGGGGTGGCTTCCATACGAAGCATTTCGGTTGGCCCCACGGCGCTGCATGGGGGGAGCTTGGGGACAAACTAGACAGTAATTGATTGAAACTTTAAAAACTATCAATGACTTAATATTAAATAAACTATCAATTACTATCAAATCACTATCAAATTACTGTCTCCCTCCCTCACACTTCAACAACTATCAAATCACTATCAAATTACTTTTCTCCCTCCTCACACGTCAAAAAACTATCAAATCACTATCAAATTACTGTCTCCCTCCCTCACACTTCAACAACTATCAAATCACTATCAAATTACTGTCTCCCTCCCTCACACTTCAACAACTATCAAATCACTATCAAATTACTGTCTCCCTCCCTCACACTCAAAACAACATCAAAGTCATTCAAATACGGTCTCATCCTTCACACTTCAACAACAATCAAATCACTATCAAATACTGTTCCCTCCTCGCACTTCAACAACTATCAAATCACTATCAGTAATGTCTCCTCCGTACACTTCCATCTCTACCAAATGCACTATAAAACTGAAATGTCTCCTCCCTCACCTTCAGCTCTACAAATTACCTCTCCCCTCCATCAATATTGCTGTGGGCCGGCACCGAAAGAATACCTGCCAGCGGAAGCAGCTCAGCTCTAGATGCCGCCTCCTCCTTCCTTCAAGGCGAGCTGGCAGTGATGCGGCGGAAGCTGGTGACGGCAGAAACACGCGCCACGCAGGCAGAATCTGCCCTGCAGCAGCTGTCAGCGTCTGGGGTGGACATCACAGCAGTGACAGCGAAGCTGGCGGTAGCTGTCGCACTAGGGAGCAGCACTCCAAGTAGCAAAGGGGTGTCGGGCAGTGTAACGCCGGTTGCCAGTAGGGGTAGGTCTGCAGTCTTGGTGCCTTCATGTGCGAAGTTGGGGGAGGGGCAAGGGGAATTTATCATTATCATTATCATTATCATTATCATTGTCATTGTCATTGTTATTATCATTGTCATTATCATTATCATTACCATATGCGTACCATTATGTACACCATGTAATCGAGACCAGGGTACTATTTGTTGTCATTTTGGGCTGCTCCAAAAGCGCAGCTGCCTTCTTTTGGGCAGCGCTTTTGACTTAACTGAAGACGAAAATCTGAACGCTGCGCCCAGAGGGGGTTTACAAATTTGCTTTAATCGCGTAGTCGGGCTCCAAAACCTTGTGCGCTGGTACGCAATAGCGCGCGTCATGCAGTGCTCTGATCAAGGCAACCTAACCTTCAACCTTCAATTCTACGCTTCTACCCTTGCAGCGCCCTCTACACCATGCAATCAAGACAACCTAACTTTCAATTCTACACTTCTACCCTTGCAGCCCCCTCTACAGGGCTGGCTACAGCTGAAGTCCCCGCTGACCAGAAGGACATTGAAGCGTTGCAAGAGAAGCTTAAGTCCTTGGAGTCTACTTTGAGGGATGCCCTTGATGAGGAGGAGAAGATGCGTCAGGAGATGGAGTTAATGCGTGAAGAGGAGGTCAAGGTGAAGGATAGCCTTGAGCATAAGTCGAGGTACGGTGTTGGGGTGGTGGTGGGTTGTTGGTACCAAGCTGGGGTGGTGTTCGAACAGGTTTTGATGTTTTCACTGGTGGTTCAAGTTGAAGGAGGCTCTTGGTTAGGAGAATTGGAGTCAGGAGACGATACAGGAAGAGCAGGTCAAGGTGAAGGATAGCTTTGAGCATAAGTTGAGGTCTGGAGTTGGGGTGTTGGTGGGTTGGAGGTACTAAGTTGGGGTGGTAATGTGAGAGGTTGATATTTTATTGTTGTTTGGGCACTTCGAGTTTGACAATTGAGGTGGAGGAGGAGAAGATGCGTAAGGAGATGGACAAGATACGGGGAAAGCAGCGGTGTGCGTTCCTGACTGAAATGATTTCCTCATTAGGCACTGTACCCACCCCCCCCCCACCCCCCCCCCCCCCCCCCCCCCCCCTCCCCCCTCTCACTCCCCCGCGCTTGCCTGGACTCACTCCTCTCTGCTACTTCCCCATGACAGGCAAGCTGGCAATTTTTTGCAACTACTAGAGGAGTCAGAGCAGCGGTGTGCGTCCCTCACTGAAATGATATCCTCACTTAGAAAATCAGTGGATGAGTGAGGATGTGCTTGCTTGGAGAAGCGTTGCAAAGTCTATAGCAGATGCCAAGGTGGGCTGTGTGTACGTGCTTTTGTCTTTTTTATTATGTTGGTACCGTAAGTATGTATCAGAAGCTAAGGTGAGCTGTGTGTACGTTTTTTTCTTCTTCTACATAATGTTGGTACCGTGTTCAAGCCTATATTAATGATTTATATTTAAGGTACCCAAGTCTATATCTATGATCTATATCTAGGTACCCAAGTCCCCCCAAACATACCCCCCCCCACCCCCCCCCAAAAAAACAAAAAAAAAAAAACATAAAAAAAAAAAAAAAACTAAAATAAAAAAAATAAAAAAAGACAAAAAAAAAAAACAAAATAAAAAAAAATAAAATCAAACAAAAAACACAAAAAAAAGTATCTAAAAAAAAAAAAAAATAAAAACCAAAAAAATACAAAATACAGAAAAAAACAAAAAAAAAAAAACAAAAAAAAACAAGAAAAAAAGAAAAAAAAAAAAAATAAAAAAAACAAAAAAAAAAAAAAAAAAAAATAGAAAAAAACGATCAAAAACAAACAACAACAGTATCCATTTCACCCCACACCAAAACACAAGCACCCCACACCCTGTCACCCCTTCACAAACCTAAACACTCACACCCCACCCCTACTCAACCCACCATCCATTCCCCCCCCCCCCTATTCCCCCCGCCCGCCACCCCCCCACCGACCCCCCCACACCTCCCCCCTCACCTCCCCGCATTCCCCGATACTCCCCCCAATCAGAAACCGTTTGTTGCCGTTTCTCTAGGAGATTGAGTTGGCCAAAGCAAGGGGCCTTGGCCAGGACCCCCCCTCCCCCCCTCGG
The DNA here is from genome assembly GCA_013435795.1 of Chlamydomonas sp. ICE-L. NCBI lineage: Eukaryota > Viridiplantae > Chlorophyta > Chlorophyceae > Chlamydomonadales > Chlamydomonadaceae > Chlamydomonas > Chlamydomonas sp. ICE-L. The sequence continues at coordinate 8,364,284 of JACBWV010000626.1, forward strand.
TCCGCCCCCAACACGCCAACAAACAACACCAACATTAGGCCCCACATTCAACCCTCCCCACTTCCCCTGTCCCCCCTCAGAACCGTGCCGTCTCTTTAGAGAATGAATTGGATGAAGTCAAGGGGCTCGCCAGTCAGCATAGCAGTGAATCCGACGAAGCCAACGCCATGGTGCGTGAGCTCCAGCAGCATCTGACATCGCTCCAGACGAAGGTGGAGGAGGGCATGGGGTCCAGGGACGATCATGCTCGGCGACTGGAGCAGCAGCTGCGGGAAGCTGGCGAGCAGCTGTCCGCCAGCCAGGATACTGCAGCTTCCCTTCAGCTTCAAGTTGAGGAGCTTGAAAAGGTGGGGTGACACAGTAGGAGCTTAGGCATCAGAATTTTCAGTTAGTCCGATTGATTTTTTCTGAAAACGGGGCTGTAATGGCATGTAACAAGGCGATATTAAAAGTTACTTTTCAGGTCATTCTGAGCACCTCATTTAGGAGGGGGGGGGGGGCAGCCCTCATTTGTTTTTTTGCTCACTTTTTACTCAGACCTCCAAATAAACTTCTGAGACCACCTATGAGTAGGCCTTGGTAAGGGTAGTCTATTGGCACCACTTTGGACCTCGAGCAATAAGTATTTACCCCCCCCCCCAACTCCCCCAACCCCCCTCCCCAAACGCCACCCCAGCCCAGAGTATGAGAGGGTAAATGGCTGGGAATGGGTTGATCATATGGGTGGACAAATGGGTTGATCATATGGGGGAGTATGGGTGTGTGGTGTGGTGGTGCCCCCCCCCCACCCCCCCCCCCCCCCCCCCCCCCGCCCGCCTCGACTCCCCAGCCCCCCCCCCCTAACTACCCACCCCCCGACCGTCCACCCTGTGACAACACCAAAACATTTTAGCTCCAAGGGGAAGTGTAGCTGAAACAAGCTGAGAAACTGTCCTGCTACTGTTTTGTTTGAAATAATGAGAACTCCAGTTTCTGTCCGCCCCTTGCAAAGGGGAGGGGTAACTACGGTACTTGGGCAACCCAAAGGGTGCTCATAACTGAATTTTGACTGCCACACAATCCTCATGTGGGAATTCCAAGGATTCCATTATGTGCGCCATATTGTAAACCCGCAGAATCCATATCTAAGTTTTTCCAAAAAGGGGTATTTCTATTTAGGGGAGGGGGGGGGGGGGGGGGGGTCAGCCCTCCCCAGTTTTTAGGCGTGGGGGGACCTATTTGTTTTTCTCCTCCCGGGTGACACTTGCCTTCTTGAGCTTGGTTACATGGCTCCAGCGAGCAATTTGGCTGCTTGCCGTCTTCGGTGGTAAAATAAATTAGCAGGAAAAACTCCCGAGTACAAGATGCAAACAGATGGATGTAAACAGTTTAGAGACATGTCCAGGTCCAGGACACTTGCTTTCAAATTGCCTTCAAATGCCTCTCAATGCCTTTAAATGGCCTGCACATTGCCTTCACATTGTATTCAAATTGCATTCAAGTTGCATTCAAATGCCTTTAAATTGCCTTTCAATGCCTTAACAATGCCTTTAAATAGCCTTTAATTGCTTTCAATTGTCTCAAATTGACTTTCAATGCCTTCAAATTGCCAGGACTATTCATGGTGTGCATTGCGGGTGTTTTGAGGAGGAGAGGGGAGGGGGAAGAGGTAACAGTTCATGGGTGTAGGGGATTAAGTAAAGGTGGAGACCCCAAGGGAAACCCGAACCTTTCTCCCCAACTGCCTCCCAACCAACCCAACCCAACCCAACCCAACCCAACCCAACCCAACCCAACCCAACCCAACCCAACCCAACCCAACCCAACCCAACCCAACCCCAGGCCCACTCCGAAGCTGTAGCCCAGCTGAGCGAGACAGTAGCTCAGACCACAACCCAGTTAGAGTCGGCACGAGAGGAGGCCTCCTGCCAGGTGGCGAGCACAGCCAGGACCGAGGTCGAACTTCGCCTTGAACTTCATGCTGCGCTGGACTGCCTGTCCCAAGAAAGGGCGCACCACTCAACAGCTATGGCTGAGCTGGAGGCCGCGGTTGAGAGCTTGCAAGCCGAGTCCGAGGCGGCCAAGGAGAGCGCTGCCCAAGCTGCAGCTGCTGCTGCCGCCAAGGTTGAGGCCGAGCTTCAAGATAAGGTACTCACCCTATATCCCCCCCCCCCCCCCCCCCCCCCCACACACACAAACACATAACTCCCGCCAAGGCTGAGGCTGAGCTTCAAGATAATGTTCTTACCCTAAATTCCTCTCCAATATGATATGATGCATCATATGATATCATATTGCCGTTCCCTACATATGAGTCATGTAGCTAGTAGAAAGCGAGCTCAAGTTACTCTGTTCCAAATCTCCATCATTGACCAACTGCATGGGTAACTGCAGCTCAGCTTGGCGTATGAAAGCTGGCATTTCAGCGAAGGCGGAATGCAAGATATGTCATATATTCATGTGTGTCATGTAGCCGTACAACAGCAAGCTCAAGTTACTACGATCCAAATCCCATCACTGACCAACCAAATGGGTAGCTGCAGCTCAGCTTGAAGTATGATAGGTAGCATTTCAGGGAAAGGGGCATGCAAGATATGTCATGTACTCATGTGTGTCATGTAGCCATAGAAAGCGAGCTCAAGTTACTGTGATCCAAATCCCCATCACTGGTCAACTACGTAGGTAGCTGAAGCGCAGTTGGAGGTGGAAGCCGCTCACAAGGAGATGGCTGACGAGAGAGACAACCTGGCGCAAGCATCTGCAGCAGGTACCCTATAACTAACTAACTAACTAACTAACTAACTAACTAACTAACTAACTAACTAACTAACTAACTAAATAGTACGCCTAATTAGGCGTGAAGTTTGAGGGGACCAGCCTGTTTCTTTGCACTGGGGCCAACCACCAAAAGGGGTTTGTGTGTTGTCATACCCCTGGATGAGGGTTTTGGGCCTGGTCTGCAGGTACGCAACCTCGATTTTCACGTGTTTTTCTACGCCCCACGTAGACTCGGGTGAACTCCTCAAACTAAAACTGGGGGTTTGTTTTTCTAGAATTATCCTGTGGGCTCAGTATTGCAGGATCGTTGTGTAAGCTCCTTTCAATTGCCTCCCCCCCCCCCGTACACCCCACACACCACACTACCACGGCCGCCGTCACCGCCATGACCACCACCACCTTCCGCTTACCCCACACCACCCCACTCCACCATATACCAGCCCACCCCAGATCACAGTTGACCTACCCCACCTACCCCACCCCACCGCCACACCTCACCCCACCCCAGCCCACCTCACACCTCTCCTTACACAACCCTAACCAAACCAAACCAAACCAAACCAAAACACCCCACCCCATACCACCCCATACCACCCCATACCTACCACACCCCACCACACCCATATCCTGCAGGTGCCTCCGCCACCTCCGATGCCATCCAAATGATGAGAGAGGAGGTGAAGGCAGCAGAGGAAAAATCTGCTGCTGCCACCAATGCCGCGAATGAGAGAGCGGAAGAGGTGAAGAAGCTGAGAGATAACCAGGGCCCTCTGGAAATGAGGGTAGCGGTTGCTGCACAGCGTGTACATGTGGCGGAGGACGAAATGGATGAGGTGGGTGGATGAGTGACAGGCATGGTGCAACAACGGGGATCAGGTGGTACCAGATTCACTAGAGCCAGCCTTCCCTGAAGGTGATGGTTGCGTTTGCTGCACAGCGTCTTCAACTGGCGAACACACAAACAAATACCCCCCTCCTGTTTGCGTCCCCCCCCCCCCCCCCTCCCCTATCCACCTACCCCCCCCCCCCCACTCCTAGGTCCGTGCTGAGCTGCGCACATTGCGTGACTTTAAGCGCCGTGCTGCGCCGCTACTAGAGCAACAAGTCTCATCCCTTGGTGCTGACGCTGCTCAACAGCTGCTGGGCAAGTCACTGCTGGACACGCAGATGGAGGCAGCAGAACTCACGCAGAAGCTGCAGGAAGTTGAGGAGAAGCTGGTGAGTGAGCATAAACAACAATAATGGAAACAGCATACAAATGCAGCAGCAACAACAGCAACAACAGCAACAACAAAAAAACAATCAGGAGCAGATCCAACACCAACACCAAATCCAACACCAACACCAGCGACAGCACCAGCGCCAACACCAACATCAAATCCAACACCAGCAACAGCAACAGCAACAGCACCAGCGCCAACACCAACACCAAATCCAATACCAACACCAAATCCAATACCAACACCAACAGCAGCGACAGCACCAACTCCAACACCAGTGACAGCACCAACACCAACACCAACACCAGCAATGCGTTCATGTCTTCAAATTGAAGAACTCTCCCCCTCACTCACCGCACCTGATCACTTTGTCTACAGGACAAGATGACAAATGCGGGAAGTGAGGAAGAGACTGATGCTCCCGCTGGAGGCCGCGTTGGTGGCGTGCTAGTGTCAGCGAAGAAGAAGGATGGAAAGAGGAGGACTACAGATCCGAAGGCTGCCACCGAAATTGCAGTGAGTCTCTTCCGGGAGAGAGAGAAAGAGAGAGAGAGAGAGAGAGAGAGAGAGAGAGAGAGAGAGAGAGAGAGAGAGGGGGAGAGTGAGGGAGAGGGAGGGAGAGAGAGAGAGAGGGAGAAAGAGATGTGTTAAATATATTTAAGTTGGTTTGGGGCTGGCTGTCTTATTGTTTCTTGGTTCTAAATTCAGATGTTTTTGTTTTTATTGTGCGGCTTGACTGCAATATAATTGTGTGATACCGTTAACCAGAGAGAGAGAGAGAGATGGCTGCTTGTATCTGTGGAGAGGAAGGATGACAAGAGGATAGCAGATCCAAAGGCTGCCACAGAGATTGCAGTTTGTCTCGTCATGAATGGATGGGCTAATTGACAGATAGGAAGCTCGAGGCATGCAAATACATGCAAATATTGTTTGGGGGCTTAATTGGTGAAGGCTTGAGGTTAAACCCTTAACCCTAAACCCAGAAACACAACAATACACACAGAGCACGCGCAACAAAACAACGCAATGTCTCATGTGTCACTTTCATAATCATGTCACACACAACACAACAACTAAAAGCAATACTAATAGGGTTCGGAAGGGGGTGGGACAGGAGTTCAGCGCTATTAGTGCTAACAGCAATTCCGTAATAGTAGCCTGGAATACGAGGTAGAGCCAGGCAGCGCAGGTTTTGGGACGTGTTACTGGAACTCGCAATTACTTTCCCTTCATGCATTCCTCTTAGAATTTGTGCATCAGATTATTTTGCATTTCTTACTGCCCTGTACCGAGCCTCCATGCTCAGTAGGAGCGATCGCTGGAATGTGCAATTTACATCCACACCTATTTGCAAAGCTTCCGCGGCCTTTCCATACCAGGTTTATTGCGCCTACTTAATTAGCTTCCTAGATCAGGTCGCTGAGCTGTATCTGAGCCAGCCAGCCAGGGTACTTCATTGGGCCATTTTGGGTTCATAGCGCGCGCGTCATGTAATACCCGCGCTCCCTCCATATCAGGTTTATTGCGCCTACTTAATTAGCTTTCTAGATGAAGTCGCTAAGCTGTATCTGAGTTAGAAGCGAGGGCGCTGGGGCGACTCCGCAGGAATGGTCTGTTTTCAGGTTGTTGTGCTGTCACACCCAGTGGAAGCCAGATCACCTACAGACCTGGTTGGCAGGCTGCCCACATGTCCCCCAAACTTATATCAGCACAGAACCATACAGCCTTGCCTCTATACATACCAGGGGCTGTTTTCAGGTTGGTGTGATGTCACACCCTTCACATTGGAAGTCAGACCACCTAAAGACCTGGTTGGCAGACTGCCCACATGTCCCCCAAACTTTCATCAGCACATGAGACAGAACCATACAGCCTTGCCTATATACATACCAGGCCCAAGAAGCCCAGCACTGCGCTATTCAATCGTTCATCGCTTGAGCTATCGAGCGATGTTATCGTTGTCTGACATGTGCAGATCCACAACATGTCATAGTTGTTCTGATAGTTGATTTGTGTTGCCAATGAAATTAGCAGTGCAATATATTATCCTATTGCCTAGCGGCTAATTCAAGGCAACTCCGCAATGTGTCCAAGTAACCCTACTAGTCTACTACCCAGTTATGAGCTCCTTCATTATGAATTCATGATCGTCAGATCATACGCAATTGCCACAAACGTCAGTAGGATGCATGCCAGCACTCTCCTGAACACTTTGTCTGTGTTGATTTGGCTTAGTTTGACTAAATTAGTTCAGCCCCAATAGGGCTTATTTAACTATTTTCACTATTAGGGCTAATTTGGTCCGCGATTAGCCCTAACCTCTGTAACCTAATTACTAACTCTACTTGCAGGACCTTAAAGGGGACCTAGAGCAATTGCAGATGGAGCTAGAGCGGTCAAGGAGCCAGCTGATAGCTGCAGAGTCTCGTCACAAGGAGCTGAATGAGAAGCTAGGTGTCAACAAGGAGCAGCTGCAAGAAGCTAAGCAGAAGCTAGAGTCAGTGGCTGCCCAACAGCAGGAAGCTGCACAGAAGCTGGAAATTGAGGCCGCTGCTCGGCAGGAAGCTGAACAGAAGCTGGAATTCGAGGGCACTGCTCGGCAGGAAGCTGAGCAGAAGCTGGAGTTATCGGTGGCGCAGAGCAAGGAAGCTGCAGAGGGCACGGTGAAGGAGCTGGAGCTGCAGGTTAACAATGGACAGGCCATGGTAAAAGATATGCTGCAACAGCTTGAGAGTTCTCTGACTGAGGCTGGTGCCCTACGACTGGAGGTGACCAGTGCCACGGAACAGCTAGCAACAGCACATAAACAGCTTGAGAGTTCTCTGACTGAGGCTGGTGCGCTGCGACTCGAGGTGACCAGTGCCTCAGTACAGTTAGCAACAGCACAGCAACACCTTGAGAGTTCTCAGGCTGAGGTGGATGCCCTGCGACTCGAGGTGAGCAGTGCCACAGAACAGCTAGCAACAGCACAGCAGCAGGTCGTTCTCGCAGAGGATCGGTTAGCAACAGCACAGCAGCATAGTGGTAGCGCAGAGGAGCAGCTAGCAACGCTACAGCAACAATGTGCCAGCACCACGGAACAACTGGCGACAGCACAGAAAGGGTTTGCCGATGTCACTGAAGCTCTGGACACTGCTAAGCAACTGTGTGCCAGTACTGAGAGACAGCTAGCAACGGTACAAGCAGAGTACGCAGACGCCAGTCTAGCACTGGATGCTGCAACGCAGCAGTGTGCCAGTACTGAGGGACAGCTAGCGATGGTACAAGAAGAGTATGCTGAGGTTAGCGAAGCGCTGGACTCGGCGAAGCAGCAGTGTACCAGCTTGAGCAATGAGCTGGAGGCAGTACAGCAGCAGTACGCAGAGGAGAAGCTAGCCCACCAATCTCTGCTCGAGGAGTTGCGCATCACACAACAGTCGTGGGCTGCGGAGAGAGAGCACCATGCGATGATGGAAGAGGAGCTGCAGGTAAACGTGCTGTCGGCCCTGAATGAGCTGGTCGATGCACGCAGTCAGGTGGTGGCTGAGCAGAGAGCGGCGTCCAAAACCGCCCTCCAGGCTAGCGATGAGCTGGCCAGCCTCGGCGACAGGCTGGCAGAAGAGTATGCTGGCCTGCAGGAGCAAGCAGCCAAGCTGAGTGCCGATGCTGAAGGAGCCGCGCAGAAGCTGAAAGCAGATCTTGCAGAAGCTGAGGAAGGCGCCCAGAAGATGAAGGTGGAGCTTGCCGAAGCTGAGAAAGCTGTTCAGAAGCTGCAGAAGGAGGTCGCCGACAGCCGAGAGCAGCTCGCATCGTCTGAACTACATCTGGGACAAAGCTCACTGGAGGTTGAATCCTTACACTCCAAGCTTGTTGCTGCTGAACAACAAGTGGATGCGAGCTCGAAGGAGGTGGACGCCCTGCGTATGCAACTTACAGCTTCTGAACAGGAGGTTGAATCCTTACACTCAAAGCTTGCTGCTGCTGAACACCAAGTGGATGAGAGCTCGAAGGAGGTGGACGCCCTGCGTTTGCAACTTTTAGCTTCTGAACAGAACGTGTGCGAGACCTCAAGTGAACTGGAATCCGTTCGGTCCCAACTTGAAGCTTCCGAGCACCGTGCTGGCGAAGGCTTGGCCATGTTGCTATCCCTCCAAGGAGAGCTAAAAGCATCGCAGCAAGCGATGGGCAACAGCGAGGACAGGGTACTATCCCTTCAAGAACAGCTGACAGCATCAGAGCAGGCAATGGGCGAAAGCTCGAACAAGGTAGTATCCCTCCAAGAACGGCTAGAAGCATCGCAGCAAGCGATGAGCGACAGCAGGGACAAGACACTCTCACTCCAAGAACAGCTAACAGCATCAGAGCAGGCGAAGAGCGAAAGCTCTGACAAGCTAGTATCTCTTCAAGAGGAAGTTCGCGATGCGAGGGTAGCAGCGGCTGTATCAGAGACCACTCTAGACTCGATGAGGGAGCAGGTCCTGGCCCTAACGCAAGAGAGGGATGGTGGGCAGAGTGAGGCGGTTTCTCTGGGTGAGCGCGTGGGGGTGCTCCAGGGTGCGAGGGACGATGCCAGGAGGGAGGTGGCCTCGCTGAGTGAGCAGGTCGCATCACTTGAGGACGAGAGGGATAGTGCCAAGGGGCAGGTGGATGCATTGGAGGAGCGTGTAGTGGTGCTTGAGGGTGAGAAGGACAGTGCCAAGGGGCTGGTGGTATCATTGGAGGAGCTTGTTGAAGCGCTCGAGGGTGCAAGGGACGATGCACGGATGGAGGTGACCTTGCTGAGCGAACAGGTCGCATCGCTTGAGGAGCAGAGGGATGGAGCAAATCTCCAAGTCCGCAGCGTTTATGCGCAGCTAGCGGCTGCTGAGCAGGAGAAGGGGGGAGTGAAGAGCGAGGTTGATGCCCTGCAGGCGCAGCTTGCGTCAGCACATGAGGAGAGGGATAATGCGAGGGATGAGCTTACGACCCTGGGGGCTCAACTCAGGGCTGCTCAGGAGGCGGTGGGAGGGGCCAAAAGCGAAGGGCAAGCCCTTCAGGGGCAGATGCAGGCTTTTGAGGAGGAGCGAGATGGGGCCAGGTTGGAGGTGACGAGCTTGCAAGCCCAGGTTCAGGCCTCAGAGGCTGAGGCTGTGGCTAAAGCAGCACATGCAGCCAAGTTGGTGGAGCAGCTGCAGGCCTTGGAGGAGGAGCGTGATGGGGCTAGGTTGGAGGTGACGAGCTTGCAAGCCCAGGTTGAGGCCTCAGAGGCTGAGGCTGAGGCTAAAGCAGCACAGGCAGGCAAGTTGGTGGAACAGCTGCAGGTCTTGGAGGAGGAGCGTGATGGGGCCAGGTTGGAGGTGACAAGCTTGCAAGCTCAGGTTGAGGCCTCAGAGGCTGAGGCTGCGGCTAAAGCAGCACAGGCAGGCAAGTTGGTGGAGCAGCTGCAGGTCTTGGAGGAGGAGCGTGATGGGGCCAGGTTGGAGGTGACAAGCTTGCAAACCCAGGTTCAGGCCTCAGAGGCTGAGGCTGCGGCTAAAGCAGCACAGGCAGCCAATTTGGTTGAGCAGCTGCAGGCCTTGGAGGCGGATCGTGATGGGGCCAGGTTGGAGGTAACAAGCTTGCAAGCCCAGGTTCAGGCCTCAGAGACTGAGGCTGCTGCTAGAGGAACACAGGCAGCAGAGTTGGAGGAGGAGCTGAGGAGATGCTTGGATAGCCTGCGGGTCCAGCTAGCAGAAGCTGCTCAAGTGAGGGAGTCTGAAGCGGAAGAGCTAGCTGCACATCAGGTCTCACTCATTAGCATCACGTCCTGTCTTCTAGAAGCTTCCGAAGCCGCCTCAGCAAGCATGGCGGCTGATAGGGCGCTCATGCTTCAGCTGCAGGAGGCTTTGGAGGGTGGGCTGCAACAGAGCCAGCAGGTTGTGCAGGTGCTGGCAGCTGAGCTGGAGCAGTGCCAGCAGGGTTTGCACAGGCTAAGGGGTGAGCTAGAGCAGGGCCAGGAGGTTGTACAGGTGCTAAGGGGTGAGCTAGAGCAGGGCCAGGAGGTTGTGCAGGTGCTAGGGGGTCAGCTAGAGCAGGGCCAGGAGGTTGTGCAGGTGCTAAGGGGTCAGCTAGAGCAGGGTCAGCAGACTGAGCAGGTGCTGAGGGCTGAGCTGGAGCAGGGCCAGCAGGATTTGCACAGGCTAAGGGCTGACCTAGATCAGAGCCAACACGTGCTACAAGCATTCCAAGAGGCCGCTGCAGCACAGCATGAAGTGAGTAATTCTAGCCAGGCAGAGTTGAAACAGCAGGTATCTGAGGCCACTTTGCGACTTGAACAAGCAGAGGCCAGTGTGCTAGGGCTGCAGCGAGGACTGGCAGAGTCAGCAATGAAGATTGAGGAGGCTGCCGCACGCGAGGAGGAGCTGCTGGGAGGTCTGGCAGAGTCGGCAACAAAGATTGAGGAGGCTGCTGCACGCGAGGAGGAGCTGCGGCGAGATCTGGCAGAGTCAGCAACACAGGCTGCCACACGCGAGCAGGAGCTGCAGGAATGCTTTGCCCATGCTGAAGCTGAGAAGCAAGGTGGTGTATGCCAGGAGCAGGACCTTAGGGAACAAATATCGCACTCTGAAGCACAACAAGAAGAGTTGGTCGCTCAAGTACAGGCACTTGAGCAAAACCTATCGCAGTCTGCTGTCCGGGAGCAGGACCTTGCGCAGCAGCTATCGCAGACTGAAGCACAACGAGAAGAGGTGGTTGTTCAAGTACAGGCACTTGAGCGAAACCTATCGCAGTCTGCTGCTAGGGAGCAGGACCTTGCGCAACAGCTATTGCAGACTGAGGTACTGCGTGCAGAGATGATTGCTCAGGTACAGGCGCTTGAGCATAACGTATTAGATTCTGCTGCCCTAGAGCAAGGCCTGAGGAAACAGCTATCGCAGACTGAGGTGTGGCGTGAGAAGGTTGTAGCTTTGGTTGAAGAAAACGAGCGAAGCGTATTACAGTCTGCTGCCCGGGATCAGGACATTCGGGAACAGATATCTCAGACTGAGGTGCTACTATCACAGACTGTGTTATCCCAGGTGGAGGAGCAAGGGCAAAATCTATCAAAGGCTAAAGCAGAGCGTGAAGAGGTGGTGGCTGAGGTACAGGTTCTTACGCAAAAGCTGACAAATTTTGGAGCGATGCATGAAGAGGTGACTGCTCATGTTCACGGGCTTCAACAAAAGCTGTTGCATGCTGTAGCAGAGCGGGACGAGGGGAAAGCTGAGGTGCAAGCTCTCGAGCGAAAGCTGGCGATTGTTGGAGCAGAGCGTGAGGAGGGGTTAGCTGAGGTGCAAGCCCTCGAGCATAGGCTCGCGCAGGCGGTGAGCCAGCAGGATCAGGCGATCGCTAGTCTTCAGGAGCAGCAGCAACGGGTTTCCCGGGCGGCAGGTATAGAGCAGCAGGCGTTGAACCAAATTCAGGGTCTGGAAGATGAGCTGGCGGCTGCCGCAGAGGCTGTTTCGGCCATGGAGGCGGAGCTGGCAGCAGCTGCAGAGAAGGTGGATGCGCTTGAAAGGGAGCTGGGGGAAGCTGCCCAGAAGCTGCAGACTGCAGGGGGCATGGTAGCAGATCTAGAGGGACAGGTGGGCCTAAAGGAGGTTGAGTATGGCAGCGCTGTGGAGAGGTTGCGAGAGGAGATGTCGGCACAGCTTGAGGAGTCAATGTTCCAAGTGAGTTATATTTCCTTGGTGCTCATGAATGCGTTTGTGCTTGTGAATGTGTATGTGCTTGTTAGGGGCGGCATAGAGAGGGTGCCAGAGGAGATGTCGGCATAGCTTGAGGAGTCAATGAACAAAGTGAGTTGTGTTCCCTTGGTAAGCTTGTGCTCATGAATGCGTATGTGCTTGTGAATGTGCTAGTGAATGTGTATGTGCTTGTTAATGGCTCCATGTAGAGGGTGCGAGAGGAGATGTCGGCACAGCTTGAGGAGTCAATGAACAAAGTGAGTTATGTTCCCTTGGTTTGCTTGTGCTCATGAATGCGTATGTGCTTGTGAATGTGCTTGTGAATGTGTATGTGCTTGTTAATGGCTCCATGTAGAGGGTGCGAGAGGAGATGTCGGCACAGCTTGAGGAGTCAATGAACAAAGTGAGTTATGTTCCCTTGGTTTGCTTGTGCTCATGAATGCGTATGTGCTTGTGAATGTGCTTTTACTTTAGAACGTGCTTGTGTTTTAAAGTGTGCTTGTGCTTTAAAATGTGCTTGTGCTTTAAAATGTTCTTGCTTGCAAATTTGCTTGTGCTTGTGCTTGTGAATGAGCTTTTGGTTTTGATTGCAAATGTTCTTGTTCTTGTTCTTGTGATTGTGCTTCTGTTTGTGCTTAAGGAGTTCTTGAACTAAGTGACTTAAGTTGCCCTGGTTTGGTTGTGATTATGCATGTGCTTGCTCTTGTGCTTGTGAATTTGCTTGTGCTTGTGCTTGCACATGTGCTTGCCCTCGTGCTTGCAAATTTGCATGTGCTTGTGCTTGCGAATGTGCTTTTGGTTTTGATTGCAAATGTTCTTGTTCTTCTGTTTGTGCTTGAGGGGTCCTTGAACCAAGTGACTTATGTTGCCTTGGTTTGGTTGTGATTATGCATGTGCTTGTGAATATGCTTGCAAATGTGATTGTGGTTATGCCTGTGCTTGCTCTCGTGCTTGTGAATTTGCTTGTGCGTGTGCTTGCACATGTGCTTGTGAATGTGCTAGTGCTTGCAAATGCGATTGTGCTTGTGAATGTGCTTTTGAATGTAATAGTGCTTGTCCTTGTGGTAGGGCCTGCTGATTTTGTATTTCTGTCTGAATCTATTGATCTTAACAGCTCTGGCCATTACACATACATACATACTTGCCCAGGTGGCTGATCTGGAGGATGAGCTCTTGGCCGTGAGAAGCACGGCAGACGCCAAGCAAGTGGAGCTTGCTGAGTCTATCCAGCGTGCTGATAACTTTCATGCCCAAGTCATCCAGCTGGAGGTAGGCACTGCTTTTTTTGTGTCAGCTTTCAGACACACTAGCTAGCTTCTGGTATATCCATAGCCTGTCAAGCGTGCTGATAAATTTCATGCCCAGGTCATCCAGCTAGAGGTAGGCCATGCTGTTGTGTGTTTGAAGCTTGGATTTTGAAGCTTACATTACATTACATTACATTACATTACATTACATTACATTACATTACATTACATTACATTAAATTAAATTACATTACATTTCATTATATTGCAATTCATTACATTACATTATTACATTGGGCTATATTACACTGTACTTCTCTGCATTGCACTACAGCAGAGTAATGCCTTTGAATATGCCATGCATCTGCGTCCGCAAGAGGACTAGAAGTGCAGTGTAGTGCAGTGTAATGTGATGCAGTGTATTGAAGTGTAGTGCTGAGTAATGTAATATAATATTATGTATTGTAGTCAAGAGCACTGTAGTGTGCTCTCCAATGCTGAGTTGCTGTGCTGTACTGTGTTGTTGTACGTTGTAATTTGACTCAAACATCAACACAGACACAGGCGTGTGCTGACGCTGGCACACAGGCCCATGCTTGCACAAACCGATTGTGTTCACCCTTCCTTGTCTGTGCTGTTTTGTGTTGTTCTTGTAATTCGACTCAAACAAAAGGTTGTAATTTGACTCAAACATTAACACCGGCGCAGATGTGTGCACACAGACCCATGCTGGCACACACCAATTGTGTTCACCCTCCCTTGCCTGTGCTGTCTTGTTGCGCTCTATTTTGATTCAAACATAACCACAGACACAGGCAAGCTCACACAGACCTATACAAGCACACACCGATGTTGCTCTTTCTCCCTTTTCACAGGCCACGCTGCTCGAGGATAGTGCTTCAGCTGCAGAGCAAGTGGCACTGAGGGCGCTGCTCTCTGAGGCGGAGGCTGGGCTAGAGAGGCGAGAGGAGGAGCTGTCTGAACACATAACCACAAGCACAGACAAGCTCACACATTCCTTTACGAGTGCACAACGATTTTGTTCTTTCTCCCTTTTGACAGGCCACGCTGCTTGAGGACAGCACTTCAGCTGCGGAGCAAGAGGCACTGAGGGGTCTGCTCTCTGAGGCGGAGGCTGGGCTAGAGAGGCAGGGGCAGGAGCTGTTTGACCTGCAAGAGCTGCAGCAGCAGCTCATGGCAGCCAAGTCAGCCCTAGATGTAGTCTCAGAGCAGGCTGCCAGCCATGCGGCGCGGGCTGATGAGCTGTCTGTGCAGCTCGAGTCGACGCAAGCTGGCTTAGCTTCATCGGAGGCCCTGACAAACATCGTTGCCCTCACCTCACAGCTCGAGCAAACTGGTGGACAGGTAACTGGCCTCGTGGAGGAGTTAGAGCAGAGCAGAAGCTGCATCGCGCAACTGGAAGCTGAGCTAGAGGGCCAGGCAGTCAAAGCAACTGGCCTGGTGGAGGAGTTGGAGGAGAGGAAAAGATGCATCGCACAACTAGAAGCTGTGCTAGAAGACCAGGGAGCCAAGGTCACTGGCCTGAAGCAGGAGTTGGAGGAGGGTCAAGGCCGCATCGCGCTGCTTGAAGCAGAGCTGGAGCAGCAGAGAGAGAAGTTGAGTGATGCGTCATCCGCCCTCGAGCAGCTTAACGTGGAGGTGGAGCAGCAGAGAGAGAAGTCACGTGATGCGCAATCTGCCCTCGAGCAGCTTAAAGTGGAGGTGGAGCAGCAGAGAGAAAAGACGCATTATGCGGAATCCGCCCTCGAGCACACCCAGGCTCAGGTCCTCGAGCTGCGGTCTGAACTAGAGCAGGCTAGCTCAAGCCTTGAAGCTCAGCTGGCAGCGGTCAGGTCTCGCGAAGTAGATTGCTCTGTGCAGTCGGATGAGCTGGCGTCGCTAGCCGCCAGCCTGGCAGAGCGTGATGCTGAGCTGGCGCTGAGTAAGGCAGGTGCTGAAGAGTCTCGAGCGCGCTTGAAGGCTGCCGTGCAGAAAGGGCGCAGCATAGAGAAGCAGTTGGTTGCGGCGAAGGAGGAGGTGGCTGATAAGACAACACAGCTAGCGACGCTGACAGATGAGGTATGTCTGGATGGTGGTGGTGTAGCTGAAAAGAAGCTGTTGGTCGCAAATGAGGTAGGCATGGATGTTGGTGTAGCTTAGGTGTAGCTGATAAGACAACACAGCTAGCGACGCTGACAGATGAGGTATGTCTGGATGGTGGTGGTGTAGCTGAAAAGAAGCTGTTGGTCGCAGATGAGGTAGGCATGGATGTTGGTGTAGCTGAGGTGTAGCTGATAAGACAGCACAGCTAGCGACGCTGACAGATGAGGTAGGTCTGGATGGTGGTGGTGTAGCTGAAAAGAAGCTGTTGGTCCCAGATGAGGTAGGCATGGATGTTGGTGTAGCTGAGGTGTAGATGAGAAGACAGCACAGCTAGCGGCGCTGAAGGATGAGGTAGGCATGGATAGTGGTGTAGCTGAGGCGTAGCTGAAGAGAAGGTATTGGTCGCATTGATATGAGGTATGCCTGGATGTTGGAGTAGCTGGTGGTGTAGTTGAAGGCGCTGACAGATGAGGTAGTCCTGGGTGGTGGTACAACTCTGCTGTGTCTGTCTGGCTGGCTCTTTGAGTTTCAAACTCCGAGCTTTGACGTTTCAAATCTAGCCTTTTGTCCTCCCTCCCTTCCCCTCTTGTCCTTATCCTCTCTTGTCCTCCCTCCCTTCCCCTCTGAACCTCTTGTCCTCCCTCCCTTCCCCTCTTGCCCTTATCCTCTTCTTTGTCCTCCACTCCCCTTCCCATCTTGTACCCGTTTTTCTCTCTTGTCCTCCCTCCCTCCCCTCTTTTTGTCCTCCCTCACTTCCCTCGTCTTATCCCACAGCTCTGGATGTACATACCTCCCTTCCCCTCTGTCTCCCTCCTTAAAAAGAGGGGGGGAGGACGAAAGAAGGCGGATGATGGGGGGGTGGCGGAAACCAGGGTTGATCGAGGAAGAAAAGAATGAGGAA
Organism: Chlamydomonas sp. ICE-L; assembly: GCA_013435795.1. Lineage (NCBI taxonomy): Eukaryota > Viridiplantae > Chlorophyta > Chlorophyceae > Chlamydomonadales > Chlamydomonadaceae > Chlamydomonas > Chlamydomonas sp. ICE-L. The sequence goes on from JACBWV010000626.1 coordinate 8,380,176, forward strand.
AAAAGGAGAAAAGAAAGAAGAGTGGAAAAGAGGGGAAAGGAGAAGAGAGGGAAGAAAGAAAGGAAATAGAGGGGAAGAAAAGAGAGGGGAAGGAAGAAAGGGAAAAAAGGAAAAGAAAGAAAGGAAAAGAGGGGAAGAGAGAAGAGAGAAAAATGAGAGCGATTATCTTCCCGCTAAATTGCATGACAAATTGATTAGATCCGAATAAGAAACGAACGGAAAAGAGGGGAAGAAAGAAAGACAGAGGGGAAGGATAAGAGAGGGGAATAAAGAAAGGAAAAAAAGGAAAAGAAAAGAAAGGAAAAGGGGGAAGGAGAAGAGAGGGGAAGAAAGAGAGGAAGAAAGGGAAAAAGAAAGAGAGGAAAAGAGTGTCCTTATCCTCTCTTGTCCTCCCTCCCTTCCCCTCTTGTCCTCCCTCCCTTCCCCTCTTGTCCTTATCCTCTCTTGTCCTCCCTCCCTTCCCCTCTTGTCCTCCCTCCCTTCCCCTCCTGAACACCTTGTGTCCTCCCCTCCTTCCCACCTTACCCTCCCTCCCTTTTCCCCTCTGGTCCCTATCCTCTCTGGTTCCTCCCTCCCAGGAAAAGAGAGGGAACGGAGAAGAAGAGGGGAAGAAGGGAAAGGAAAAGAGGGAAAAGTAAAGAAAGGAAAGAAAGGGGAAGTAGAAGAGAGGGAGAAGAAAGAAAGGAAAAGAGGGGAGATAGAAATTGAAAGAAAAGAAAGGGGGGAAGGAGAAGAGAGTGTGTGTTAAGAAAGAAAGGAAAAAAAGTCCTGTCCTCCCTCCCTTCCCCTCTTGTCCTCCCTCCCTTCCCCTCTTGTCCTTATCCTCTCTTGTCCTCCCTCCCTTCCCCTCTTGTCCTCCCTCCCTTCCCCTCTCAACCTCTTGTCCTTACTCCCTTACCCACTAGGTGCTTTCCCTCAACAGCATGAAAGCAGCCCTCAATGTGCTCTCACTCAACAGCATGAAGGGAGAGCTAGATTCTCTGGCGCATGATGCAGAGCAAGCGGTCCAAGCTGTGAATCGTGACGCGCTCGCGCTTGATGCCTTAAGGGCAGAGCTGGAGGAGATGAGGACAGCGATGGTAGCCGAAATCGAATTTGGTTCCAAACGGGGTGCGGAGGTAGCTGAGCTCACAGCTCAGCTACAAGATGAGGTGGTGGGTAAGCAGGCGGCAATGGCGGAGCTGGAGGAGCTGAGGGCAACAAGGGAGGCTGAAAGCGAACTTTTGTCTTCCAGCCGTACAGAGGTAGTTGGGCTCTCAGCTCAGCTACATGATGCGGTGGCGAGTAACGCGGCGGCTCTGGCAGAGCTGGACATTGTTGAGCTACAAGCCGAGATTACTCAGCTACAGTCAAGCCTGGGGGAGGTGAAGGAGAACTCGGTCAGTGCATTGGCAGAGGCCCAAGAGAAGGTGGCTGAAGCTGAACAGAAGGTGGCAGAAGCTGAGCAGAAGGTGGTAGACTCTGCGCAGAAGCTAGCAGAAGCTGAGCATAAGTTAGCGGAAAGTGTGCCGACAGAGGAGCTGGCAGAACTGCGTGAGTTGAGCTCCAAGTGTGAGGCTGAAGCTGAACAGAAGGTGTCAGAGGCTGAGCAGAGGGTGTCAGAAGCTGATCAGAAGCTAGCAGATGCTGAGCAGAAGTTAGTAGAAGCTGAGCATAAGCTAGCAGAAAGTGTGCCAACAGAGGAGCTGGTAGAACTACGTGAGTTGGGCTCCAAGCTTGAGGCTGAAGCTGAACAGAAGGTGGCAGAAGCTGAACAGAGGGTGGCAGAAGCTGAGCAGAAGCTAGCAGATGCTGAGCAGAAGTTAGTAGAAGCTGAGCATAAGTCAGCGGAAAGTGTGCCAACAGAGGAGCTGGCAGAACTGCGTGAGTTGGGCTCCAAGCTTGAGACTGAAGCTGAACAGAAGGTGGCAGAAGCTGAGCAGAGGGTGGCAGAAGCTGAGCAGAGGGTGGCAGAAGCTGAGCAGAAGCTAGCAGATGCTGAGCAGAACTCAGCAGTAAGTGTGTCAATGGAAGAGCTGGCAGAGCTGCGAGAGTTGAGCTCTAAGCATGAGGCTGAAGCTACCGATTACCGCAACAAGTTCCGAGCTGCTGTCAAGAAAGGCCGACGGGTGGAAGAGCAGCTGGCAGCAGCTTTGAAAGACAAAGATGGTGGGTTCAGCTTGGACACCACCATTGCCACAAAAACCAACAATATGTCCCCATACCATAATTAACACATAATCCCTTCAACCCCAAACCTCAGTATCTCCTTGCTCCTCTGACCCTTGTTGTTGTTTGCATGCATACATAGTGTATTACCAACATTTGACTACATAGCTCACAA
>JACBWV010000626.1:8384998-8389998 GCA_013435795.1 Chlamydomonas sp. ICE-L
GGAGGTACGCCAGACTCATAATCAAGCCAGACCTTCAGATCGTCATGCTTTTTTTCTCCGCCTGCGAGCGTTGCCACCGTTCATCTCACGCATGCGCACTTTCGCCATGCCATCGCATCGCCTTCGTCATGCATGGTTGGCTGGTTGTTGCGCTTAATTCGACTTTGTTCAGATCGCCACGGCCATTCCGTCCCTCTGCACACTCTCGCGCTTGCACCTCTCATCCCATATCTGAAAGCTCATTTCGTTGTATCGAATATCGTGAAATACGATTTGTGCTGTTCCAAGAGTTGACCGAGTATCAACTGGGGCACTGCACGAGAAGATGGAACTGCAAGTTTGTAGCTTTGGAATTGCACTGGTCCGGTGTTCTCGGGGTGATCGGGATCTGAGCGTTCCCAAGTTGTTGGTCTGCACTTTCCCCTCTTTCTGCAAGATTAAATCCCACAGCCGGAGTGAAGGGTATGAGGTAGAGAGGAGGAGAGTGTGTGTGCGTGTTGGTGGTTGGGGGAAGGGAGGCTTTTGGGGGCGAAGGTGAGAGAAAGAGAGTGTGTGTGGATTGGGTAGGAAAAGGCCGGGGGAAATAGAGGATACTGTGGGTCTGAATGTGTATGTGTCTGTGTGTGTTTGGGGGGGGGGGGGGGGGGGGGGGGGGGGGGGGGGGGATGGAATACGTGTATGACAGGGGGGGAGGCCACAGCTGAAGCAGAAGGGGAAAAGGTAGAGAGAAGAGGTGTGCGTCTGAGAGTGCGGGGGGAGGGGGAGTGTTGGTGTGGCCACCGGCCACACGGGCTACCGTACTAGTATATAAAGAAATCATGGTCGTGGTCGTGGTGGTGTCATCGCGTAACCGACTTAACCGACTTCCCGCCCATCCAATTCCCGCCCAGCCAATTCCCGTTCAGCCAATTCACGCTTTTAATCCCTCCTGCTTCAACTTCTGCCTGATTGGCCTCCTGATTCTGCCTTATGCAACCTTCGCCTCCTGCGTATTCTACCTGTTGCGCATCCACGCCCGATTTCTCCTTTTCCCGCCTGAGTTTATCCACCTGATTTCGGTAGCGCTACAGTTCGTCTTCCTACAAGCTTTTCCCCCTGCATCTCTGCAAGACCTTTCCCTTGCGTCAAGAGACCTGTCGCTGCGCACAACGGGAGGTCACGTGGTGAGTCAGCTCACCTGTCAGAAATGTCCGAATCGCATCCATCCCATGTCACAAACTTGACTGCAAATTCTTCCCACTGCATTGAGAAATATGTCGCTCCGCTGCGCAGTTTCAGACTCAGCTTGAAAGATCGGAATTGCGCGAGAGCAAAGGGGCTTACCTGTAGCTTCCTCTTCGCGCATAGATACCTGGTTGGGCGTGCAAGCTGTTTCCCGAAAGGGCCTTCGCTCGGTCAACTCTGTCACGCACTCGCTACAGCTCAGCGCGAAAATAACCTTATTGTTGCAGGGTGTGAGTGGTGTGGGGTGGGGTGGGGGGAAGATCTTGAAGAGGTATTGCACGCGGTGCAAGGAGCACGCAGCAAGAAGGAAGTCGGACGTCGGAAGAACGTCACAGGGTTGCAGGGACTTAGATCGTGCAGAGATACCATGAGCCGCGCCAGTGTCTAAGCTCGCAGCAAGATGAATGTATCAATAGAGCCTGCAGAAAGGCTGGAGAATGGAAGTCAACTACCTCCAATCACGAATCAGGCGATGTGATAGCGACTCAAGCTATGTGATAGCATAATGCGATGATGAATGTAATGCTGAGATGAAGAAAGAAGTGCGCATGCGTGAGCCAAGTGTAAGTCAAGGGCCAGCCGAATCATGGGCCGAAGTGAAAGTTCTAGAGCATGAGCCGCAGGTCGCTCCGTGAAGCAATACACTGAAAACTATTATTCTGAGTGCCGTGCAAAGCGATCTGAGGGTCAGCAAATGACCTCCGAGGAGAGGATCTCTTCACTCATTTCATTGCAATTCATTGCAGTCACAGTATGGGAGGCAGTTGTGGACATGAAATGAGCGCGCGCGCATAGCTTAGCGCATCTGCTGTTTCGGCAATTGAAATCGCTGGGCGAAGACTTGGGTGTACGAAAAGTCGGTTGCAAGTCGGTTACACTTCGCACGCCCATGGCACGTGGGTACGCGATGATGACACCACCACGACCGCGACCACGACCACGACCATGATTTCTTTATATATATATTATATATATATATATATATATATATATATATATATATATATATATATATATATATATATATATATTATATATAGATGGAGAGAGAGAGAGAGAGAGAGAGAGAGAGAGGAAGAAGGTACACACATTTGTTTGTCTGTTTGCTTGCCGTACCAAACTGCCGACAGCTGCAGAAAACTCAAAATGTCAGCTTTGCTTCTCCGTCTACGAGTGTCGCCACCATTTGGCTCAAGCATGTGCACTTCGCTATCCTGCCTTACCATTGCATTGTCTTCGTCATGGTATTGCGAGTTAGCTGACTTTCTTGAGACCTCCATGGCCATTCTGTCTCACCGAGCGCTCATGCCCTTGCACAACTTACCCTGTCTGCACGCCCAACTGAGTAACTGCGCTTGAAGAAGAAGCGTCGGGCATGTAGCTTTGCGATTGAGCAGGCCTTGTGTTCTAAATGGGGATGGGATGTGTGCAAACGTCCGCAAGTTGTCTGCAAGTTGTATTCGGTGGAATCCCCAGCCTGTGCTTCGTCCCCTTCACCTTTCTTCACCATCGGAGCCCATAGCTGAAGCGGCAGGGCAGCAGTAGGGGGAAGTAGGGGAGTATGTGGGTGTTTGTGGGTGCAGGGGTTAGGGATAGGGGAGGGAGGGAGCGCCGGAGGGGGTGAATGGGGGCAGGGGGGGGAGGAGGGAGAGAGAGAAGGGAAGAGGGGGGAGGGAGAGAGAGAAGGGGAGAGAGAGAGAAGGAAAGGGAGGGGAGGGGAGGGGAGGGAGGGGGGGAGAATACGTTGAGTGTGTGTGCTTGCAGGTGTGGCAAGAAGGGGTGGGGAGTCAGGATAATTAGGTGAGTATTCGTGTTGGTGCGGCCAGGGGGGCAGGAGGGGAGGGGTAAGGGGGGGTCACTATTTTCAGTTGTTGAGGTTGAAACATCCTGATTGTATGTGTACCGTATTCAAAGGCGAGAACCCAGATCCGCAAAAATGTGTCCAACGGCCTCATGGGCAGCGAACTAGCGACCTAGAATTTATATATATACAAGTATATATATAAAGATACACGTCTTCTTCTTCTTCACGACCGTCATCACAAACCGAAGGTGGCGTGGCGTCAGGCGAGCATCCCAGACCGGAGAATTCAAATTCCCAGTTTCGTCTCTCCGCTTCAAACTTCCACTCCTATGCATCAAAATTCCACCTGTGCTCCATCGCCCTATCCGCCCCATCCGCCCTGTCAACTCTGTCTTGCTATACCCTGCCCTGCCCTTTGCGTACCGCAATTCTTGATCCGGATCAGGAAGGAGGAACATCTGACTGCCGGGAAATTGGGAAGCCCATGCTGCCATATCCATGCCAGGCTGCCAATCAGTCAACGCTGGCCTTGCTGAGCGTCCTCGCCCTTGCACTGCTCATCCCATGTCTGCAACCTCTTCCCATTGCTTCGAGAAGCCTGTCACTACTCATTGTGTGATTGCGAGCGCGAGTTCAATGAATTAACCAATTCATGTGCCCAAGTGAAGATTAAGTTGACCGGATTGTTTCCGTCTACACGAAGAGGAAGCTTAAGGTATGAGCTTTGCGATTGCGCAAGTCCACTTTTCTCACCAGGGAAGCCGTGGGGAGAGGTAAGGGAGCATGTGTGTGTTTTATTTGTGCTGGGGAGAAAAAAAGGGGGTCGAGGTGGGGGGTTAAGAAAAGGAGGGGGGGGGGGGGACTGTGAGAGGAAGGAAGTGTATGTGTTAATTAATGGCGGAGGCAGGCAAGCATGGGGTAGATGGGGAGGGAGGAGATCAACCGAGGGTGGTGGTGTGTGTGGGTGGTGGTGTGGATGTGGGGGGGTATGTGAGCATTCGTACTTGTGTATGTTCGATGGGTAAGGTGTGTGTGTGTGTGTGGTGGGGGGGGGGGGGGGGGGGGGGGGGGGGGGGGGGGGGGGGGGGGGGGGGGGGGGGGGTGGGGGGGTGGGGGGTGGGGTGAGGGTGTGGGGGGTTTTGGAGGTGGGGGGGGGGGGGGGGTGGGGGGGGGGGGGGGGGGGGGGGGTGGAGGGGGGGGGGGGGGGGGTGGGGCATTTGTTTTGCTGGTTACACCAACCAATCCCGACAGGTGTGCCAACGCCACACGGCTGCCCTTAGAGTATTATATTAATAGATATATAGTATATATATATTATATATATATATATATATATATATATTATATATCAAAAGTATCGAGCCTGACCAATTACCCTATCCACTGTCCCACCTTGTGCATGCAGTCCCAACTAGATAGTCAGGCATCAAACCAGTCCCAACTAACCAAACATATTGCCCACCTTGCACGTGCAGTCCCAACTCTGTTCCCAACCACATGGTGAGGGTGAGGCATTACACCAGTCCCAAGTAGATGGTCTGGCATCTGACCAAGCCCAACCAATTAAACCTCTTGCCCATCTTGCACGTGCAGTCCCAACTAGATGGCGAGGCTGAGGTATCACAAGTGCTTCGTCAAAATTTACAGACCTCCAATTCCAAGGCCGAGGAAGCTGCTAAGCAGCTGCAGGAGGGTGCTGAGCGTGTTGCTGCAGCCCAGGCGCAGGTTCTCGACCTAGAGCAGCAACTGGCCGAGGCTGAAGGGTGCGTGTTTCACGGGGTTTTCTTTATAGCTGTTCAATGTATCATTTGGGAAACAAGGTTGTACCTCAGCTTTTTCAGGCCAAATGTACGACAGCTCTCCCAGGATTCTTAGATTTTACAGAATTCCAGGCCAAATCTGAACCACAAACTACCAACTACGAACTCATTTGAAAAATCGATTCCTGGATGATCCGCTGAATGGCTATAAG
>JACBWV010000626.1:8394998-8749998 GCA_013435795.1 Chlamydomonas sp. ICE-L
ATGACTCTTTGAATGACTCTACCGTAATGATTAAGTTTTGAATGACTGTACCGTAATGTATGTATGTTATGTACTTATGTTACAGTCCAGTGGTAGGCAAAATACTTATGTCCTTTTGTCCTTATGTTGTATGTATCTTGTGTCCTTATGTTGTATGTATCTTATGTCCTTATGTTGTACGTATTATGTACTTATGTTGTACGTAAAATTTTTTTTATGTTTTAAAAACCCCCTTTTTGTTTTACGTATTATGTACTTATGTTTGTTACGTAGTAATGTACTTATGTTTTACTTATTATGTACGTCTGTTGTACGTAGTATGTACTTATGTTGTATACGTATGACGTGACTTATGTTGTACGTCGTATTTACTTATGTTGTACGTAGTATGTACTTATGTTTTGTACGTAGTACGTCACTATTTGTACGTATTAATGTCTTTATGTTGTACGTATTTGTCTTATGTTGTTACGTAGTATTACTTATGTTGTACGTATTAATTACTTAGTTGTACGTATTATGTACTATGTTGTAACGTAGTATGTACTATTTGTCCGTATTATGTCTTATGTTGTACGTAGTAGTACGTATGTTGTACGTAATAATGTACTTATGTTTTACTGTATGTAACTTATGTTGTAATGTAGTAATGTACTATGTTTGTACGTATTATGTACTTATGTGTACTATTATTTCTTATGTTTTGGGGGGTACGTAGTATGTACTTATGTTGTACGTATTATGTACTTATTTGTACTATTAATGTACTTATGTTGTACTATTAAAATGTACTTTGTTTACCTAGTATGTACTTGAATGTTGTACGTAAGTATGTACTTATGTTGTATGTAGTATGTACTTATGTTGTATGTAGTATGTACTTATGTTGTACGTATTATGTACTTATGTTGTACGTATTATGTACTTATGTTGTACGTATTATGTACTTATGTTGTACGTATTGTGTACTTATGTTGTACGTATTATGTACTTATGTTGTACGTATTATGTACTTATGTTGTGCGTATTATGTACTTATGTTGTACGTATTGTGTACTTATGTTGTACGTAGTATGTACTTATGTTGTACGTATTATGTACTTATGTTGTACGTAGTATGTACTTATGTTGTACGTATTATGTACTTATGTTGTACGTATTATGTACTTATGTTGTACGTATTATGTACTTATGTTGTACATATTATGTACTTATGTTGTACGTAGTATGGGTCTTATGTTGTATACTATTTGTACTTTATTTTTACTTATTAGGTACTAGTTGTAACGTATTATGTACTTATATTGTCTATTAAAAAATGGGTACTTATGTTGTAACGTATTATGTACTTATGTTTTGTACGTATTATGTACTTATGTTGTAACGTATTGTGTCTTATGTTTGTACGTATTATGTACTTATTTTGTACGTTTTTATGGTCTTATGTTGTGCGTATTATGTACTTATTTGTTACGTATGTGTACTTATGTTGTACGTATTATGTCTTATGTTGTACGTATTATGTACTTATGTTGTACGTAGTATGTACTTATGTTGTACGTATTATGTACTTATGTTGTATGTATTATGTACTTATGTTGTACGTATTATGTACTTATGTTGTACATATTATGTACACTTATGTTGGAGTAGTGTTACTTATGTGTACGTTTTTTTACTTATGGTTGTACGTATTATGTACTTATGTTGTACGTATTATGTACTTATGTTGTACGTAGTATGTACTTATGTTGTACGTAGTATGTACTTATGTTGTACGTATTATGTACTTATGTTGTACGTATTATGTACTTATGTTGTACGTAGTATGTACTTATGTTGTACGTATTACGTACTTATGTTGTACGTAGTATGTACTTATGTTGTACGTATTACGTACTTATGTTGTACGTATTATGTACTTATGTTGTACGTATTATGTACTTATGTTGTACGTATTATGTACTTATGTTGTACGTAGTATGTACTTATGTTGTACGTAGTATGTACTTATGTTGTACGTAGTATGTACTTATGTTGTACGTATTATGTACTTATGTTGTACGTATTATGTACTTATGTTGTACGTAGTATGTACTTATGTTGTACGTATTACGTACTTATGTTGTACGTAGTATGTCCTTATGTTGTACGTAGTACGTACTTATGTTGTACGTATTATGTACTTATGTTGTACGTATTATGTACTTATGTTGTACGTATTATTACTTATGTGTGTAACGTATTATGTTCTTATGTTTGTACGTATTATGTACTTAATTTGTTCGTATTATGTACTTATTTTGTACGTATATGTTACTGATGTGGTACGTTTATGACTTATGGTTTGTACTAGTATGTATTAATGTTGTACGTAGTAATGTACTTTGTTGTACGTATTACGTACTTATTTTGTACGTAGTAATGTACTTCTGTTTTGTAGCATATTATGTACTTATGTGTCCGTATTATGTACTTATGTTGTAAACGTATTATGTATTATTTGTACGTATTAATGTACTTAGTGTTTGACGTAGTATGTACTTAATGTTTGTACTAGTATGACTTATGTTGTTACTATGATGTACTTATGTTTTTACTATTATGTCTTATGTTGTACGTATTATGTACTTATGTTGTACGTATTATGTACTTATGTTGTACGTATTATGTACTTCTGTTTTACGTAGTATGTACTTATGTTGTACGTAGTATGTACTTATGTTGTACGTATTATGTACTTTGTTTGTAAACGTAGTATGTACTTATGTTGTCGTTTATGGTACTTATGTTGTAACGTATTTGTAACTTATGTTGTACTTATTATATACTTTATGTTGTACATATTAATGTACTTATGTTGTACATTATGTACTTATGTTGTACGTATTATGTACTTATGTTGTACGTAGTATGTACTTATGTTGTACGTAGTAAAATGTACTTTGGTTGTACGATATTATGTACTTATGTTGTACGTATTATGTACTTATGTTGTACGTAGTATGTACTTATGTTGTACGTAGTATGTACTTATGTTTGTACGTAGTGTACTTAATGTTGTAGCGTTAGTAAGGTACATGTTTGTACGTGTATTCCTTATGTTTACGTGTAATGTACTTATGTTGTACCGGGTAAAGTATGTAACTGATGTTTTGTAACGTATATGTACTTTATGTTGTAAAACGTAGTATGTACTTATGTTGATACGTATTATGTAACTTATGTGTTACTTGTTGTACTTTATGTTGTAACGTATATGTACTTATGTTGTACGTATTATGTACTTAAATTTGTACTAGTTAATGTACTATGTTGTAACGTATTATTCCTTTCTGTTTGTACGTAGTATGTACTTATGTTGTACGTAGTATGTACTTTGTGTACGTAGTATGTACTTATGTTGTAACGTAGTATGTACGTATGTGTACGTTATTATGTACCTTATGTTGTGTACTTATTATTCTTATTTGTACGTATTATTACTTATTTTTCACGTTATTATGTACTTATGTTGTAATACGTATTAATGTACTTATGTTGTACGTATTTACTTCTGTTTGTACGTAGTATGTCTTTTTTGTACGTATTATGTACTTATGTTGTTAGTACTTATTATGTACTTATGTTTGTATGTATTATGTACTTCTGTTGTACATAGTATGTTACTTATGTGTACGTAGTAATGTACTTATGTTGTATATTTAATGTACTTATGTTTGTACGTATTGTACGTATGTTGTACGTTTATGTACTTATGTTGTACGTGTATGTACTTTGTTTAACGTAGTATGTACTTATGTTGTACGTATTATTATTCGTTGTACGTAGTCAATGTACGTATTTGTACGTATTTATGTACTTATGTTGTTTACAGTCTGTACTTATTTTGTACGTAGTATGTACTTATGTTGTACGTAGTAATGTCTTATGTTTGTACGTAGTATTAACTTATGGGTTGTACTTATAGTACCTTATGTTTGTACGTATTATGTGCTTATGTTGTAACGTATTATGTACTTATTTTGTACTTATGCACTTAGTTGATACGTATTATTTACTTATGTTGTACGTATTATGTACTTATGTTGTACGTATTATGTACTTACGTTGTACATATCTTATGTACTTACATACTTATGTTGTAATGTATGTATACTTACAGCTTGTTCCCAACCAGTTGGGGGTCCGGTTAAGGATTGTGTTTTGGAGGGTTCAGACTCGACCTCTAACCGGACCCTTAACTGGTTGGAAACATTCCACCAGTTAAGCAGCCTTTTGCATCTGGCCAGGTCAGTTCAAAATGGGTCAACGTGGCAAATGCGCTCTGCAGCACTTCCTCACGATTCAAACGCTGATTTCAGCGTTTATTCCGCTTCTTGCCGCTGCTGGTTGACTCAGGATGATCAGTCGAAAATTGCGTGGCAGGGACAGTGCCCTGCAGCTGCGAATCCATTTTGGTGAAACTGTGCGATCGATGATGAGTTTCCGAGAAAGAAAGAAAGGATGCGGGACTCCAAAGCAGCGTGATTTTGACGAGGCGCGCGCCAACTTCGTGACGTCACCAGATCTAATTCATCAACCGAATTTAACCGCCCCTTAACTTTCTTTAACGGCGGGGGGGGTGCGCCGTTGCACTAACCGGGACGGTTGGTCTTTAACCGGACCTCAACTTTTTGTGTTTCCGACCAAACACCGGTTAGCGCCGAAAATAACGAATTTAACCGCCGCTTAACCGGACCCTTAACTAGTTGGAAACAAGCTGTTATGAACTTATGTTACAGTCCAGGGGTAGGCAAAATAGGCTAAAGGAACTTGCCCAACCGTGATAGGAAGGGCTTCAAATTAAAAAGCATTGATGAACTGAACCCCAAACAATCGTTTTACCGACCAGTGCATTTGCTCTTTACTTCATACTTCATCTGTGTCATCTCACTCACTCATTATGTCACTGTATAAGTGTATGCTAATATAAGTACAGAACGGTATTGTAATATCGTCCAGGTTCACATTGCACTAGGCTTGCACCATCAATCCTTCAAGCCCACGTAGGAGCACAGCTTGTGGAATGGAAGTCTGACATGTGTGCCATCCTGGCTATCTAGATAAACCTTTAGGCCCAATGGGTACACAATGGTGCATGTATATGGTGAATTTTATTGCATATTGCGATAGAGGAGGTCAAAAGCTTTCCAATGAGCTATCTAAATCAAAAATATAATGAAAACCAAGAAAGTTAAGTGCCGGGGCGTGTGCTGTACTTCTCGAAGTACAGCACACGTTTTCCATACGGCGTATATTAGTATATAAGGTCGATTTCAGAAAAACTATACGGCGTGTTTATACGTATAAAAGTATAATAAACGTTTACATGTCGGCCCAACCCTATCAATGAGCTAATCAGTCAATCAGTTAGTCAGCCAGTTAGCCATTCGTTTTGGAGTATCTGATGTTTCTCCCTGTCCTTCGACTCATTCATTCATGCATCCACTCATGTGTGTGTTCATTCCTTCACTCATTCACCCGTCTTTTCATCCAGCCATCCATGCTTCCATCCATGCATCCAGCCATCCATACTTCCATGCATCCATCCATCCATCCATCCATGCATACATTTATCCCTACATATGCCAAGCATCCATCCATGCTTCCATCCATGCATCCATTCATCCCTACATCCACCCATCCACCCACCCATCCACCCACCCATCTACCCATCCGTCCTTCTATCCATCCACCCATCCATCTGTGCATCCACTCGTACACTCCTGGCACACACACACACGACATCAATACAGTCCCCCCCCCCCCCCCCCCCCCCCCCCCCACACACACACACACACACCTACCCACATGACATCACATCTGGCACAGGCTTGTGAGATGATTGTAAAGCTACAGCATGAGCGTGATATATCCATCCACCCACCCATCCACATATCCATCCATTGACTCACCCATCTGCTCATCTACCCATCTACCCACCCACCCACCCACCCACCCACGTACTCGTACACTCCTGGCACAGGCACGTGAGATGATTGTGAAGCTACAGCATGAGCGTGACTCTGTGAGGAGTCAGCTTGAGGAGAGCTCTGAGGAATTGTTGTTACACAAGGCTGCCCTTGCCAGGCTAGACGAGCAGGTAAGAAGTGTAATCAATAGGGAACGGCAATTTTATATCATATGATATAATGTCATTATACAGTATGATATCATATGATGCCGGTAGTCTGTCTAGGCTTAAGTTACCATTTATATATGATATCATGTGATGCAATGTTGTCGTCATCACACAAGGCTATTATTGCCAGGCTAGACAAGCAGGTAAGGAATAAATATATAGTACGCCTTGTTACGAGGCGTAAGGTTGAGGGGAGCTATGAGGAGTTGTCCTCACACAAGGTTGCTATTGCCAGTCTAGACAAGCAGGTAGGGAATAGGTAAACAGTACTCTGTACTATGACGAGTGAGGTTGAGGAGAGGTACGAGGAGCTGTCGTCACACAAGGCTGCTATTGCCAGACTAGGCAAGCAGGTAAGGAGTGTAATCAATAGGGAACGGCAATTTTATACTACAAAGTGTTTTGAAAACCCAAATCCAAATCATCCTCTAAATTGCTATAAATGATCTGACGTACTTGACCTCAGGTCTTCCGTCATGTTCTCGCGATTGTTTGGGTTCCAGGTGTCGTTGAGTGCTTGGTATAGCCCCTCCTAGTTGTCTATAATTATCTCAGGTGATTACCTGAGGTTGGGCAAGTCCCCCTTGACTGTAACATACATCAGGCCTAGGTGGTACAGGATGGCTGGTTCAAAGGTTGGGATAACTTAATATTTGTGGATAATATACCGTAGAAAATGTTAGGGTTCCCGAATAATTATCGTTTTTGCCCCCCCCGCGAACCTGCATTCACGATGCGAAAATAATATTTTTTACCGCCCCGCGGTACGATAAAAAAATGGGGTCGGCCTCAGATCAGCACCAGCACCCAGGAACTAGAACTGGGGCAGTACTGCCTGGTTGCCAATACATATTTCAAGGGGTTCCTCCTCCCGCTTCGCAACTCTTCGCTCCCATCGTCTGAAATTGTTGCTCCTGCTCCGCCTTCAACATGGAGGCCGAAGTTGACACGCCTGATCTTGTAATAGTCGAATTTGACACTCCTGATCTCGAAATAGCCGGTGAGAAAAGCCCCGATGTTCGAGTAGTGAAGATCGTGAATGTGTTGAAGGACTCGGATGGCAATCAGAAGAAGCAGACAAAGCTGGACATGTTTTTCAAGGCGACGCTTACGGCTGAAAAGGTGGAGAAGAAGAAAGCCAAAGAGGCGAAGCGCAAGGAGGAAGCAACAGCGGCTCCCCATGCAAAGCTTGCTCGTGACCAGCCAGCCCTTGCCAGCAAGAGGACACCAGGACGCCCTAGGAAATTGCGTTTCCTAGTCCCTTCTGTCTCGCCCGTCACGTCCCCGGACGGTACCATATGTAAAGGAATACAATGACTTGGCAGTTCTTCTGTCATTTAATACATGCCTCCATTATTTCCAATGTTTGCCTCGGGGTGTAGTTTTAAATTCAAAATCCCCCCCCTGGGAACGATATAAAAACTCTTGGACCCCCCCGAGAAGTAAAAAATAAATTACAGTCTCCGGACCCCCGGGAACCCTAAGCTCCACTACGGTAATCATTGCGAAGAATAATATTAATATGTGTGAACCGGAGGGTATCAGATATTTTCTGTGTGTCATCCTCCCGGTGTGAACCTTAATAATAATAATAATAATAATGATAATAATAATAATAATCATTGTCAGGATATTTGTGAATAATAATGATGATAATGATAATAATAATAATAATAATAATAATTGAGTACCGGTATCATAATAATTGGCTACCCTCTGGGCTGTGACATACATGCAGGTGCAGGAGCAGCATCAACAGAGCAGAGGCGGTGTTGGTGTAGCAGGGGTTGCTGCTGGAGTCACTGCCATCGCTGCCATGTCCACCCTAGCTGGCTCTTCGGCACCTCAGCCACAACTGGTAGAGTTCACACCGGACTTCACGCAAGACCGTGAATCTCTTCAGCAGGAGATCCAGGCGTTGGAGGCAGAGTTGGAGGTAGCGCGTGAAGTTCACACTGACAAGGCAGAGTTCACGCCGGATTTCACGCTAGAGCGTGAATCTCTTGAGCAGAAGATCCAGACATTGGAGGCAGAGTTGGAGGCAGCGCGTGAAGTTCACTCTGAAAATGTAGAGTTCACGACGGACTTCACGCTAGAGCAGGAATCTCTCAAGCAGAAGATCCAGGCATTAGAGGCAGAGTTGGAGGCAGCGCGTGAAGTTCACAATGAACAAGTCACACACAATAAGGCTGAGCCTGCATTAGACAATGGGGACCTGGATAGGGGGTCGTTGGACAATGGTGGTTGGTTGGAGGAGGAGACTCATCAGCAACGTGCGCTGCCTGGCCAGGATGTGCCAGGTAGGCACAAAATTATTGCCAGCCTGGAAGAAGTCATTCAGGGTCACCAAGCAACCATCGCCAGCCTGGAGGAGAAGATCCAAGGTCACGACGAAAGCAATGCTGACCTGGAGGAGATTCAGAGTCTAGGCAAAACCATTGCCAGCCTGGAGGAGAAGATCCAGGGTCAGCAGAGCACCATCGCCAGCCTGGAGGAGTCATTGCAACACATTGGCTCTTCTGAGTCTGACAAGATTGCCAGCCTGGAGGAGAAGATTCAGGGTCAGCAGGAAACCATTGCCAGCCTGGAGGAGTCATTGCAACACGTTGGCTCTTCTGAGTCTGATCAGATCGCCAGCCTGGAGGAGAAGATTCAGGGTCAGCAGGAAACCATTGCCAGCCTGGAGGAGTCGTTGCAACACGTTGGCTCTTCTGAGTCTGACAAGATCGCCAGCCTGGCAGAAGAGTTGCAATATCAGGCAGAGGAGTATTCTGCCAAGGTGGAGGATCTTGAGGCTGAGCTGAGCCAGAGCTGCGCCAGCCTGGCATCCATGCAGTCACAGATGGCAGCCCAGGTTGAGGAAGCCAGCCAGAAGCTAGCCGCTACAACTTTCAAAGGGGAGCAGCTGCATAAGCAGGTAAAAGAAACCACAATCATCATCATCATCAGCAGCAGCAGCGACCCACAATCATCATCATTCCCATCATCATCATCATCATCATCATCATCTCGTCCTTATCACCTTCGTAATCTCACGCTCTTGCGCACCCACACAAATCCACTGTTTGTTGTGTGCAAAGCGTTCCAAATTGAGCGATTCGGTGCAACCCCAGTGCGACACGGTGCCCCCTGAACCGGCTTACCATGAAGCGCAGAGCCCAGGGGGGTTGGGGGGGGATTTCTGACTAGTTTAGCCGGGCCCATGCATCATCATGCAGCGACGGAATGGCGACGTGTCGCACAAAAGAAAAAACAGTGCACGCATGCACTCACCCTCCCACACAAGCACCCCACCCGCTCACTAGACTTTTTCTCAACAACTCTCACCCGTTCACCCACCATCACCCTCACCATCTAGGTTGATCGCTTGACTGAAGAGCTTGCCTCTGCCCGGGCTGCTGAATCTCAAATAGCTCAGCTGCAGCATCAATCTGAGGAGCAAGTGTTGGTGCTGCACAAGGAGTTGAATCGTTTGCAACGACAGGGTTCCCAAGAGATTGATCGTGCTGCCTACTCTGAGATGTCACGTGCACCGGAGGTGGGTGGGGTGGGGACCTTGTTGGGTGGTAGGTAGGTAGGATGGTAGGTTGCCGTCCAGGAGTAGCAAACAATCTGAGGAGCAGGTGTTGGTGTTGCACATTGAGTTGCATCGTTTGCAACAACAGGGTTCTCTAGAGATTGACTGTGCTGCTCACTCTGGGATTTCGCATGCACCTGAGGTTGGATGGTTGGGTGGGGAACTTGTGGGGTGGTAGGTAGGTAGGATGGTAGGTTGCTGTCCAGGAGTAGCCAACAATCTGAGGAGCAATTGTTGGTGCTGCACAAGGAGTTAAATCGTTTCCAACGGCAAGGTTCCCAAGAGATTGATCGCGCTGCGTACTCTGAGATGTCACATGCACCGGAGGTGGGTTGGGTGGGGACCTTGTTGGGTGGTAGGTAGGTAGGATGTTAGGTTGCTGTCCAAGAGTAGCGAACAATCTGAGGAGCAGGTGTTGGTGTTGCACAGTGAGTTAGATCGTTTGCAACGATCGAGTTTTCTAGAGATTGACCGCGCTGCTCACTCAACAATTTTGCATGCACCTGAGGTGGCTTGGGTGGGGAACTTGTAGGGTGGTTTAGGGTTTAGGCGGCACGCCTTGAGATGTCTCACGGCACTCAGGTGGCTTGGGTGGGGAACTTGTGGTGACGCATCGTGGTGATGCATCGTACAAAAAAACAGTGGTGCTGACAGGCAAGAGCATGAGGCAGTACACATGCAGCAAGTACCTCCCATCCATACCCTCAATGCATACCCCCCTCCCACACACACTCCTCCACTCCCTCCCCCCACTCCCCCTTCCCCCCCATGTGCATGAAAGGCAAGAGCATGAGGCAGCATACATGCAGCAGCTACCTCCCATCCATAGCCTCAATGCATACCCCCCCCACACACACACTCCCCCACTCCCCCCCCCCATGTGCATGATATGCAAGAGCTTGAGGCAGCATACATGCAGCAGCTACCTCTCATACGTACCCCTCACACACACACCTCATCCACACACCTCATGCACACACCTCATTCATACCCCCTTTGCATACACACACCTCATTCATACCCCCACTCCCACACTCCCACACTCCCCAGGCGCATGATAGGCAGGAGCATGAGGCAGCAGACATGCAGCAAGTTGCACTGCAGAGCAGTCCAATGGAGGCAGGAGCCTCTACCTCAGATGTTGTCAGGAAAAGAGTGAGTGTTGGAGGTGCTGGGGTGGTGGTGAGGGGGGAAAGTGTGCAGAAACAACCCATCTTTCACTCCTGTGTATGCGTCCTGTGTGCTAGTTTCGAGGCCAGGTGACATGCAGCAAGTTGCACTGCAGAGCAGTTCAGGGGAGGCAGGAGCATCTACCTCGGATGCCATCCGGAGAAGAGTGAGTGGGGGAGGCGGTGGGGTGGTGGTGGGGGTGGCGAGGGGGGGAAGTGTGCGGAAACGACCCATATTTCACTCCTGCGTATGCATCCTGTGTGCTGGTTTGGAGGCAGCAGATATGCAGCAGGTTGCACTGCAGAGAAGCTCAGTGGAGGAAGGAGCACCTATCTCAGATGCTGTCAGGAGAAGAGTGAGTGGGGGAGGCGGTGAGGTGGGGGTGGGGGGGTGGTGAGGGGGAAAACTGTGCGGAAATGACCCATCTTTCACTCCTGCGTATGCATCCTGTGTGCTGGTTTCGAGGCAGCGGACATGCAGCAAGTTGCACTGCTGAGCAGTTCAGGGGAGGCAGGAGCATCTAACTCGGATACCGTCAGGAGAAGAGGGTGGGAGGCGGTGGGGTGGTGGGGGTGGGGGTGAGGGGGGAAAGTGTGCAGAAACGACCCATCTTTCACTCCTGTGTATGCAGTTCAGTGGAGGTAGGAGCATGTATGCAGTCAGGAGACGAGTGAGTGGGGGTGGAGGAGGATCTGGAAAACAGTGTGGAAACAAAACCTGTTTTACTCCTGTGCCTGTGAATCTTGTCCGCTTATATTTGTGTGCCTGTGTGTGTGTCGGTATGGATGGGTGGGTCTGTGTATGTAACAGTCTGAATACACGAGGAGAGGGATGATAGCGGAAATTCATCATCTTTCACTCCTATGTTAAGCATGTGTACATGCCAGTATGAATGGATGGACTATTCAAGTCATGGCTTGTTCATAGGGAACGGCAACGTGATATCAAATTATGCCGGCAGTCTAACTTGGCTAAAGTTACCATTTATATATAGTACCATATGATGCAGTTTGTATGATATCATACTCGCCTTAGGTCAGCATCATATGATATGCCGGTTCCTACATGTTCAACACCCTCTCATCGGCATGTGCGTTTGCGCAGGTATCTCATTCCAGTGGTGGCACCCCCAGTCCACATGAGAATAAAAGCAAAGCAGAGACTGACATTGAGATGGGCTAGACAATTCCACACTGTCCACAATTCTACGCCATCTTTGGCAGAAGCACTAACAATTCAAACATATTAAAGCGTGGCTTGTCTAAGGCCCTTTATTTGGCGTGTGAATTGCGCAGGCATCTCATTCTAGTGGTGGCACCCCCAGTCCACAATCAGAGACTGTCATTGAGATGGGCGAGACAAGTGCTGGCTTTGCAATCACAGATGGAAGTGGAGGGCAGGCAAGCAAGGCCATCCTACCACTTCCCTCAATAGAGGATGTTTTCGGCCCAGGTACCTCCCTCTCTCTTTATCCTGTACCATGTCTGCCTTTCTCTCTCTCTCTCTCTCTCTCTCTCTCTCTCTCTCTCTCTCTCTCTCTCTGGTTAACGGTGTTACACAATTTAATTGCGGTCCAGCCACACAGTAAACAAAAACACAAAAATAACATTAGGGATAAGTCATCTAGTCAACCCTATTATTGAGAAAGTACAGTAAGCCAATTAACTAAGATCTAGTTGAGGGGGTGGGGGGGGGGGGTGGGGGGGGGGGGTCCCTCCGTAACACAAAAACTCATTCCATCTCAAAAGATTGAGACAAATTCCAAAGGCACAGTTCTAGCCCAGAAAATAATCTACATGTCTGAGCATACAAAAACCAATATAGGCAAATTAAGCCAGAAGGTGCTAGTTTCTATAATTGTTATTCTATGTGTCTATGTCTAAGGCGTCTTAGATGTCCGCCCTCCAGCTTGTCCTGTCTTGGGCCAGTAGGTGCCAATTCGGGGACATGTTAGTGGCTTGGAGATCATCCCTAAGGGTGTGAATGATGGTCTGTCTTCCTTGCCTCGGTTGACCCTCAGCAAGGGGTGTGTGCGTGGCGATGAGCATTTGCTTCATAATGCGCGAGTCAGGTCGCCTGGCTATGTGTCCTAGGAACCTCAGTCTATTTTCTCTAATGATGCTGGGAATATCCCTGTGGTTGCATCTTTGTCTAATGTCCTGATTCCTAACTCTGTCTGCTCTACGACTAATGTTCAACGACATGCGTAGACACTCATGGAGTGCCACGTCGAGTCGTTGAATCAGGGGTTCTGAGAGAGCCCATGTCTCGCTCCCTTACAGGAGGGTGGATGTTACGATAGCTTTGAACACCAGATTCTTGATTTTCCGGGTTATGCCTGGTTATGCTGTGGTTTTTCTACAGCCTAACCAGAGAAGCGCAAGCCTCCCTTGTCCTAGCGATCCTGAGTTTGACCTCCTCTTGTATGTCCCCATCTGGTGTGAACAGATTACCTAGGTACATGAATGAGGCAACATAATCAATGCTGCCCCCATTCAGTGCTATGGGAGTGGAAATGGGGTGAGAGGGGGAACTAGACAGAGGGTGGAAGTGCATAGCCTTTGTCTTCTTCCAGTTGATTCTTGTACTTGATTCTTGTAGTTTCGTCTCTCTCTCTCTCTCTCTCTCTCTATATACCTCTACCTCTACCTCTCTCTCTACCTCTCTCTCTACCCCTCTCTCTCTGCTCGCTCTCCTTTCTCTCTCTCTCCTCTTCGCTCTCTCTCTCTCCTCTCTCTCTCTCATCCTCGCCGTCGCCTCTCACGCTTCATCTCTCCCTCTCTCTCTCTCTCTACCTCGCTACTCGTACCTCTCTACCCTACCTCTACCTCTCTCCTCTCTCTCTACCTCTCTACCTCCTCCTTACACCTTCTACCGCTCTAACTCTCTACCGCACTCCCTCTACCACTCTACTTGCTCTACCTCTCTACCTCTCTACCTCTCCTCACCTCGCCTACTCTGCCTCCAACCTCTACTACCTCTGCACACCTGACCTCTCTAACCTCTCCACTCTACCCTCCTACTCTCTACCTCTGCCCTCTATATCTCCATCTCTCTACCTCTCCTATACCTCACCTCTCTACTCTCTACCTCTACCTCTCCACCCTACCTCTGCTCTTACCTCTCTACCTCTCTACCTCTAACCCTCTCCCTCTTACCTCTACCTCTACCTCTACATCTCTACCTCTACCTCTATACCTCTACCTCCTCTACCTCTACCTCTACTATACCTCTCTACTCTCTACCTCTACCTCTACCTCTCTACCTCTCTACCTCTACCTCTCTACTTCTCTACCTCTACCTCTCTACCTCTCTACCTCTCTACCTCTACCTCTACCTCTCTACCTCTACCTCTGCCTCTGGTGATCCGTTCTACGCAGCTAAGTTGTGGCCCAACCTCACATGTGAACATATTTGATTCACATTCCTTCTGTACTGTCCCCTTATGAATCTCACGCACATCAATAGCGCTCCTATCCTCACCAAACCAACCTTCCTAACCCTTCCAAATCAACCTGCCCAATGGCGCGAATCCAAAATTTGCCACCTCACCCTGCCCCCCCATACTGTGTGTGCCCTGAGGCATGGCCCTGTCCCATGAAGACGCCAGCAGCAACTCTGCTCGAAACGTTTCCCTTGAGTACTGTCCCCTCATGACACTCACGTATATGAATAGCGCTCCTATCCTCACCAAACCAACCTCCCTACCCCTTTTAAATCAACCTGCCCAATGGCATGAATCCAACCTATCTAATCTCACAAACCCAACATTTGCAACCTCACCCTACCTCCCCATCTTGTGTGTGCCCTCAGGAATGGCCCTGTCCCATGAAGACGCCAGCAGCAACTCTGCTCGAAACCTTTCCCTAGAGTACCGTCCCCTCATGACTCTCACATATATGAATAGCGCCCGGCCTCAACTGAAGCAGGCTGCGGTGGTGATGGACAGATTGGCGTCAGCCCTAGGTGGCGTTCTGACAAAACGGCCCATCCTGCGTTTAGCAGCTGCTGCATATCTTGTAGCGGTGCACATTATGGTCTGGGCCTTGCTTTTCTTCAGGCAGATCTGTGCTGCACCTGTGTGATCCTATGTGGTGTGCTGACCCAACAGTCCCCCCTCTCACGTATATGAATAGCGACTAGCCTCAACTGAGGCAGGTGGCGGTGGTGATGGACAGGTTGTAGTCAGCCCTAGGTGGTGATGGAGCCAGTCCTAGGTGGCGTGCTGACCCAACGGCACAGGGCCAGGGTGGTGCCAGTCCTAGGTGGCGTGCTGACCCAACGGCACAGGGCCAGGGTGGTGCGACCCAACGGCACAGAGCAGGGTGGCCAGTCTAGGTGCGTGCTGACCCAACGGCACAGGGCCAAGGTGGTGCCAGTCCAGGCTGACCCAACGGCACAGAGCCAGGGTGGTGCCAGTCCTAGGTGGCGTGCTGACCCAACGGCACAGGGCCAGGGTGGTGCCAGTCCAGGCTGACCCAACGGCACAGAGCCAGGGTGGTGCCAGTCCTAGGTGGCGTGCTGACCCAACGGCACAGGGCCAGGGTGGTGCCAGTCCAGGCTGACCCAACGGCACAGAGCCAGGGTGGTGCCTGTCCTAGGTGGCGTGCTGACCCAACGGCACACCCTGTGCTAAGCAGCGGCTGCCTACCAGGGTACTTCCAAGCGCGCGCTTTTGCGTGCTGGCGCGCTGCCTTTTTGAGCCCCACCGTGCGTTTCGCGCAGTTTTTTGCAACCCCCTGTGGGCGCAGCAGGTAAATTTTGCGCTTTTTGCACTACAAAGCGCAGTTTTTTTCCCCTTGAAGTGCGCTAAAGGGCTGGCCAATTTGGTCAATGGAAGTACCCTGCTGCCTACCTTGTGGCGGTGCACATCATGGTCTGGGCCTTACTGTTCTTCAGGCAGATCTGTACCACACCTGTGTGAGCCTAGAGTGGGCCTTGCAGTGCATAGATGCATAGACTAGACACTGTGTTGGATTTGACAATTAGTCTAGGACTTCTTTTGCTGATTGAGAGACGAGGGTTGTTCAAAACGTTACACCTCACGTCTCAAACACAGATTCTGGAGGGGCTGTTATGGATTGATTATGGGTGTTTTTGTGGGTTTAGGGTAAGCGTTCGTGTTGCTTGTTCCCAGAGAGCTGCTAGGGAGCATGACCAATGCCCAGGGTTGTTCAAAGCCCTCTGAGAGTTTACCTGACACCCATAGCCACCCCACCCCACCTCCCGGCAAATGTGCGTGGAAACATGCACGTCCCTGTCAACATGTGTGTGAAAACCTGTGAACCGGGGGAAACACGCACCTTGCAGTCCAAATCTGTCAAAAACCTGTGAACCGGGGGAAACACGCACCTTGCAGTCCAAATCTGTCAAAAACCTGTGAACCGGGGGAAACACGCACCTTGCAGACCAAATCTGTCAAAAACCTGTGAACCGGGGGAAACACGCACCTTGCAGTCCAAATCTGTCAAAAACCTGTGAACCGGGGAAAACACGCACCTTGCAGTCCAAATCTGTCAAAAACCTGTGAACCGGGGGAAACACGCACCTTGCAGTCCAAATCTGTCAAAAACCTGTGAACCGGGGGAAACACGCACCTTGCAGTCCAAATCTGTCAAAAACCTGTGAACCGGGGGAAACACGCACCTTGCAGTCCAAATCTGTCAAAAACCTGTGAACCGGGGGAAACACGCACCTTGCAGTCCAAATCTGTCAAAAAGCTGTGTGAAAACATACCAGCACATACCAGTTGCAGTGTGCGTGATAATGATAATGATAACGCCTGGTGGGGCGCGGTGTTAAGGGAGCCCGTCGTACGCGGGTGGGGAGCGGCCTCTTACCTCAACTGGACAAGCTACCATCGCGGTTGACGACGACCTGCAACGCCAAGAGCGACCGAGTGTGCGTGAAAACCCTCGGGAATGTGCGTGTCTTGGGACTTCAAGCAAAAACGTATGTTTTGAACTACCCTGCATATGTCCTGTCTATCTGCCCTCAGGCTTCTACACGTCTGCAATCAGAGTGAGCATGGCTAGAGTAAACACTAGTTTCGTCAGGTATCGTACATAAATAAATAGTAGGCCTTGTTACGAGGGGTGAGGTTGATGGGGCCAGCCATAAAAGCGGGCTTATTAATTCCAATTATGATTAGGGACCGGCGAATCATATGATGCTGGCCGAAGCAGAGTATGGCATCATATGATATTGTATATAAATGGCAACTTTAGCTTAGTCGGACTGCCGGCATCATATGATGACATGATATCATATTGCTGTTCCCTAATAATGATGTGCTTTAACTATAAATATAATCGTAGAATTGAATGTTCGCTGTAGCACAAAATCAGGGCCCCAGTAGGTTAAGTGATCGTTTGGGGTTCAGTTCATCTGTGCTTTTTGTTTGAGCTCCTCCTGTCACGGTTGGGCAAGTCCCTATTCGGCCTGCCCCTGGACCGTACCAACAAATATTATGCTCCATAGTTTCCATACGTGTCCAAATTCGAATTGAAGCGGGGGGGATTTGAATCCCAATCTGACGCAGTACATCCGGAAGGGCAGACAGTGCATTGGCATTAGGCAGACGTGCCTAAGGTTCAAATCTCATGAGACTCACAAACAGGGTTCTTCAAATTGCCGAATTGGCCAGCGCTTAAGCGCACTTGAAAAGATAAAAACTGCGCTTTGTAGTGCAAAAAGCGCAAAAAATGCTTGCAGCGCCCACAAGGGGTTGCAAAAAACTGCGCTTAAAGCGCAGAGGGGGTCAAAGAGTCAGCGCTCAAAAGCGCAAAAGCGCGCGCTTTGAATTACCCTGGCATACGTGCCTAAGGTTCAAATCTCATGAAACTCACAAACATAAAAGTACGGGATACCCTAATCATCCCTAATGGACATATTTAGAGAAGACCTTAAGTTGTTCCAAATGCAGATTTCATACGTTGAATTTTTATATATTTTGGGTACGAGTTGTGGATTTGGGCCCATTATACATACTGTAGGTGTCCGAATTGCTGGCTGCTCATTTGGCGGTAGGGGTACCGCCTAATGCCTGCAAAACTGGCTTGCAGGACAACATATGCTTGGATTATAAAACGGGTCTACCTCCAATATTTGTGTTTGAGCACTGAGATACACGTTCACGGCACTCAGTTCAACAGGCCCGCAGTGCGGTCCAAAATATACCCTTGTAAGTTCGTTCCAGCAGCGTATTTTCCCAATTCACTATTACTGGCTGATATCAGTGGTTACACTGTGGAAGTATTACGTTCAAGATGAACATCATGTTTTTTTTTAATGCACTGACGAAGCCTTACTGAATTCGAGAAGAAATTTTCAGAACCTGATTTCCCAGTCTGAGAACAAAATGATTCCTTTAAATTCTCTGATGTGCCATCCAATAGTGGAAGGCAGTGCGAAGCTACCTCTGTTTATCCATGAATGTATGAGGACACTAGATCAAGTATATATTTGATAATAATGCTTATATTTTGATTGATTTTGATCATTGTTTTCGATTCAATTTGTTCCTGGTTTGTTTTTACTGCTGAAGACGGGAAGCAGTCAAATTTCTGGCCGAAGCCATATAACCAGGTTCAAGTACCCTAGAAAAAACCTGGTTCCAAACTTGCCCAGATATTTGAACTTGAACTTGAACTTGATTACATAGCTCCAGCCTTGAACGCTGCTCGCCGTCTTCGGCAGTAAGATCAACACTTGACGGTAGAAGAGTAGTCAAAGATGAAATGAATTTCATATTAGAATGTCCGTTATACGCTGAGATTTGTTTTTAGAAAATGAACATCGAACCTAAATTGGTGGATAAAAACTCCAGTAAGAAGCTGGTCATGAATTATGATTACTTTGAAGGATATAAATACTGAATTAAATTTTAAAAAATGCGATAATAATCGCACAATTAAACTATCATCCCAGCTGAGATGATGATTTAATAATATTGTAGAATTAAATTATCAGTTTATCACTGTAGCACGAACTCAGGGCCCCCGTCGCTTAAACGATTGTTTGGGGCTCAGTTCATCAGTGCTTGTTCTTTTTAAGCCCTTCCTATATGGTTGGGCAAGTCCCTTTAGCCTATTTGGCCTACCCCTGGACTGTAACATACATACATACTTATAATATCCCTATCAAATATACTTGTTGCTGTATGCATACTACGTGTACTTAGTTACAGTACAAGGGTATACCAAATAGACTTAATGGACCTTCTAAACCATGACATCAGGAGGGGCTATACAGAAAAACACACTGATGAACTGAAGTACTGAACCCCAAACAATTGTTTCGCTGACGGAGGTCCTAAGATCGTGCTAAAGTGATAATACGCATTTTTGATTCTCCTTGCACCATTTAATCATGCGCTCAGGGCAGATTTTTGCCACACGCGAATGCATGTTCAGCTGAACTTTACCTTCTAGGCCACCCACCGTTCTGGTAAATATTGTGGAGTTCAATGTAAGGTATTATCAAGCCTTCTGAACGTGATTTTCATCTAATAATGAAACGAAACAACTGCAATCAACTAAGAAAGGAAGCGAGAAATTGCATTGATGATTGCCAACAAAATGTTAGCTTGGGCTTGGGGCAGGGCACCAGAGTTACATCCTAGTATCCAGACAACCAGGGCTGGCCTGATCATCCATTAGGCCGTCGAGAAGACGCCTTCTATACAAAGCAGCGCAAGACGACTGTCGTCCAGTGCTGCATGCAAATAAGTGAAACTCGAACGGAGGCAAGAATACTTAATCCAATCTCTTCATACAATCGATGTGTACACGCATGTTACAGTTCAGGGGTAGGCCAAATAAGCTAAAGGGACTTGCCCAACCGTGACAGGAAGGGCTAAAAATAAAAAGCATTGTCATACAATAGATGATCGATGATAATACTCGTACAATCGACGATAAATAGAGGCAACATTCAACTCAAGTACTTTCAGTAAGGCAGAAGAAACATTTCGTTGTGGGTCGGGGAAATAATATTCTGCTATGACTTCATCCACAGCGACTTCAAAGCTACATTCAAAAACCACATGATGTTCATCTTGAACTTGACTTAAAGCACATAAACTATACACTTGATCCTTCCAAGGGCAAGTCTTTAAGCTGGACAACTCAAACTGGACAAGTCTAACAGTCTTTAACCTGGACAAGTCTAACAGTCTTTAACCTGGACAAGTCTAACAGTCTTTAACCTGGACAAGTCTAACAGTCTTTAACCTGGACAAGTCTAACAGTCTTTGACCTGGACAAGTCTATAAGTCTTCAACCTGGGCAAGTCTTAAAACTGTCTAATCTGCGTAGTGTGCCCCCTGGTTTCCGCGGGTATCACACGGTGGGAGTTGGCTGATAACCATGTAACAATTCAAATTCAAAGTCGTATTTATTTGTGCAAGGGGCCATAGGATGCTGCCCCCAGATACAGTATAAGCAGTCATCCTGACCTTGACCTTATCTAATGTGGAGACTGTGCGTAATATAGCTGAAGAGTCTAACATCAATAGATGTTATCACCAACACCCAGGAATTTGCGCTATAGCCAGATGCGTAAGATACCCCCAACTATTCTTTAGTTTATCTTCTGCCAATATGGTGGGTGGCCCCAGTGAAATCAAACGGGCTGGCAACCTCAACCTCATGCCTCGTAATAAGGCGTACTATATATTTATTTATCTACTAACATACAACGACCTCACCAACAAGCCTCAACCTGGACATCGTAAATGTGGACATTGACTAGCTTCAAGGATTCCTGCTCAGCCACAAGCTCACCATAAAACCCCTCTGCCTCAGTGGTGGTGGTGTGTGTGTGTGTGTGTGTGTGTGTGTGTGGTGGTGGTGGTGGGGGGGGGAGGCTGGCAATCTTCAATGTGGACATTCTATAGCTTCAAGGATTCCTGCTCAGCCACAAGCTCACCATAGATTCTCTCTGCCTCAGTGGTGGTGGTGGTGGTGGTGGTGGGGGGGGGAGGCTGGCAATCTCAAATGTGGACATCGAATTGCTCAAGGAATTCCTGTTCACTCAGCAAGTCGCGATAAAACCCCTCTGGGTTAGGAGGAGGTGTGTGTGGGGGGAGGAGATGGGTGGGTGGGTGGGGCTCAGTCTCAAACATGGACATTTAAACGCTTAGGACATTCTTACTCAGCTACAAGCTTGCCATACATTACTTCTGGGTCAGGGGGGCATGGTGCCGACGATCCCAAACATGGACATTGAATCGCTCCAAGAATTCCTGTTCACTCACAAGCTTGCCATACATTCCTTCTGAGTCAGGGGGCGTGGTACCCGCCATCTTAAATGTGGACATCGAATCGCTCCAAGAATTCTTGTTCACTCACAAGCTTGACATAGAAACCCGCTAGGTCAGGGAGCATGGTGCCCGCCATCTCAAATGTGGACATCGAATCGCTTAAGGAATTCTTGCTCGGCCACAAGCTCACCATATATGCCCTCTGCCTCAGTGTGTGTGTGTGTGTGTGTGTGTGGGGGGGGGGGGGGGGGGGGGGGGGGGGGGGCTGGCAATACCAAATGTGGACATTGAGTCGGGTCAGGGAGACCCGTTCAGCCACAAGCTGGCCATAGAACCCCTCTGGGTGAATGGGTGTAGTGCCTGCCATCTCAAATGTGGACAGTGAATCGCTTCACGGATTCTTGCACAGTCACAAGCTGGTCATATTACCCCTCTGCCTCAGTACGTGTGTGTGTGTGTGGTGGTGGTGGTGGGGGGGGCAGTCTCAAATGTGGACATTGAATCGCTTCAGGAATTCCTCTTCACTGAGAAGCTCCCCAAAGATGCCCTCAGGGTCCGGGGGAGTAGTGCTGGCTGCATCTGGGACGATGTAACGATGTATGTTGCTCCTGTCAGGGCAAGGTAGTGTGAGGCATGAGGGATGGTATTGTGTTATGGAGGTTGTGGTTGATGTGAGGCACGAGGGAAGGGATGATGTAATGGTGTATGTTGCTCTTGTCATATGGCTAGGTAGTGTGAGGCATGAGAGATGGTATTGACTTATGCGGGTTATGGTTGATGTGAGGCACGAGGGAAGGGAAGATGTAACGATGTATGTTGCTCCTGTCAGGGCAAGGTAGTGTGAGGCATGAGGGATGGTATTGTGTTATGGAGGTTGTGGTTGATGTGAGGCACGAGGGAAGGGATGATGTAATGGTGTATGTTGCTCTTGTCATATGGCTAGGTAGTGTGAGGCATGAGAGATGGTATTGACTTATGCGGGTTATGGTTGATGTGAGGCACGAGGGAAGGGAAGATGTAACGATGTGTGTTGCTCCTGTCAGGGCAAGGTAGTGTGGGGCATGAGGGATGGTATTGTGTTATGGAGGTTGTGGTTGATGTGAGGCACGAGGGAAGGGATGATGTAATGGTGTATGTTGCTCTTGTCATATGGCTAGGTAGTGTGAGGCATGAGAGATGGTTTTGACTTATGCGGGTTATGGTTGATGTGAGGCACGAGGGAAGGGAAGATGTAACGATGTATGTTGCTCCTGTCAGGGCAAGGTAGTGTGAGGCATGAGGGATGGTATTGTGTTATGGAGGTTGTGGTTGATGTGAGGCACGAGGGAAGGGATGATGTAATGGTGTATGTTGCTCTTGTCATATGGCTAGGTAGTGTGAGGCATGAGAGATGGTATTGACTTATGCGGGTTATGGTTGATGTGAGGCACGAGGGAAGGGAAGATGTAACGATGTATGTTGCTCCTGTCAGGGCAAGGTAGAGTGAGGCATGAGAAACGGTATTTAGTTATGGAGTTATGGAGTCATGGAGGTGAGGAGGCAAGGTTAGGGATTATGGATGTGTATGTTGCTCCTATCAAAGGGCAAGGTGCTGTGAGGCATTAGGGGCGGTATTGACTTAAAATTATTATTATTACTATTATTATTATGATTATTATTATTATTGTTATTATTATTATTATTATTATTATTATTATTTTTATTATTATTATTGAGTCATGGAGGTCAGGTATTGGTATTGGTGCTGGTAGCGGTATTGGTGGTGGTGGTGGTGGCGGTGGTACAGGTTTTGGTATTGTTATTGTTACTGGTCCTCGTACTGGTTTTGATTTTGATTTTGGACTTCGATTGGTTTTGGTTTGGTTCTAGGTTTTGTTTTTGGGATAGGGTTTAGGGATAGGGTTTAAGTCTAGGCTTGGAGTAATGTTTGGCTTTGGGTTAGGTGTGTTCAGATACGGGGGGGGGGGGGGGGGGAGCTGATTTTGGTTGGGTGTGTTCAGGTGTGTGACTCCACTATACTTGACTACTTGAAAAGGTATCATTGATTACTTCATCAAGTGATCACATTTATTCATGTACTACACTTTTATGTTTGTCCTGGGTTGCCGGGTATTACCGGTAATACCCCAAAATTGATTAGTGAAAAGTGGAATAAAAGGGTTATATGTTTCTCAAATTGGATGGGGATGCTTACAGCGTCAACTTAAAGATTAGTATAACACATATACATTGCGCAATAAGCTATAGTCGGGAAGAACCTCACAACGATTGCCAGGTTTCCAGTCGTTTTTAGCTAATTGGCCCGCCATTCTTGAACTTTGGAAGGCTGGTCGTCGAAAATTTGCACCTGCGACCGCATTCACTCAATTACGGAGGCGAAGATGACAACTTCTTAAGCGGTACACAGTGTGCGAGGGGTATTTGTGAGTCGACGCGCCCTAAATGTTAATCGACGCGCAGGGTACTACCCGTACTACCCGGGTACTACCCGTAATACCCGCCCAGGACGAACATTAATGGCTGCCCCCGGTGCAAGCAAACAAGCTGGCCCCCTCAACCTAATGCCTCGTAATAAGGCATTGACTATTTATTGATGTATTCTTCACTCACAGAACAGAAGGGTCGCGGCTCTTGATAGGGTCACAGACAGGTGGTGGGACGTGAGACCAAGCGCCGTCCATCTTCCTCGGATGGTGGTTTCGGTTTGAGCAGAAGTGCTCAACATACTTTGCCGCGGGGATAAAGCGGTACACCCTGTACAGTCACACACGCAGCCAAGAGGTGTTTTTGGTTAGTTAGTGTAGTGAGCGAGTTAGTTAGTTGGTTGGTCAGTTGGTAACTTAGTCAGCTAGGAAGTTAGCTAGAACGTTAGCTGGTTATACAGGTTGGTTGGTTGGTTAGTTGCTTGCTTAGGTAGTTATTAGAAAGGTAGTTGGGGTAGAAATGACGTTTGAGCTTAACCCCCTGCAGGGGTGACGCGGTCCACCCTGTACAGTCACACACACAGCCAAGATGTGACATTGGTTAATTACCACAGTTAATTAATTAGCTTCTTTGTTTGTTCGTGGTGGGAGGGGGGGTGGGGGGTGGGGGGTACAGCCACACGGGCTACCCTATTAGTACATACATCTATATTTATGTAAGTATACGAGGTGGTGCTAGCTGGCTTTCGGAGCTTTTTCGTTATACAGGTTCAGGGTTTAGGGAACCTAGCGTGGCCTTACTATGCCGCCTCCCCACCCAACTAACTATCCCGACTTCCCACCCACCCGAATTTCAAAATGACAGAGCACATGCGTTAAATAGCATTGCGCGCAGGCGATATCTGTGTCTATCTTTTTCCGCATTCGTTCTGAGCGCCATTTCAGACCAATCATGGCGCTCAATATCTGTATCTATCTTTCCCCGCATTCGTTCTGAGCGCCATCTCAGATTATGGCGCTCAGACTAATATTTTGCTTCTCAGTGCCACCATGCAAGCGCTCAATCAACCAAATTTAGGCAGGAGGGCAGTGAATACAGCCAGCCAGCGAGCTCTTCCTCAGACCAAAAGGCAAGCTCTCCAGACCGACGAGAACAGGAGCGATGCAAACTTCTTGATGCGGTCCGCTGCTTATGCTCCATGATGCAAGCCAACGGTCCTAATGGACATGAGGGCGCGCAACACCGCCAGCCAGCGCTCAAAGTGAGCTTGCCAGAGCAGGGAAGAAAGGGCCAACAATTAATTTCACCAGCTTGCGAGTAATTGCGATTTCTTCATGTAACCATGCTTCTTTTCTTCGCCTGCGAGCGTTGCCACTATTCATTTCACGCATGTGCACTTTCACCATGCCAGTGCATCACATTTGCCATGGTTGGCAGCCAGTGGTTGCGAGTAGCCTTGGACCGCTCATCCTATCTATGCAATCTCTTTTCATTGTACCGATGATCGCTAAGCAAGGCGCTGCGATTTTTGATTCAGCAAATGTTGACCGGACGGAAGTCGAAGTTTTCTACCATAGAATGGGGAAACATGTCCCTGCGCAGTATGCTGTACCGAGGGCATGGCAGAGTTGGCTAAATGAGGTATTTAGAGGTAAAAGCGACAGATTCCCGGCCCAACTGCATGTAAAGAAGATGCTGCAGGCAAGTCGTATTGCGGTTGCGCGAGCCCAGTGCTCCGCGGGATTCAATCGTTTGCAAGTTTTTGGTTAATTGGATCTGCTTGGTTAAATCACCCACATGTCAACCTTTTGTCCCCCCTTAGTCTTCTTCACGATCAAACCTTGCAGCTCAAGTGGCATGCAAGCGGTAGGGAGAAGAAGGGAAGACTGATGAGTGCGTTTGTTTTTGTGGGGTTGGGGCCTTGGGGGTGGGCAGGGGGAGGAGGGAGAGATGGGGAGCAGGGGAGATGTGTGTGTGGTGTGGTGGTAGTGTGTGTGTGTCTAAATTGCCCTTATGCAGGTTTGTATGGGTGGGAGGGGAGGGGTGTGGTCACCGGCCACACGGGCTAACGTACTAGTACATAGATACATCTATATATATGTAAACATACGGGGACATCGCTATTGACCGGCCCTGACCGGCAAATTCTTCGCGGTGTCACCACATGGCGGACCAGACGCGGCCAGCTTCCGGCCAGCTCAGATTTTGCCGTGAAGATTCCGAACAACCCCTGTACAAGGTACTCCCGACTTCAACCTTTCACTTGACAACTTTTTCCCAGCGCAGCTTCTCCACCATACCATTCCATTCGAGATCTTCCTTCCTCATCATGACTCTAAGAAAATCGAAGTAGTTTCTATCCTTTGTCGAGCTCGTTTGATTCTTCGTGAACTTAAGCACACATGGCGATTAGGCTCATTGTCTACAAGCTGTTGCTTCTTGAGGCCACCATGATGCCGCACCAGCAACCAATTTTAGATGCCAGAAGAGCAGTGGAAACTGCCACTCAGCGAGCAAGGCAAGCTCAGGAGAACGACGTGGACAGGGGCCATGTAAACCAGCGTCGCCGTTTAGCCGACTCGACTTTTGACTACCGTCCAACAGTTTCAGAAGCTGTTGCACCTGTTAAGCAAAGGTTGCTCAATAATACCTTCCAGCGGTGATAAATGGATTTTCGGTCAACACCACTGGCCCGACCGGGCAAATGAGCGCGAAGAAAGCTTCATGTATGTAGCTTTGCGATCGCGCAGGCGTGTTTTTCTCTGCGGTGTCGATAGCTATGCAAGCTTTCACAGGTTCTCGGAGGAGGGTCGAGGGTGGCCAACCCTGCGTGGGGATGGCTGTGTTTGTGTGGGTGTGGGTGGGTGAGGAGCAGGGAGAGGTCGGGGGACGTAGGGGATAATGTGGGTCTTTCTTTTTGGCTGGGTGGTCGTGGTGGTGGGTCAGGGGGAGAAAGAGGATGTGAGTCCAGGGTGTGAGGATGGGGGGCAGGAAGATTTAGGGCAAAGTAGGGGATCATGTAGGCCTTTGGGGGGGGGGGGGGGGGGGGG
Organism: Chlamydomonas sp. ICE-L; assembly: GCA_013435795.1. Lineage (NCBI taxonomy): Eukaryota > Viridiplantae > Chlorophyta > Chlorophyceae > Chlamydomonadales > Chlamydomonadaceae > Chlamydomonas > Chlamydomonas sp. ICE-L. The sequence continues at coordinate 8,421,668 of JACBWV010000626.1, forward strand.
GGGGGGGTATAGAGGGAGTAGGGAAGGTGGGGGGGCATGCGTAATGTATTTTTTGTTTTGATGGGGGGGATATCTAGACAGTGTGGGTACATACAAGGGTGTAACCCATTCAGTATTCCAGACCAGGTCCCAGGACCAGGGTGGGGGGTGGCCAACGGCCACACGGGCTACCGTACTAGTACATACATACATACATACATACATACATACATACATACTCACATACATACATACATACATACATACGTGCCTACCTACCTACCTACCTACATTCGTGACCAACGTTGGGGAGATTGGTTTGTGGGCATGGAGTAATTATTTTTAATATCGGCTGGTATGTGTCATGCAAGAAGTACAAAATCCATTAGTAAATATCATTGGTAAATATTATGCCAGTTGTAGACATTCATCGGTATATATTATGACAGCAGTAAACACTCATACGTTCATTTTATGCCAGCAGTGAAATACAATTGGTATGCAGTAAATCAATAGTGAAATTGCATTGGCATATAGCATGCCAGAAGCAACCCCTCGCTCACTACATCCCCTGCTCCACTTGTTTTTGTGCGACTCGGTGCGACTGCAGTGCGATGCGCTGCCCCCCGACCCCGCGGAGCATGGAGCCCGAGGGGTTTGGGGGTAATTTCTGACTAGTTTAGCCAGACCCATGTGTAACCATTCAGCGACGGAATGGCGACGTGTCACACAAAACACAAGTTATTAGCAGCATCGCAAGCGACGCGGAAAATTGGCGGAGAGTGTTGGCAACGGAATTGAGCGGACCAAAACCAGTTAGTTATGAGACCGTTGGCTATCGTGTCAGGCTTCGTCTTGGGGGGGCGGTCGCTGATCGGCGGACGGACGACAGGTGAGGGTGACCCCGGGGGGAAGGGCCGGGGGTGATCCGGGGGGCTCCCCTCCCCCAGAAGGAGGGGCTCCGCCAAAAAACAACGCTCCTACTCCCTCAAGCTTCAACCCACCTCTGCAGGCGCGAGGCAAACCCCTCGACAGCTTTCACCCTCAATGCATGATCGGCGTACGAAAGCAGGCGAGTGGGGAAGGCCATGGTGCTGTCGAGATCCCAGCAGTAGGTGGCGGTGCCGGAGGCTATCTGTGTTTCTGCAACCTTCTCGTGAGCTCTCATCTGTTTTGTCAGGAGTCTGTGGGCGGGGGGGGGGGCAGGTGGGAGGTGGGGAGTGTGGGAGGTGGGAGGTGGGGGGTGGGTGGGAGATGGGAGGTGGGGAGGTGGGGAGGGTGGGAGGTGGGGAGGTTGGGAGGTGGAGGTGGGAGGTGGGGTGGTCGGTGGGCTGTTGGTGGGGCGATGGCGGTTGGGGAGAGGTGGTACGGGTGGCTGGTTGGCTTTGTGGTTTGCGGGTGGGTGGGATCTGGTAGAACGTCGGGGAGGTGGGAGTGGGGGATGTGGGGGAAGTTGGGTAAGTGGTGGAGGTGGGAGGTTGGGAGGTGGGAGGTGGGAGGTGGGTGGGGGAGGTGGGGAGTGGGAGGTGGGGGGGTGGGGAGGTGGGAGGTGGGGAGGGGGAGGTGGGAGGTGGGGAGGAGGAGGTGGGGGAGGTGGGGAGAGGTTGGATGGTTGGGAGTGGGCGGTGGGAGGTGGGTGGGAGGTGGGAGGTGGGGCAGGGTGGGAAGTAGAGGGGGTGGGGGGGGAGGTGGGAGTTGGCGTTGGGGAAGTGGGAGGTGGTGGGAGTGGGGAGGTGGGAGGTTGGGAGAGGGTGGGAGGTGGGGTGGGCAGGTGGGAGGTGCGGGGGTGGGGAGGTGGGAGGGTGTGGGGGAGGTGGGAGGGGGAGGTGGGGAGGAGGAGGTGGGGGCTGTGGGGAGGTTGGGCGGTTGGGAGGTCGGGAGGTTGGGATGGTGGGAGGGTTGGGAGGTTGGATCAGGTGGGAGGCGGGAGGTGGTTGGGAGATGGCAGATGGGGAGGTGGGCGGGCGGTGGGAGTGGGTGTCGAAGATGCGAGGTTGGGAGGTGGGTGTGCGATTGGGGAGGTGGGGAGGTGGGATGGTTGGGGAGGGGGAGGGGTTGGGAGGTGGGGAGTGGGAGGTTGAGAGGTGGGAGGGGGAGGGGCGAGGGTGGTTGGGAGATGGGAGATGGGGAGGTGGGGGTTGGAGGTGGGGTGGGAGATGGGAGAGGTTGGGAGGTGGGTGTGATATGGGAGGTGGGAGGTGGGGAGGTGGGAGGTGAGGAGGTGGGGAGGTGGGAGGTTGGGAGGTGGGAGGTGGGAGGTGGGGAGGTGGGAGGTTGAGAGGTGGGAGGTGGGGAGGTGGGAGGTGGGTGGGAGATGGGAGGTGGGAGGTGGGGAGGCGGGGGAGTGGGAAAGTGTGTTGTGTTGCGTTGTGCCGTGTTTTGGGTTTGGTATTGTGGTGTTGGTGTTGGTTTGGTTTCAGATGAATTGTGTTGCATTGTGTTGTGTTGGTGGTCTTGGTTCGTGTTGGTTCGGTTTGGTTTTATTTGGTTTGGATTTGTTGTGATGTCTGACCTGGGAGACTGGCTTACTCAAAGCGCTCTCATTGGTGTTTTGTTGTGTTGTGCTTTTTTCTCTTTTGGTTTGAGTTGGTTTGGTTAGGTTATGTTTGGATTGGCTGCCTCACTTGGGAGCATGTCCTATGCACAGTGCTCTTCTTGGTCAGCAGAGCCTTATCCGAGTGTTGTGTTGCATTGTGTTGCGTTGTGTTGCATTGTATTGTGTTGCATTGTGTTGTGTTGCATTGTGTTGCATTGTGTTGCATTGTGTTGTGTTGTGTTGCATTGTGTTGCATTGAGTTGCATTGTGTTGTGTTGCATTGTGTTGCATTGTGTTGCATTGTGTTGTGTTGAATGCATTGTGCTGTGTTACATTGTTTTGCATTGTGTTGTGTTGCATTGTGTTGTGTTGTTTGCATTGTGTTGTGTTGCATTGTGTTGTTTGCATTGTGTTGCATTGTGTTGTGTTGTGTTGCATTGTGTTGGTTTGCGTTGTGTTGCATTGTGTTGCATTGTGTTGTTTGCATTGTGCTGTGTTGTGTTGCATTGTGCTGTGTTACATTGTGTTGCATTGTGTTGTGTTGTTTGCATTGTGCTGTGTTACATTGTTTTGCATTGTGTTGCATTGTGTTGCATTGTGTTGTGTTGCTTGCATTGTGATGTGTTACATAGTTTTGCATTGTGTTGCATTGTGTTGTGTTGTTTGCATTGTGATGTTTTACATAGTTTTGCATTGTGTTGCATTGTGTTGTGTTACATTGTTTTGCATTGTGTTGTGTTGCATTGTGCTGTGTTGCACTGTGTTGCATTGTGTTGCATTGTGTTGCATTGTGTTGCATTGTGTTGTGTTGTTTGCATTGTGCTGTGTTACATTGTGTTGCATTGTGTTGTGTTGTGTTGTGCTGTGTTGCGTTGTGTTGTGTTGTGTTGTGTTGCATTGTGTTGTGTTGCATTGTATTGTGTTGCATTGTGACGTGTTGTGTTTTGTTGTGTTGCTTTGTGTTGTGTTGCATTGTGTTGTACTGTGTTGCATTGTGTTTTACTGTGTTGCATTGTGTTGTGTTGCATTGTGCTGTGTTGCATTCTGTTGTGTTGCATTGTGTTGTGTTGCATTCTGTTGTGTTGCATTGTGTTGTGTTGCATTCTGTTGTGTTGCATTGTGCTGTGTTGCGTTATGTTGTTTTGCATTGTGTTGTTTTGCATTGTGTTGTTTTGCATTTTGTTGTCTTACCTTGGATCCTGCTCGACTCAAAATGCTCTTCTTGGCCATCAGAGAATTATCTGAGGTCCTGCGGCCATTGTCAGGAGACAGATCTGGATGAATGGATGGATTGCTAAGAGACCCCTTCTTTTTGTCCTCTAGCATCTGTTGAGAGTTGCACATGGTTTAGGGTTAGGGTTTAGAGTTTATTGTTCACTAACTTCTGTTGGGAGTTGCACAGGGTTTAGGGTTTATTGTCCACCAACATCTGTTGGGAGTTGCACAGGGTTTAGGCTTTAGGGTTAGGGTTTAGGGTCAATCATCCACTAACATCTGTTGGGAGTTTCACAGGGTTTAGGTTTTAGGGTTAGGGTTTAGGGATTATGGTCCACTAGCATATGTTGGGAGTTGCACGGGGAGGGTGGGAGGAGCAGGGGTGGGAGTGGGGGGTGGGGGGTGGGGTGGGGAGGAGGCCAGGGGGCAGGGGTGATGGGTGGGTGGGGAGGGGTAAGTGGGTGGGGGTGGGAAGGAGGGGCAGGGGCGTGTGTGCGTGTGTGTGCATTTGTGTGAGTGTGTGTGTGTGTGGGGGGGGGGGGGATATTTACTATTTTTCGTTCTTGATAATAAAAAGCAAATTGAGGCGATTACCAATTAAAAATAGTTAGAATAATAATCATTTGTGCGCATAACAAGCGGATATGATTACATTTCAATCGAAGCCACATCGCAAATACCAGAGTGATGAAGCATAAATTAAAATAGCTAAATCAACAGAAGCACTTGAATGTGGAATACGAAGTGGTGGATAACATTATAATTACCAATATGATTATTACCAATTTGATATGGATAACATTATTATGACCAATATGATTATTACCAATATGATATGGATAACATTATTATTACCAATATGATTATTACCAATATGATATGGATAATATTGTTATTATCAATATTATATGGGAGGATCATTTCTTTTAGTTGCGACCTGGTTGTAAAAGGAATTACACCCCAGGAGGTGGGTCTCCCCACACAAACCAGCGAAACCGAGGATTAATTTTGAATGGAGTTGCCACTCCTACAAAAGAGTGGGCGCACTTCATGGTAAGCATGAGCACATGTAAGTAAGCCAAATATGTACTCATGAGCATGCATGTGTGTGTGCTTGTGTGTGTGTGTGTGTGTTAGGTGCACTTCATGGTGAGCATGAGCACATGTAAGCAAGCCGAAAATGTATTCATGAGTGTGTGTGTTTTTGAGTATGTGTGTGTGTTTGAGTGTGTGTTTGTGTGTGTTTTTGAGTGTGTGTGTGTGTGTCTCACAGTCTAAGAGTACAAAGATAGACTGACGTGATTTGCCCATCCTCTAATATTTAAGCTAACAAGTCCTATGCAACGTCGCAAAAATTGGCAGAGTGTGTTGGCAACGGAACGAAAGGTGGCAACGATGGAGCTGACCGAAGCCACTTAGTTATGAGACAGTTGGCTGTCGTTTCAGGCTTCAATTTTTCGGTCGGCCGGATGCACAAACGAACAAATGGGTAACCCTGGGGGATCCGGCCCCCCAGGAGGGGGGGCTCCGCCAAAAATATGTTGACACAGATTGCATGCTGAAGTCAAACCATCCCATAACACACACATGCATATACATACATACACATACACATACATAAATAAACCCCACACATACATACAGCATGCCCCCATGGTAGCTTTGTCCAGGTAAAGTAGCAGCCCGTTCCTCACCGCCGTACGACGGGGCTCCCTTAATACCAAGCCCCACCAGGCGTTCTCATTATTGTTTTTACTTGACAAGCCTAGATATTTACCTGGATGACTACACTGTGGTAGTCTAACACGCAGTATCCTTCAGAAGACTTAGTGGGGTTGGCAAACTTCAGACTCCATAAGGGCACCTACAGTTTTGGGGCAAAGCGATAGAGTGCTTCTTATTACATTGCATTCGATGAAATCATATCGGTTTAGACAGGCCATAGTTGACCCAAGACAAGCTCGCTCCAAAACATCTGGGGAGGGGGGGGGGGGGGGGGGGGGAGGGGTCTTCCAACCATCCCAAAATCACAGGGTACAAGTAATAAAGCAATTATAAAGTACTAGACCAGCCATTGTAGCCCCTCCTGGCAATCTAGAGGTGATCTTGATTACCGGTATTCGAGGTTGGGCAAGCCTATAAGGCCTATTTGGCTACCCCTGGACAGTAGCATACAGCATACAGCATACAGCATACAACAGACAGCATACAGCATACAACAGACAGCATACAGCATACAACATATGACATATAACATACAGCATACAACATACAGCATACAAGGGTACGTGCAAGGAAAGTCAGATATGTGAAGGGTCGTCAACATCGCACGTCTCCCCAAAAGTGTTGTTCAGTAGTGTACGATACATTGTACGATATTTGGTACAAGAAGTCCCTGGCGTGTCGCAAGCGACGCAGAAAATTGGCAGAGAGTGTTGGCTATCGGAACGACAAGTGGCTACGGTATGGAGTGCAGACCGAAGCCAGGGTTTACAAGATAATTAGGACCAGGGTTTCTTGTGGTCAAACGGTCGGTCACAGGGGTGGCCCTGGGGGCTCCCGCCCCCCAGAAGGGGGGACTTGTCCAAAAGTACAATACATCGTATGATATTGTCCTTGTTTCATACCCCTAGAAATGGGCTATGTAGAAATGGGTCACCTATGAGAAAATCCACGTGTTGGTTTCATACAGCTGAAAGATCAGAACAGTTCGAGTTTATCCTTAACAAGGCTACTTCATGTTCTGAAAGAGGATGCAATTAAAAAAGCAAATTTATGTGGAATTGCTCATCAGGGAAAAGGTTCAGGTTACTAAACAAGTTTATTTGATGCTCTTAAGTTGAAGGTTTCGTGCATTTGGAATTCACCGAGGTTCACCTTAGTTCACCTTAATTCACAGATAGTTCACCTTGATTCACCTTTAATTCACCTTGATTCACCTTAATTCACCTTGGTTCACCTTTGATCACCTTAATTCACCTTTAATGCACCTTTAATTCACCTTGATTCAACTTAATTTACTCAATTATCCTTGATTCACCTTGATTCACCCTGATTCACCCTTTCATGGGGATTTGACCTGGTGTGGCCCTGTAAATAAAGCAATACACAACTTGCAACTGAGCACAGGATGTTGACCCACCTCCCTGATGTAGTTAACGATGAACACGACATGGAGCTCCTTCAAATGCTGCACAATATCGTGGTCTCGGAGCGCCTGTATCAGGTGGTAGCAGTTTTCCTGCGCAATATAAAAGTCTGTTTGGCACAGTTCAGGGGGTAGCCAATTAGGCTTAAAGGTTTTGCCCAACCTCTAACAATCATGATCATTCAGACTGGGTTTAGGTGGGATGGGGTAGGTTGTGTGTGTGTTTGTGTGTGTGTGTGGGTGTGTGTGTGGGTGTGTGTGTGTGGGGGGGGGGGGGGAAGGTTATACGGGGCACATGCAGGATAACTGTGCTTTGCTAAAAGCACAGATCTTCACACCAAAGATGTGATTAAGCAGGGGGGGGGGGGGGGGGGGGGGGGGGGGGGGGGGGCAAGGTGCTTACGTCTGAGTACCCCTCGGAATAGAACTCGCAGTCATCACGGTCCAGCCAGAGAGCCTTTCGCGTGATCAGTCCCTTAGCGTTGTAGAAGGAGGCCTGGGAGGGGAGACTGGACATAGAGCATGAACTGAGCTCCCTACACAGAGTAGCGCCTACTTTCCGCCCCGGGCTCTCCTCGTCGTCGTCCTTGTCCACGTCACTTCCTTTTAACCCCCACCACGCCATTGTGAGGATGGGGATGATGGCGATGGGGTATTAAGCTGCCGGCGTGATGAGCAGTTGCCAGGCACTCAGACGTCAGAAGTGGGAGGTGCTTCGAAATTCTGGATTTTCGCAGAGAACTGCCCGATGCTCACTCCAGCCTGAGCTCGATAAGAGAAGATATATCAAAGCGCAACGGCGTGGAAAGGAGAGTGTACAAATTTGTAATACACACGCGTCCGTACTATCTTCGTCAATAACGGGCGAGAGCGAGAGATTGGTTTGTCGGTTTTTTGTGGTAGTACCTTCCCTGCTGTACATCTGCACGTGGGGCGTCACCCCCCTGTCAAAAAAGCGCCGTATGGATGAAGAGCCGTATGAAAGTGTGAGAAACAAGTGTGAGAGGGGTTTAGAAGGGGGGGTTAAGAGGTCGGTCAGACGAGACAGGTTTGGGTCTGAGTTACGGGTTAATTAGGCGTTTCTGTCGTACATCCAAACCTTTTTTCGTTCACACGTTCGATCAAATTCGGTAACCCAAATGCTGAAGGGGTAGGGCACACTGCTCTTGCTTTAGGTCGATTTAGCTTTTGCTTTTGGTTCGATTTTGGTCCGATTTTGGTTCGATTTTGGTGTGGACCAAAAGCGACCAAAAGCGGACCAAAAGCGGACCAAAAGCTAAATCGAAAGCAAAATCTGGTCTTTGAGACAATTTTTGATCCGATTATGCTTTCGATTTTGCTTTTGGTCAGCTAATTAGATACAGGAGAATAACAGTTTGTTTTCAAGTATAAGAGCTGTAATGTTTTTGAACTGATGACAATTATTTTACAGCCCCCAAAGTGCCGATGCCTTAAAAAAATGTGCGCTGTCAAAAAAGCGCACTTGCCTTTGAAAAAGTGCGCTCGCACCAGTTTTTTAATTGGTGCGCTTTTTTTTTTTTTTGCAGGACCTGCAGGACCTGCAAGGTGCTGAGACCTGGAGGACCTGCAGGGAGCTGGGAGCTGCCCGCAGCAGGGACGGACCTACAGGGAGCTGCAAGTAGGGAGACTGGATAGTGGAAACAATACAGATTTGGGAACCTCTGTTACAACCTCTGTTTAAATTATATGACCAAGTCGTCAATTGATAATAGTTAGAAAAGAAATCCAAGTTGCTTGCTAGAGGGATGTAGTCAATTTCAATTGGGGAATAATGTAACAATTCGCTTGCTGGGAACATCTAATGAAGTACCAAGTAGGATAATGTACCAATTTAAATTCAACCTCTCAAATCTTGCTACATAGGAAATACGACGAGGTTCCTGAATCCATGTTACCAAGTGACAATCTCTCTCGTGGGTACCGCACGAGTAATGTGCCAACGACATGCAACAAAAAATCAGTAAAGCCATCTAGCTAGGGGGGGTCTGGCTCATGTTAGGCATGAATGGACCACCCATCATCCCAGGCGTACCCCCAGACGTACACATAGGGTACGTCTGGGGGTACGCCTGTGTGGCACCACCCATCATCCCTGCCCCATTGTGTGGGGTGGACATCGTAGGACACATCATCCCACCCCCATTGTGTGGGGTGGAGCTGCCAGGAATGGAGTGGTTCATACCCATCATCGCATTGCCCCTTCCAAAATGTTGGCAATCATGAGAGTGGTCTGCCGATTCATCTCTGACATGTGTGTCATCATCTCCAACCGGTTTTCACTCTTCTCCTCTCTCTATCCTCCCTTTCTCTCTCCTCCCTCCTCTCCTGCCTCCTCTCCTCCCTCCTCTCATCATACAGCCTCTGCTCCTCCTTCCTCTCTATGTCTCTGTCCTCCTTCGACTTCTCCCTCCTATCATCCCTAGCCTGCCTAGTCTGGTCTTGGGACAGCAAAATGCTTTGGAAACTACGCACAGCCGCATACCCAGTGCCCGGTTTTGAGGATGTGTGGACAGGGTTTTGCGTGGGGGGTGGGGCCTTGTCAGGTGATCTCACCTCCCCATCATCCTCCTCTTCTACAGGCCTAATGGCCTTGCTACTCTTCCGTGATATCACTTTCCCCACTCCCTCAGAGCACGTCTCCTGGGGTAGCTCCGAGCCATCAAGCACACCAACTTCTAGTGGACATAACATCGAATGGGTCTTGAAGAGTTCCACCCACAGCCCCAAATGCATCCACCCTTTCTTTTCAAGGGACATGGCCTCTAAGTCCTTCAACTCAAGTGCCATGCCAGTGACACCCTCTCGGTTGTCCCTTGCCTGAACGACCAGAGCTTTGACTAAGTCTTTCTTATTAGTAAAGTAGTTTTTCACCGCCCTCTGGTCTATCTTTGATACCCACTGTGTGACACAAATGAGCATTCAGCGTCTTCGAGACCCTGTCACTGCGGCCAAGGTTTCTCGGATATGCTGTGCCTTGCACAACTTCTTGGAGCGCAGGCATCCTTATCCTCAAGACATGCAGATGGAACCTGTTGTTCCCTCTGATATTAACACAGTCAATTGGGAACCAGGTACCATGGGTGCATCTGGTCACAAGAGGAACTTGCTAGCTTCCTACATGGAGAGGGTGCTCGGGGTTGAGCCCGTAACCTACACACACGCACAGTTGGGAAACCTTCTTCATGGCCCACTCGGATTTGAGGGATAGCAGGCACCATCCTCGTTCTGACCTAGAAACTTACCTAGAAACTTACCTAGAAACCTAGGCTGCCCAAGCCCCGGTTTCTAGGTTAGTTAGTGCCAGTCCAGGGGTCAGCCTATGACATGTCTAGGTCAGTGTGTGACATTCCAGGGGTAAGCCAAATAGGCTGACAGACTTGCCCAACCGTGACAAGAAGTGCTGAAAGAAAAAGCATTGAAAAAGCTTAGTAGGCAGGTGCTTGACAGCACACCCCTAATGAAGTAATGATCATGTGCAAGCCCAATAGGCTGAAGAGACATCCCCAATAGCGAGAGAGAGTTGGATGATTTCGTATTTTGTATACAATTTATGTAACACGTTCCTTCTCATTTGCAGCTATTTGGGCCATATCTCAACGCAATATCAGCTTGCGACTGTGCCACACCCTCTGAAAATTTTGAAGACTAGAAGCAACAATAATTAAGAATTGGATAAGAAAAGGTATGAGTGAAACAACGAAGATACGGAAAAGATAATAACAGAAAACAATATAAAGTTCCAGAAAACAATCCGGACCAAAAGCTAAATCGAGGCAAATACCCCCCCCCCCCCCCCCCCCCCCCCCCCCCCCCCTGCTTTTGCTTTTGGTCGATTTACCTCTAGCTTTTGGTCCTGACCAAAATCGATTTTGGTCAATGTTGTAGTGTGACCACTAAGATTTGGGTGATAAGTTAAATCGACCAAAATCGACCAAAATCGGACCAAAATCGGCCGGACCCAAAGCAGTGTGACCTACCCCTTACCCCCCCCCCCCCCCCCCCCCCCCCCCCGGGTTAGGAGATGACGCTGGCAACGTCCGAACCCAATGGGCTGGCAGCAGCGAATCTAAGCAATCCTAACTGCCGCATGCGCATGCTAGCTCCAGGCGCAGGCGCTTGAGAAGTGGGGAGATACTCGCAACCTCGGAACTTTGACAAACATCTACCCGATCAAAAGATGCGAACAGCTTTCTTTCTTTCTTGCACAATTCTGCGCATCTGCGCTTAATTTGTTCTCTCCTCCGACCCGTATTTTTAATCATCGCCACCTCCCTCGCCCAGTGACTCCATAACTCGCATGCTATCAAACACCTTCAAACTCATGCACACTATACAAGTTCACGAGGCGAGGTGTAGTATGCTCTGCCCATTATGAACAAGGCTGAGAACGAAGCCTCTCCATGATCGAGTTTCAGACGTAGAAGTGGGGTGGGGGTGGGGGTGGGGGTGGGGGTGCGGGGGTGGGTGGGGGTGGGGGTGGGGGTGGGGGGGGACTGTTCGAAACGAGGCTGAGAACGAGGCTCCTGCACCTCCGCCACAAAACGAGGCGTCGGCATCAGAATTTTGCAAGAAAGAAAGGAAGCTGTTCGCATCATTGGGCAGATATTTTTCAAAGTTCCGAGGTTGCGAGTATCTATCTCCCCCCTTGCTCCCCACTTCTCAAGCGCCTGCCCCTGGAGCTAGCATGGGCATGCGGCCATGCGCATGCAGCAGGTAGGATTTCTTAGACTCCGTGCTGCCGGTTCCATTGGTTTCGGACGTTGCCAGCGTCATCTCCTAAACCCCTCTTCCATACGGCGCTTCATCCATACGGCGCTTTTTTGACAGGGGATCGATCCAGCCAGAACAGCGTCGAGACCGAAGGCACGCGACAGGCGTTGCAGACCAGAGTTGCAGACCAACCCGGACCAACCTCTGTCACAGACGGTTGTGTACTGAAGGAGGCGCTTCCACGGACACGGTGGTTCAAAAAACCACACGGGCTAATGCGACATAAATTATAATCCCGCACATTTTAGACGGGTGGCTGAGGAGTTTTCGTCACATTCCAGGATTTCCAGCGCAATCTACAAAAGCTCTGCGGGGGAAATGGCTGATGGGTCATTTTGAAGGAAGCCCTGGAGTGGGGGCAGTACGGTACTTCACGGGACTTGACACACATTGAATTGCTAATGGCATTGAATTGACCGTTGCAATCGGAAGTTGCACGCCGGCTTGAATTGCCAGATTTCTGAAACAACTTAGCTCCTCAGCTCGCCTCAGCTCTGGAATTTGCTGTGTCCGCACCCGCGTGCGCCCGCGTCCCACCACGATGGCCTCCCCCGGCCTCCCCCCTGGGCCTCCCCCCGGTCACCGCCTCACCAGTATATACCACTCGATATATTCCGTCAGGTATGAGGAGAAGACTGTCAAAATATTCGGATACCCTATTGGATCCCACTTCCTGGTGCCTTTCTGAACTCCATATCCTGGTGCCTATTGGACTCCACATGTGCCCGCAACTTAAAGCAGTCAATCCGAGCAAGCTTCAAACCCACTTATCATCTTCATCGTCGTCATAGGCAGGCCTGTGTTAACTCAAGACGTATTATTGAATTGTTTGCTTCCTTGCGTGTTTGCTCTCTTCTGTCCCGTTCAGGATGGTTCGAAGACCCACCTCAGGTGGCGTGGGCTTGTGCTGGGCCAATTTGACCTGCCAATTGTATGATATGAATATGATAAGAGTAAAAAAAGTGTTGACCCCTAATACCTAAAAACAACCGAGGAGCGAGGGCTTTTCCTGCCATTATAACGCCTGTCCATTCATGTCGTTACTTGCGAGGCTAGCGATGCAAGATTCGAGTGTACCTTGTACAAAAGAATGGACACTATGCCGATCGGGCAAAACTCTGGAGGAAGTGCATGGAGAGATGAAAGGCTTTTTTATTGGGCTTTTCTTGGCAGCTTCTAGACAGCTGTGAGTCTGCCACTGTGCTAAACGCAAACATGTCAGCAGTTCTAGACGGCTGATTGTGGCAGCTTCAAGGTGCACTAGATCGCGTGAGATTTGGCTGAATAGTCCGTTAGGGGAGCTGTCTAGAATACGTTGCTCGGAGCCGAAAATAATGCTATGGACGGAGAGATGTATGGATGTCGAAGCTAGAACGGCAACAATGCAAGCCTGTGATGCTGCCATCATGCCATGTGATGTACGTATGCGTGTTACAGTCCAGAGGTAGCAAATCGTGAGGCCGGGGGGGCTTGTCTTGGACATATTCGCGAGAAACTGGTGACGTATAATTGGTGGACAAGTAGGTAACCGACTAATCATCTATCCAGCCCCCATCCTATTGCCGGCAACCACCCAGCCCCAGCCCAGCCCCAGCTACCGACCCATTCCCTGCCCACTTACTCCATTTACGGTACTTATTACCTATATTATTGCTGCTTTATAGACACCTCCGTCTTTACGTTTTAACGTTTTTTTGTAGCTATTGGATTCATTGATCAACTTCTCATATTTTACATCTCAAATCAACAGGGGTTTAAACCTATATTATTGCTGCTTTATTACACAAACCATATGGTCTCTTCAGCCCCCCCCCCCCCCCCCCCCCCCCCCCCCCCTCCCACCTCCCCCCCCAAATTCCCAATTTAAAATCGAATAAACGATCAACTCATTTCCGGGTGGTATTACATCAAGACAAAATCAAATAGCGAAGCGCAGTTTTGAGCTTGGCTCTCAATCAGATCGAGTGCTTTGGTCCTTGTGATTTTTTGTTTTGGTTACGAAAGGTATTTCAGTATTTCACCCCTGGAGGTGGGTTTCCCGAAATCAACCAGCGATGCCGAGGATTCGGTTTAAATGGCGTTGCCACTCCTGCCAAAGAGTTGTGACCCTTATGCATGTTTGGGATGCTAGTGTCAGGCTAGGGGGCATTGTCTGCGCCCTCGTTGTGGTTATCTAGTTATGTTTTTATGTCTCCTTGGCTCCACCTAAACGACCATGGCAGGGGGTGGTCTGCCGTGGTCAATAGGGGTAGTGGTAAATGTTCGTTCGATTGAGTGTCGGTATCTCCCTCTCGATCCCAAATATACGTTTCCATCTTAACAGCCCCCTTAAATCTGTGTACAAGATGTGACTCGTAACATTTTTGAATAACCCCTCAGGATTGCCACAACTCACGAGCAAATTATTCCCATTCCTCCTTTATCAGCATGAATAGCGGTGCTCTCGCTTGTTTTATGTCTTGGTGACTCCTTGTGTACTCCCTTAGAACTATCGGTCCTGACAGTACTATGTCAGCTTCCTGTTGACTGCGTCATCGGTTCTTCTGACACGCGCTGTCTAGCCTGTACCCTGATCAGGTTCCAGGCTACCGCCCCCTTTCCTCCACTGGTGCCCCTTAATGGGTCTCCTATGCTTGTAACTTATTCTCGTCTCCGCATTTATAGATTGGCGTGCTGCACACACAAAGTCCACTCTACGGAGTGTTATCCAAGCTGATAGGTTATACGGCCCTTCATTTACTACCACTGCTTTGCGATGCAACTTCCGCGAGGACCTCCCGCCATTTTGAGAAACTCCATGACATGGATGGTCTTTCCTGGACGCGCGGGATGCGCAGTATCATTCTCAGCGATGGCTGCGACCAATCCTTCCAACGGAGGAACGGCTCCTCTTGATGATTGGCTAGACGTTTGTGCACCAGCTGCCTCTGCTAGCGGTCATGAGAGTCCTTCCGCCATCGTGGAAGTAACCCCCCCCCGGTCATTCCTCCATCTTCTCTTCCTTTTCCTCCCCTGCCGTCTGTCGCCTCCTCCCGTCTGTCGTAGATGACTGTGACGTGCAGACTCAAGTCGGCGACTAGCCTGGACATCGGTGGAGATACCCCGTCTTCGTCTGCTCGCGTCCTTGACGTCGCTAACCTTTCTCCGGTGTTTGAGGCTCTGCCTGCATACCGGAGGTTGCCAAGCCGACCAAGCTCCCTGCTGATGTCTACGTCGTCTTTGCCCCCTTTGCTCTGCCCAGCCGACGGTCGGCTCCTGGCATGAGCTTGCGCTCTAGTGGCTCTGTGCTACCTTCTGGAGAAATTTTTCGATCAAACTGGCGGATCGCCGGCACTGCCGTAGGATTCGCCAGAGGAGGACGACCTACGCGTCTGGACCTGGAGATTCTGGAGGTGGTAGGAAGCAGGGGGGTATGGTCAGCACCACTACGGGTGCTGCTCCCTCTACCCCCCAACCGGGTGAGTCGAGCGATAGAGGGGGGGACTTGAGATTGACTGATCATCGACGGCGGGATATTAGGACCTTTACATGCCTCGGCTCTGCTCTTCGCATCCTAGCGATAAATGTTCGAATTCTGCCCTTGCGATTTGCGATTTTCTGCCATTGGTGCGATTTTCTGCACCAGGTGCGACTTGCTGCACTGTCATTCTCGTCTCCTTTTTTCCCATACCTCAAATCTCGACTTCGACCTAACGCTTCCCCACCTTCTGTGATCCCAGGTCTCGCAGCGCCGGACTTCGCCCATGCTACAGGCCGCAGTGGACGCCGTCCTGGCCCTAGTCCAGCGGCCGTGGAGGATCTTTGGCATGATATCTTGGTGGATATTTTTCTCTCTTAGGCTCCTTGTGACCCCTGGGTGCGTTCCGTGGTTCGTCAGAGGTTACTACTTTGTCTTCCCGTGCCCCTGGTTCCCCCCTTAGGTGTATGCCTTAGCTACGTGAGTTTGGGTTCAAGTGTTTGAGTTCTGATAGGGCTTAGGAATGTTTAGTTAAGTGGTATAGAGGCATGGTTGATCTCGATTAGTTGGGGCATGCATGAGTTGTTGATGATGACACTGCTAAGCATGGTGCTAGTGTGTTATCTTCGCAATCGCGTGTTCATCTAAGGAGACAAGACTCCTTCGGAGCTTTTCTTTGGGGTTGCACCTGATGTGTCGTTGTTGCGTTTGTTTGTTTGCCCTTGCTATGTAATCTTAGTATTGGGCAGTCACGCAACAAGCTAGTTAGAAAGGCATTATTTGGTAGACTGGTTGGGTATTCCCTGGTGAGTAAGGGTTATTATATTTGGGTTTCCAATGTTGCGCCAGTTAGTAGTGAGTAGTGATGTACTCTCTATCTCCAGTTCAGTTCTATCAGCTTGGATAACACTCCGGAGAGTGGACTTAGTGTGTGCAGCACGCCAATCTATAAATGCGGAGACGAGAATAATTATTACAAAAGATAGTGGAACCATAAAGGGACACCAGCGGAGGAAAGGGGGGCGGTAGCCTGGAACCTGATCAGGGTACAGGTTAGACAGCGCGTGTCAGAAGAACCGATGACGCAGTCAACAGTAAGCTGACATAGTACTGTCAGGACCGATAGTTCTAAGGAAGTACATAAGTAGTCACCAAGTCATAAAACGCGTGAGAGCACCGCAATTCATGCTGACAAGTTCTAAACTGTCTTTCTGGGTTCTCCCATTAGTATGGGTCCCCGTGCCCGCTTGCATCCCTCCTGTCATCAAACGGTGATATGTTATGTGTTACCGGTAATTCCCTACGCCCTTTAACAACCCCAATTGTTGTTGGCTGGCCTGGCTGGGATGTATCATTGTTGCATTCTAGACCAGGGCCTGATCTTGCTGTATTGTGTGTGAAGTTTTAGGGCGGGTGGGAGTTGGATATCCAACTATAATCTTAGCCGAATCTCAGGGGGTCGCCAGGCCCTCCTTTGTGCCACGTTTTAGCGGTGAAGCTTTAGGATTTAGACAGCCTTCGATCATAGTGGTACCTGGATCAGGTCCATTGCCTTATAGTCACTGTGATGACGTAGCCGTTGCCGATAGCGCAAGTGATGATCTTGAACACTGGTCTAGTTTGATACTGCGTATGGCTGGGGTGTTACAGTCAACCCAGGATTCATTGTTTTAGGTGCTGCTGGTTCTCATACGTAGGTTAACATGGCCCTATGTGTGAGTGCCTATTCCTCAGCACCTCCTAGACTGACTTATAGGGTAGTCTAGATTGGTGGAGCGTTACGACGCTTTGTTTAGGCAGCTTCCTTTCAGCTGTCTTTCTTGGTTTTGGTGGAAGGTGGTACTTAATTCAGAACACCGTTATAGCGTCTTAATGGTTTCTGACTCTTAGTTCCATAGGCAGATGGTTCGTTCGGTGGAGCTCATCATAGATTAGCTATTTCTTTTTACTCCACACTGTTTTTAGATCACCAGCCCCTCATGTGATTGGAACTTTTTGTGGAGTGTAGTAGTTGTTTCCCTTCTGTTAGCATGAATTGCGGTGCTCTCAAGCGTTTTATGACTTGGTGACTACTTATGTACTCCCTTAGAACTATCGGCCCTGATAGCTTCCCATAGTGATAGCTTCCCGTAGAACTGAGTCATCCTTTAGTGACTTAGTGTCAGCTTCCTATTGACTGCCTGTCTCTCTGTGTCTTATCGGTCTCTCCCTGACATGTCCTGTGTTAAACGGTGTCAGGGTGACAAGATCCGGGCTTAGGGTCTATTCAGGTTACAGGCATCCACTTCGCCCACCGCTGGTGTCCTTTAGTGTACGTCCTTGCTTGTAACGTTATTCTCGTCTCTGTGTATAGATTGGCGCGTCTGTCTCCGCTGCATACATCTCTGTCCACTCTTAGAAGTGCTTAATAGCTGATAGGTTCTGGGCTTCATCTCGATCTACCACTGCTTTATAATGCAACTTCCGCGTGGGCCTCCTGCCGGCTTCGAAAAGCTAACCCCACATAATGGTTTGTCTTGGTCGCGCGGTATGGAGAGCGTCATTGTATCCAATGGCTGCGACCGCATTCTTCCGTTCAAGACTCGTGTTCCCACTGATTGGCTTGATGATTGCGCGCCAGCGGCCTCTGCTGCCTTAGATGAGTCTCCTTCCGCCATCATGGAAGACATCCCCCCCTACCAAACCTCCATTTCTCTCCCTCCTTCTCCTCTTGTCCAACGCCTCCTTCCTGAGGTAGAGGATATTCTGATGCGTCTATGCTGCGTCTCGACTCAGATCATCAAATACAAGTCTTCTCCTCCGCCTCCTGATGCCCGTTTTGAGTATGACAATGCTGATCTGGCTCGCCATAAGCATGAAGATGGCAACTACACTGAGGATGACGATGACGACGAAGAGGAAGACCTACAGAGTGCGCGGAGTGGTGACTTCGGTGGAGTCACACCTTCCACTGCCACTCGTGTTTTTGAGTCTCCGGTGTTTGAGCACCAGTCGGCTCCTCCTCCTCCTCCTCCTCCTCCTGTCTACAAGCCTCCGACTGCTCCACTGCATCCACCTGCGGTACCTGAGTTGGCTATGCCGACTTTGCTGAGAAGCTCGTCACTTGGTCCTTTGATTCCTCCCCTCCCCTTTGTTCGCAACCCTTCTGAGCGAGCTCTGGCTGGCTACCACACGCGGTCTCGTGAGACTGCTGCTGCTGCCTCGAGTGTCCACAGCGATGCTGCTGGCCCCTCCCTGAATCCACCTCCACCTCCACCGGTGGATCAGCCTCCTGCCCCTTCTCCTTTTCCTCCCCCCCTGCCCTACTACCCGAATCGCTCGCTGGGATGCTTATCCTGGGAGCACCTGCTTGATGGCTCCACACCTTCGCGCATGGATGTGCGGAGTTGCCGCCAAATTCGCCAGGCGCAGAAAGCTGGTGTCCTTGGACCGCACTTTGTACGGTAGGATGGATCAGGCTGCCACTCGGGCTAATCTAGATACGAAGGGGCGGGCTAGGCGAGTGATGGTGTTCTCTGAGTTGGGTCATGCATGCCGTGCTTATCTGGGGCCTGTGCAGGCAGGGATTGACTACCCCCCTCCTGGTGGTGCTACCTTTGGTGGATTGGGAGTTCGAAATGCAAATCTACGCAAGTACCAGTTTGCCAAAGTTCCTCTTAGCTTTGTACCTCCTAGGCATTTTTGAGCTACTCGTAAATGTTGCGAGTTCTTTGGATGAGATTGAGAACCTTGATGACCAGCGTGCATATGATGCTGGCATCGCTGCCGAGTACTTTCTGTCGGTTCGCGCTATGTATGATGCCACGCCGTTTTCGCCTGTTGCCTCACCACCTGCCTCTCCTAGTCAGACTCGTGTAGATCCTGCACTGTTAGGATTTAGTACCCTGCCCCTTGCACGCCAGGAGTTCATGTGTCTCACCATGATGCTCGCGCACATGACGGAACCGATGGTACAGGTGTATCAGGATTTTGCTACTCCTCGCGATATCTTACTGCATATCAAGAGGCAGCATTCTGATGCCCTTGCTGCTCGGGTTCCCCTCATGCTTGTTGAGCTTCGTAGTGTGACCATGAACAACTCTGAACCCGTGGATGTGTTCTTTCGCAGGGTGCGGCAGTTGTGCACTGATCTTCGCAGTGCGGGATACCCGCAGCCGCAGCGTCACGCGATGCACACTATAATCAATGGCATCACTCACCCTCGATTCGATTCGCTGCGCCTCCAGTTTGGCTTTGAGTTGTACCAGAACAAGACCGTAGACTACTGGTCTTGTCTTGATGCTTATAGATCGTTAGATTTCTTAAATGTGTCTCTCCCCAGGTCTGATCCAAGGCATCCTGGCTGGTCCCGCGACCCTCCCCAGATCCCTGCTAATGCTGCTTTCCAGCGGGGCAAGGGATCTGGTTCTCAGACTTCCGGGGGCACCAAGAGGCGCTTGGATTGCACTTGGGGACCCTGTCGTTCGAAAACGAGCCACTCGGAAGACCGCTGCTTTACAAAGTATCCGGAACTCAGAAAGGCCAAGGGACGTGCACCTGGTTCTGAACCGGTGCCCGTAGCTTTGGCCCTTCCAGGGTCGCTTACACGTAAGCAGCTGTCGTCCTTGCAGGCTCAGATCGATGGGTACGCCATTTCAAAGAACTAGGAGGTATCAGCTAGAAAGCACTTCGAAGAGTGGAGAGAGATGTATGCAGCGGAGACAGACGCGCCAATCTATACACGGAGACAAGAATAGCGTTACAAGGACAGGCGGATGCCAAAGAACACCAGCGGTGGGAGAGGCGGATGCCTGTAACCTGACTAGACCCTAAGTCAGGAATCTTAAGCCAGGCACCGGCTATACAGAGTGTGTCAGTGAGAGACCGATGACGCAGTCAACAGGAAGCTGTCACCGTGTCATGAAGGATGACACAGTCTACGGGAAGCTGACACAGTACAGACAGAAACACTGTCTGGGCCGATAGTTCTAAGGAAGTACATAAGTAGTCACCAAGTCATAAAACGCGTGAGAGCACCGCAATTCATGCTGACAGGAGGTAAGCTCTGTCCTATTTTCTTGCACGACTAAGTTCTCAAACATTTGCAGCCCAAGTCTTTCTGAAGGTATCTGGCATGTGGACTCGGGAGCTGGGATGTCAATCAAAGGTGATAGGTCGTTGTTCACTGTGTTTGAATCCTCTGCTGTTGGGCCTGCAGTTCGATTTGCTGATGGGGTGATTCAACGGTCAGAGGGTATGGGGTCCATTGTGTTATGTAGTGATTGGTTACCAACATCAATCACCTTAACCAATGTTCTATACATACCCCACTGTCCAGTAAATCTCCTGTCCGTAAATGCTGTAGCTCATTCCCTCCACTGCAAGATTGCTTTTGATAGTATTAGTTGTACTGCCACTCAGGGCTCTTCTGTGCTCTGGTCCTTTCCTGCTTCCAGTGATGGTGTGTATAAGTTTGCATGTAGGCCTTGTCACACCTCCAGTCGTTGTTTGAGGGTTGCTGAATATTATCCAGCTTTTGCACTTGATGTTGATGAGGACGGTGGAGTTATTATCCCTACCACTCCTGCATGGTTGTGGCATAGGCGACTGGGTCATCCCGGTTATGATGCCTTGCACAACCTTGTCAAGCGTGGTATGGTTAAGAACTTACCCCTCAGCCTTCATCAAGTACAAAAGATGGGTAAGATCCCATGTGATGCTTGTCAAAAGGCTAAGGGAAAGCGTCTCCCTTTTCCTAAAGAAAGCATGACTGAGGTCCTTGCACCCCTCCAACGCCTTCACTTGGATATCATGGGACCGGTTCATATTAGGGGTCTTCGTGGGGAGTTTTATATCTTGTGCCTTGTAGACCAATTCTCTGGCTATGCTGAGGTATTGTGCTTGAGGACCAAGGATGAAGCTCCCTTAGCAGTCCAGACTATCATCCTCAGATGGTCAAATCAGCTGCAGGGGTTTGCCTTTAAGTGTCTGAGATCTGACAGGGCTAAAGAGTTTATAGTTAAATGGTTCGAGGATTGGTTAGAATCGGTTGGGGCAGTACATGAGTTGTCTTTGGCATACACTGCACAGCAGAATGCAACTGTGGAAAGGTATAATGGGGTCCTTCAGAATATAGCTAGGAGTATCCACTTGGAGTCTAAGCTTACTAAGTCCTTTTGGCCCTATGCCTTCCTGGCTGCTTGTTACCTTAGAAACCGTCTGCCTAACCAGGGACGCAAGACACCCTTTGAGTTGTTTTATGGGGTGAAACCTGATGTGTCGTTATTACGTATGTTTGGATGCCCCTGCTATGTTACTCTAGTCAATGGGAAGAAACGTAATAAGCTAGACGAAAGGGCGTTATCTGGTAGACTGGTTGGGTATTCTCTGGTGAGTAAGGGTTATTTTGTTTGGGTTCCTAAGTTGCGCCAGGTAGTAGAGAGTCGTGATGTACTCTTATATGAGCAGTTTGATCATAACTGCATTCCTGGGCTAACTCCCTATGATGGGTCGCCATATGTCTCTAGCATCCCTGCCGCCATCAACGGACACATGCCTGTGGTTGCGGTTGATTCCCTAGACCCTTTGTCTTCCCCAATTGTTGACCACTGTCCTGGCCATAGGATGACTCTGCGACCTAGGTCGGGGGCCAGTGGTACTGTTTTGCGTGAGAACACACTGGGCGGGCGAGTTTCTGCGGCTCCTACGGACAAAATCTTAGCCGAATCTCAGGGGGTCGCCAGGCCCTCCTCTGCGTCACATTCCGTCGGTGAAGTCGTTGGATTTACACCAACTCAGAACATAGTGGATCCTTTGTTAGATCCATTGCC
This sequence comes from Chlamydomonas sp. ICE-L, assembly GCA_013435795.1. Lineage (NCBI taxonomy): Eukaryota > Viridiplantae > Chlorophyta > Chlorophyceae > Chlamydomonadales > Chlamydomonadaceae > Chlamydomonas > Chlamydomonas sp. ICE-L. The sequence continues at coordinate 8,443,603 of JACBWV010000626.1, forward strand.
TACTAGTCATCATACTCCCATCATCACTGATAGCTCGATGGAGTTGGTGAACGCTTCACCTCCTGCCGTCTCTGATAGATTAATCAGGAGTCCGGGTGATGATGTAGCCGTTGCAGATGATGCAAGTGATGATCTTGAACCGTGGTCAGGCTCCGATACTGCGTATGGCTGGGGTATTCCGGTCGACCCAGGCTTCGTTGATTTAGAGGCAAAGAAGGCCGGCCCTGTTCAACCAGGCAGTAGTTCTGCACTGGGGGCTTTACTAATGGTTACTGCTGATACTGCTGATACCCCCGCTGCCCATGTACAAGTAAACTGCTTGTACGTGGGAGCATCTGTTGCATCCACCACTGAACTGACCTACAAAGCTGCCATGTTGCATACCAACCCTGACAGGGATCAATGGCTTCTTGCCATGAAGGATGAGATGGCTTCCCTTCATGCCCATGGTACATGGGTTCTCACTCCACAGCCTCGTAAGCAGAAGATCCTGTCTGGCAGGTGGTTATTTGTGAAGAAGATTGGTGTTGATGGTACTATACGCTTCAAGGCACGTTTTGTGGTCCGTGGTTTTCTGCAGCGTCCTGGGCTGGATTTTCATGATGTATATGCCCCTGTCTCCTCCAAAGCAGGTCTTAGGGTGCTCCTGGCTGCCATCACTCATAGGAAGATGTTTGTTCGGCAGCTAGACATCAAGACTGCATTCCTAAATGCCAAGCTGGAGCCTGGTCTGGACCTGTACTGCCACCAGCCTGAGGGCTTTAGGCACCTTGGTCCTAACGGTGTTCCACTTGTCTGCAAACTGATCAAGTCCCTTTATGGATTGAAGCAGGCACCCAGAGCTTGGAGTAGGGATGTCAAGCGGGTTCTGGTTGCTCATGGCTTTACTATGTGCAAGGCAGAACCTGCTCTGTACTTTAGGAAGGATTCTGATGGTGGGTGGAGCTATGTCCTGACCTCTGTTGATGACTTTATCTGTGCTTTTAGTGAGCTGGATAGGTATGTGTTGCTGATCCAGGCAATGGAAGCAGCTGGCTGGGAGGTCAAAGAGATGGGTGTTCCAATTCAGTTCCTCTCTTTGGACATGGATGTTACCCTTGACTCTGAAGGCAGGTGTGTTCAGATCAATCTCTCTCAGCACACCTACATTGTTGATCTGGTGGAGCAGTTTGGTCTTACTGCTGCTGCCCCACCCAAGTTTGCTGCTCCCATGGCCAAATCCACTGTTTCTGACGCCCCTGGAGAGCCCCTGCCGTCTAATAGCCAGTACCTCTCTCTTGTAGGTGCTTTGCTATACCTGGCCACTTGCACCAGGCCTGATATTTCCTTTGCTGTTAGCTATTTATCCAGGTTCTCTGCTCACCCTACAGTCCCTCTCTGGGGGGCTGCCAAACGGTTACTCTTGTATTTGAGAACACATTCTCACCTGGGTCTCACTTACACCCACAGCCCTGATTTCACTTTTACTGTCTTTAGTGACTCATCTTATGCTGATGATGGGTCTGACAGGAGATCTCAGACTGGCTTTGCAGTTCTAGCTGGTGGGTGCATTGTTAACTGGATGAGCAAGCGACAGCCTACTGTTGCTATTAGCTCTAGTGAGGCTGAGTATCAGGCCCTGTCCCAGGCTGCCAGGGAGGTCCAATGGTTGAAGAAATTGAGGGTGGATCTGGGTCTGCCTTGTGCTTTGGTTACAATTCAGGGTGACAACTTAGGTTCCCTGAGTTGGGCCACTGACTGGCAGCTTCTGCCTCGCAGCAAGCACATTGATGTTATTCATCACTACATCAAGGAGCTGGTGGAGGATGGCCAACTGGCGGTTGCCTATGTTAACACTGTGGATAACTGTGCTGACCCCTTCACCAAGCCCCTTGATCCTGCTGTGTTCTGGCGGTTTGTCCGTATGCTTGGAATGACCGCTACTTCTTAGGGTCATTTTTTAGTTTTTTTGTTACATACGTTTCTTGTTTTTTGGTTATCATTGTATGGCATTAGGTTCCTATTCCCGGATCGGGTTTTCTATACCGTTGTTACCCGTCATTGATATTCGGTTATCCTCTTTTCTCCCTTGGCACTCTTTGGTATTTTGCCTTGGTCCATTCCTTCATTTACACCCTTTGGGTTACATTTGAAGTTCTCTCGTTTTTTCGGAGTTCTTTAATTTTTTTTTTTTAATCTGCTACATATAGTTCTATGTCCCCAGTGCCATAGGTGGAGTAGTAGTATTGTATGTCACCTGTGTCATAGGTGGAGTGTCAGCATGAATTGCGGTGCTCTCAAGCGTTTTATGACTTGGTGACTACTTATGTACTCCCTTAGAACTATCGGCCCTGATAGCTTCCCATAGTGATAGCTTCCCGTAGAACTGAGTCATCCTTTAGTGACTCAGTGTCAGCTTCCTATTGACTGCCTGTCTCTCTGTGTCTTATCGGTCTCTCCCTGACATGTCCTGTGTTAAACGGTGTCAGGGTGACAAGATCCGGGCTTAGGGTCTATTCAGGTTACAGGCATCCACTTCGCCCACCGCTGGTGTCCTTTAGTGTACGTCCTTGCTTGTAACGTTATTCTCGTCTCTGTGTATAGATTGGCGCGTCTGTCTCCGCTGCATACATCTCTGTCCACTCTTAGAAGTGCTTAATAGCTGATACCTTCGGATTTTACTGTGAATTGGTGGACTGGGTAATCTTGCAGTTGTACTTGCAGATGTACCGCCGCTCACCTCTTTCTTGTTTTCCGAGTGTATTTCAAGCGCCCTTTCAGTCCATCCTTTGCAGTAAATTCTTTGAAGTCCTCTTTATGCGTTTACTATTTTTCAGGTGGACAATAGGTTTTATGTACTATGGTTGTACATCTACCCTTCTATTGTTCATTGAACTGTGTTTCCTTTGTTGGTTACAAGTTTCTTGAAAATTTTAACTTCGAATCCTTTGGATTTTTTCAGTTGCTGCAATTTTGGTTTGCTTTAGTTAGGCGCTTGGTTTGTCTTGAGTGCATGAGTTCTTTGCGGTGCGATACCCACCTCCTAAAATGTTTTAGTTAGTGCCGTAACTGGGGATTTATGATAATTAACTTTCATAAATCTTCTTACTTCCATCTTTGGGTAAGAAACCAGTTCATCATGGTTTTTTCATCCCAACCTAGTCATGAATTCTATGCTAAGAATAGTTTTTAAGGTAGTGGATTTTTCCATCGACTTTTTTTCTTCCATCGTAGTCTTTAGTGTCCTCTTGTCTGCGTCCTTTAGGCTTTGATTCTCTCGTGAGCTGCGCTCACACGATATTTCAATCCGTCTCTTTGGTTATCATTGATTGGCGTTAGGTTCCTATTCCCGGATCGGGTTTTCTATACCGTTGTTCCCCAACTTTGATATACGATTTTTTCAGTCTTCTCTTTAGGTTAAGTTCTCGGTTCTTTCAGTCACCGTTGTTCCCCTTCCTTTGGTATTAGGATTGATTTCTGTTTGGCCTCCCTGTGATTTTCTGGTTTGGTGCCTACTATTCTGGATGAATAGTATTTTTGCGCTTACCATGGATGGTTACATTTCCATTTTGGTCTCAGCGCAGCTCGGTATGACCCAAGTTTTTTGCTGCTACACTTTCGGAGTACTACAGTGGTTTTTGGTTCATCCTTTCTCATCCTTTTATTTTAGACAAGGCTTTCTTCTGGTTTCCTGTTTTTCCGCCGTTCCTTAATAATTTTTGTTTCCTACCAGTTTATGGTTCTATGTCCCCAGTGCCATAGGTGGAGTACTAGTATTGTATGTCACCTGCGTCATAGGTGGAGTATCAGCATGAATAGCGGTGGTCTCGCTTGTTTTATGTCTTGGTGACTCCTTGTGTACTCCCTTAGAACTCTCGGTCCTGACAGTCCTATGTCAGCTTCCTGTTGACTGCGTCATCGGTTCTTCTGACACGCGCTGTCTAGCCTGTACCCTGATCAGGTTCCAGGCTACCGCCCCCTTTCCTCCACTGGTGCCCCTTAATGGGTCTCCTGTGCTTGTAACTTATTCTCGTCTCCGCTGCACACACAAAGTCCACTCTCCGGAGTGTTATCCAAGCTGATATCCTTCAGGCTGAATTTTGTCCGAGCTGTGGTTCTTCAACAGGAGTTTGGGGTTGGGGAAATGGGAGCTTCAGCGTAGAGTCGTTTCGTTCTTTGAAGGGAAGGAATCAGTAGCTACATGTAGCACGAGGTTGCTATTAGCTTGTGGGGCTGTGGGGTGCTACAACCTATTTTGGAACCATAACTCAACCCAAAAGACTCTAACGAAGCACCCTCAAACCACTAAGGTCGGAATGTAGCACTTGAGCCACACGCACCCTCAAGGCTTGAAGGATCTGAACACGTCTGCTGGCGGGGTGGACGCGTCCATCCGTCCATGCCATGGACGCCTGGACGGTAAGTCGGTTACGTTGCGGTGTCGGCTGGGAGGACCGGTCCGCGGTACCGGAACAACCACGACCAGCCAGGGTTCGGGTTACAAAAAGCCAGTCTAATAGACTGTTACTCTGGAATTGCCACTTTGCTCAGTTGTTTACTATCCTTCTCTTCTCAAAAACAAGAATCAAAAATGGGATTCGCTGACGCCCCCGCCGGTGATGTTGCCAACGGTATGCGCTGCATCGGACTTCTGGACCATACCTTGGATTATGTTTAACTTGTCTTCGATCCCGGCCTTGAACTAAATTGTATTTCCTCGTGAGATGGGCTTCGACGATTGCAGGAGAGAAGATCTTCAAGACCAAGGTGGGTGCTGTGCTTTTCGCATTTTCTGTTGAAGCACGTGAAGCTGTAGGACTGCCTTCTAACCAGTCCACGTCTCCCTCCTCCCCTCCTCGCAGTGCTCCCAGTGCCAGTGAGTATCTAGTTAGCCCAAGGAATCCAAGCAGCGAGAGACTAAGTTATTGGTGTTTGCATGGGTGTGCTTCCAGACTACTCAGGCTCCCAACGCTTGATGTACTTGCTGTGACTGGATCATACCGCTGTTGATGCTCTTAGCCATTTATTGACTCTCAGCACCTATTTTTCTCGTTGCGCAGCGTTGCTGAGACTGGAGGCGGCAACAAGCAGGTACGCGCCCAGAAAGTGTGAAATTCTGCTTCGGTTGAGCACTTCAGATTGTCATTACTATTTGCGCAACTGAGTAGCATGTTGGTAATTTCCGGCTCGTCAGAAGTCCGCCTGCGCCTGCGCGAGAACTTGCGGTTTTTCTGTCCTCTGCCCGGCCGCACCCCCCGCCGCACCCCTCTGCCATTCAAACAATGCTAGCTCCACTACCAGCAATTTCCACCAGCATCCCTACGCGCATCCTTCATTTGTGCTGCTGTTGCCTATCAGCTTCGGGGTCCGATGTCCCATGTTTGGCTTCATTCAGTTACTTCCACCTTCCTGGCATGAAACTCAGTCCCTGACCTCGAGTTCGTTCTGCATGTCCGCCCAGATCGTTTCAGTTTCCTGAGCGTACCTGCTCGTTCGGTCTGGACGACTCCATGTCTTGAACGAGCGCACCTGCATGTCCGGTCTGATAGAGCCTCTGTCCTTCGCGTGCTATTCAGGTTCGCTGCCCATGTACTTGATCCTGAGCGTGTTGCCTTGGGCCAACAATGACCTGTCTATAGCAATGTAATGTTTTAGCCCCTCTTGCCTTGCCCCACAGGGACCTTGCCTGGGCGGTCTGTTTGGACGCGTCTCCGGATCTGTTGCTGGCTTCTCTTACTCGAAGGCTAACAAGGAGAAAGCTGTTACCTGGAACGAGGAGACGCTGTACGACTACCTGCTGAACCGTGAGTCCCCATCATGCCTGCCAATCCAACAGCTAGCTAGCTAGCTCATTGTCTCTACAGTGGTGCACACCTCGGCAGCACATAACTGCAAGTCCACGCAACGGCCGCACTCGCACCTACCCAGTGTATTAATATATAATGAGAAGGGTGGCTTCTATTCTAATGTGCATGCAGAATCTTAATGGCATGGCATGTACCAGTGTCAGGGAGGTTGACTTAATGCAAGTTTGTTGTTTGGACTAATCTGGGTGCATACAGAAACTCGACGGCTTGCCTCACCAGACGTTTCATGTCGATATTTACCCACTCCTTCCCCCCTCCCCCCCGTCCTTGTGTATACTTTAAAATAAGAACAGTTGACCTGGACAGATAACAACGAGTGAGGTCACTCCGTGAACTGATAACAACATTTGAGATCACATCATGAACGGATAATACCATGTGAGATCACATCATGAACAGATAACACCATGTGAGATCACATCATGAACAGATAATACCATGTGAGATCATATCATGAACAGATAATACCATGTGAGATCACATCATGAACAGATAATACCATGTGAGATCACATCATGAACAGATAATGCCATGTGAGATCATATCATGAACAGATAATACCATGTGAGATCACATCATGAACAGATAATACCATGTGAGATCATATCATGAACAGATAATACCATGTGAGATCATATAATGAACAGATATTACCATGTGAGATCACATCATGAACAGATAATACCATGTGAGATCACAGCATGCAAGCAAGACTTTGACTGAACTAACCTCCACACTTCCCTCCCCCCCCTCTCTTTCCCCATGCAGCCAAGAAGTACATCCCTGGTGAGTGGTGAACTGTGTGTTAGCTATACACAAGATATTAGCTATCTACAGCCTCTGATATGTGCTTACGAGGGGCCTGTCTGCCCGAGCAAGGTGTTAATTACATACAATTACACAAGCCCTGATGGGTGCATGCGAGGGGGCAACCCTGTACACATCCCATGCTACCATTGTGGATAGGAAGTAGGCCGTGTAGTAGTCTGGCGTAGCCTGTTCAACAGTTTTCTTTACTTGGTCACCATAGGTGTCCTGTGCAGACCTAGTTTTCATGTTCTGGAGCAGTTGTGAGCAGTAGTGTCTTGTATTTTATTTGTTGTGTTGAGTGGCCTAGGTAAACTAAATGTACACATCCCATGATGGCACTGGTTTACAGAGGACGTGTAGTGCAGTGTCTCTATTTATTTTGGTGGCGCCGTTTGTTACGGTGCGAAGCGCCCTTCTCTAAGGGGTGTTCAGATTTTTTGAGGGGGGGGGGGGGGGCTTAAAAAACATGCATTTTGCATATGGATGACTATGTCACACTGGTTGTAACGACTTTGTCAAGTCTCTAATTGTACAGAAAAGTAACCAGTAGTCTAGTGCGTAACCTGGCCCCAACATCCCGTCTGTCCTAAGACATACTTACCATTAGTTATCATCACTGCATATTCCTTGCGCATCATCAGGTAAGGGTCTGCTAGATGAGATCACATAATGCAAAATGTGATACTATCAACTGTGGTGTCAGCAACAGCAAGTAGCTAGTCAATAAAAGTGTCAGCATTTTGTGTGTGTGTGTGTGGAGGTCTTCAAGAATACACGCTTTTACACATGGATGACATATTTCACATATGTCTGTTCGTTCAAGCATCTATACACACACGCAACACTGGCTCAAACACAATAACTACCCTCATCACACCAGTCTCCCGTGTTGGTGCACCCTCTAGTGGCATGGCTTAGACTCCTATGAACTCGAAGACTGGAGATGGTGGTGGTGCTCTGGTAGGACCTTGCAAGGTTGGGCGGTGCGTATTAGCTCGCATGGCTGTTCTAATGAGGTCCAGATGAGTAGTCACGACTGGTTTGAAGATGCTGGGTAGAGTCTGCTGCCTTAATGCAGGCAGCGCAGGCGCGAGCTGGTTAGAACGGTAGGGTACTCTCATTCCTAATGCTGTTGCAGCAATCAACCTATCAACCATGAACCTATCAACCGTCAAACTAAGTAACTTCAAGGCTCAAGAAGAATACAGGACTCGACTAGATTGTACATCTGCACTGTCTGGCTTGGGCAGGTGGGCCCATGCATGATTTATGCGGCCACTTTCACAGTTCTGACTAGGTAGCATCCCACTAGGGAATACAACTAGCTACAGTTATTTCACAGTTCTAACTAGCTAGCTCAGGCCCACTAGGGGTGGGCCTGAGCTAGCTACATGGGCTGGGCCTTTGGACCTAGGTACGACCCAGGGCACAAATGACTTACTCGCGGTCACACTTTTTGGTGACCAAGGGCCCATTTCGCCCCAAACTCGCACACCTCTGGGTCGCCCAATTGGCGACCAGTTGCATTAGAAAAAACTGGTATAGTGATCCATGTGGTGAATAAGTACACTATGCTGTGGTCTGTCTCATGACTACCATCAGCCAATTGTGAAAAGTGCTTGGAGTGTGTCCTGCCTCAAATTTGTTTTGTATCGTTGTGTATGCGAAGTATATTGGAGCCTGCGGGCAACTGTGAAATGCCTTAGAGTGTGTTGAATGTATACTGCCTGCTTGTCATGTATCATAGCTAGGAACCGGCATATCATATGATGTTGACTAAAAGCGAGTATGATATCATACAAACTGCATCATATGACACTATGTAAATGGTAACTTAACTAGCCTAGTCAGACTGCCGTCATCAAATGATGCCATGTCATATTGCCGTTCCCTGACCATAGCTCACGTACAGATTGTGTAATGTTATGTGTGAAGTTAAGTAGATTGGGTGTAAGGAATGCCAAATTGGAGACACTAAGTTTGTTCCTTGTTTTGAACCTACCCTCAGGTACCAAGATGGTGTTCGCTGGCCTGAAGAAGGAAGGTGACAGGGCTGATCTCATTGCTTTCCTCAAGGAGGTGGGTGCTGGAACACTTGTGGTTCATGGCCACTTATTATTTACTTACTAATTTCACTAGTCACTTTCTTACTAATTTATTGTAGGGACTAGGCATAGGATCTTCTAGACAGCTCCTTTTCCCTGTACTTGGGCCAAACGTCTAGCTAGGTAGTGCAAATGAAATCTGGCGTAGCTGGTATTCAATGTAGCTGAGAGGTATGGAATTGACCCAGTGGCTGGCTAACAGAGCTCACTGGAAGCTGCCTTTCGTAGCCCCAAAAGGAGTGCTACTAATTTGGCTAGTGGCTGTTAAATATCTACATATCAGTTCATGTTTGCCAACTACTGATATATCATTATACGGTAGTCTTATCATTATGATCATGACATGGTTGTTTAATAACGACGTCATGGCCATCCAATATTCACACATCAAACTAATTTACCAAAAACTGGTCAGTTGTCTAAACTTGAGGCTGCCCAGGTTAAGGCCAGTAACTTTTGAAAGTATCCGGGTTAACAGTTTGTCCTTGTTGATGTACATTTTGTATCTGTCAGGCTGTAGATGTGTGCAGTTGAAGAGGTCCACAGTGCCGAGCGAATGGACCAATCACAGTAGGCTATAAACAATTTCCAGCTTTCTGGGGGTCCAGTTGTGGAGCAAAAGTTGCGATGTGAGAATGATTTGAGGATTGTGGCGAAGCTCAGTACACAGCAGAGTGAGAAGTGTGGAGGCCTGGGGGTTTGTGGGGCAGCGCGTCGCACTGGGGTCGCGCAGGGTCACTCAGTTTGCGACATGACGCACACAATTTTTTTGGTAGAAACTAAACGAGGGTATGGGAAAAGTAGTGAACTACAGGGTTACTTCTGGAAGTAGCAAGAAGCAAATATCACTACCCTAGATATTGCGCATGTGTTGTAACAGCAGCATAGGATGCATCAGGTCTTCCCTATGATAGCTGATTATCAATTCATTTGGGAATCCATTTTTTGCAATGGGTCGTAGTATCTACCTCGGATTTGGCCTGAAAAAGTGAAGGAACTTAGAACTACCAGTCGACCTTGATTCCCAAATGACCGGCTGAATGGCTGTCGTGCGTGCTTGCTGTCTACCTGCCTAGTGTCCTGTCAGAATGGCAGGAAAGTGCTTGTAAACGGGGTGGGTTGAAGGGTGGGGGTGAGCAGTATTACTTTCAGTTCAGCATAGTACTCACAGTTCAGCATAGCTGGAATGTTTGGAACGTGCGTTCCCTGCCACATACCAGTGTCTTGTTAACGTAGTACATGTTGTTACAGTCCAGGGGTAGCAAAATAGGGTCAAGGGACTTGCTATTCCATGATATGATGGACGCCAAACAATCATTTTCCTGATATTGGCCCTGAGTTCGTTGTTTATGGGTAAATGAGGTCCTACGTAAAGCTCATGCGATTTGTTGGGGTCCCGGTAATGATCATTGTTAGTCAATCAAGGCCCACCTGACAACAACAGGCGACTAACTGCCCTCCCCACCTTCCTGTTCTTGCGCAGCGAACTGCATAAGAGGGAGCTGAAGTTGCTTCTAAAGGAGCACTAGACGTTGGATTTCGCCTTCCCTGTTAAAAGGATCGAAAATCACCGCCTTGGTGCACCGCCTTGGTGCCCTGCGTCCTTAGGCCGTTTGTTGACCCTTGTACTCTAGCTATGAACTAAGTTCTAACTTCAAACTAAGTTCGTAACCATTATTTAATCCATCTCCCTTTCTTCTACCCTTGTCTTGGATCCCTGTTTCCCGTCCCTTCTGGGCGATGGTCTGGTCCTGTGTGCTTTCGATTGGTTACATGGACTATATGCCCACCGGCTCTTTGGGAAAGTGAACACAGATGCAATAGAACACTCATGTCCGGGACTTTATCACTTGGAAACGCTGCCACACCACTATTAGGAGTAGATAATATAGTCACGCAGGTCTTCACCAGTTTTTATTTGTGTAGGGATTTGAGGTGAGCCTCGAGATGCAGCAAGGATTGTGAAACAATTTTCGTCTCAGTATGCAGATTTTACCCTAGAACACCTATAATGTTGACCAGGGTCTTAGACAGCTTCAAGACCAGGCAACATGTAGAGACTAGAACTTGAACTTGGTTACATAGCTTCAGCCATCAATTTGGCTGCTCGTTGTTCCGCAGTAAAAAAGGCAGAAAATGTAAACTCGAACGAATCACATTTTTCTTCATTTTTTTCTTTTTCTTTTTTGCGTGTATAGAGACGAGAGTTGTGCAGGACGCGCGTCCTTGCGTCCCAGGAAGCATCATGGGGAGGGTCTGTTGCGTCCCGGACGCAGGTTCAGGATGTTGGTTGCGTCCCAGACGCAGGTTCGAGATGTTGGTTGCGTCTCACCCATCAGTTGATTGGCCCACCACCTCTCCATTGCCTTGGGCTGTGGGTTCTGTTGATACTGTGACGCAGCCTGCGGGGTCGGTTGCGTCCCAGGTCGCAACCTACCGAACTGCGTGCGTTCCAGGACGCAACCTACCGAATTAAGGTGCGTTCCAGGACGCAACCCCTGGGGTCCGTTTGAAGTGCCCTGGTAGAGACTAGAGAGGCTCATCAAACATGAAATTGGGCGCGTTAGCAGTAGGATGACTGTAGGGACGATCTTAGATGGTGCATTCTTGTCTTGCTTTGAAGCATGTTGAGCTTTCAATCTCTGAACTTGAACTTGTTTCAATTTCAGCTTTTTATTTCTTAACACGGGGAACTTTGAGAGTTAGCATAGGCAAGGAACTGGTCCAACTTCTAAGGTTCCTGCAAAACAACCCCTATCTTTATTCGAATTTTAACTGTTTTACATGGTTCCAGCCAGCACTTGGGCTGCTTTCTGACTTCGGCAGTACAACAGGGTACTTCAAATGGCCAAATTGGCCAGCGCTTTAGCGCACTTGAAAACAAAGAAACTGCGCTTTGTAGTGCAAAAAGCGCAAAAATTGCTTGCTGAGCCCACAAAGGGGTTGCAAAAAACTGCGCTTAAAGCGCAGAGGGGATCAAAAAGTCAGCGCTCAAAAGCTCAAAAGCGCGCGCTTTGAATTACCCTGCAGTACAACTAATTTCCAGGAAAACGTACCGGTAATCATCATTTATACAGCAGCGCTGGTTTGTGGAGACCCCCCCCCCCCCCCCCCCCCCCCTGCACACACATACACATACTCACACCGGGTGAGAACACCCCTCCTCGCGTGCTTTTTTGGCCTGGCCGACGATCATCCTTCAGGTTCTCGGCAGATACCGTGGAGGGGTGAAGTAACTATCGGACTATGTTCTAATCACGGTTGAACCCGGTTCGTGACGTACTTCACGACCGTTCAATTCGGTTTGCAACACGCTCCCCAGCCAGCCCCAGCGGTAAGAAAATTGACAAAAATGACGTCAGCCCGCGTGAACTTCCCGCTCGCGAACTCGACTCCCTACAAAAAAAACCAACATCACGGAATAGCTCAGTTTGCGCTCCAAATACTATCCACGAACGGCAATCTTTTTATCCTCGAAAGGCGTTGGACTCTATCGACGTTGTCCGTTTCATTGGCGGGAGCCCAGCCCCAGCCGCAGGCTATAACTTTAACTTGAGTGCATTGCTCCAGCTATTCAGTGGCCGTCCGACAACATGAGAGGCGCTTTGGTTTGGGTATTTTCGCACTTGCTTGCTTGGTCGACCTTCGTGGGCGCAGCTGTGAAGGGTGGGTAGTCCGTTGGACCGCCTGACCGCCCCCCCCCCCCCCCCCCCAACCACTTAACACACTAGCTCCCCCCCCCCCCACACACACACACCCCACACCCCACACCCCGCCCACATGCCCCCCCCCCCCCCCAAACACCCTCTCCCCCTCCCCCTCCCCCTCCCCCTCCCCTGTTACACACATTCAAGCTGACTTCTACCATCCCCCCTTCCGTTCTTCCACAGATGTCATTCTAGACCTACCCGCCAGCAGTGGGGCCGCTTTGGACCCGTATCAGGTGGCTCATTTATTCATGCTACATTTTATGTATGTATGTTTCTGCTGCGTGAGCTTATTTCGACGCCACGCACTTGGTGCACGTGTTTTGTGTTCGATGACCTTCCTCTCGAGAACTTCTACAGCGGTTGCCTGGAGTCCTTGGTTGGTTCTGTTTGCATTTGCACGTGCATAGGCGTTTGCATGGTGCTTTGGCTTCAACCCTAGGACTTGTGGGGCATTATCCTTGATGCCTTTGTCTGCTGGGTGAATGGGTAACCTACGTATGCAGACAACACACCAGGCCTTACTGATATGAGCACCTTGGGTGCATACCTGCTTTGTTCGTTCTACTTATTGCACTGCCTTATCTTGCTTAAAACCTGACATCTACATTTATGTTTCAGTCCAAGGGTAGCCTACTAGGCCAAAGGGCCCTCTCAACACCCCAAAATCAAGAACATTTCAAGATGAAGTGGAGGGGCTAGTTGAAGGTACCTACTTGTACTATGTGTGTGTGTGTGTGTGTGTGTGTGGGGGGGGGGGGATTGGGTATGTGTGTGTATGCGTGTGTGTGTGTGTGTGTGTGTGTGGGGGGGGGGGGGGGGGGGGATTGGGTATGTATGTGCGTGTGTGTTTGGCGGGGGGGGGGGGGGGGGGAGGGGGGAGGGGAGGGAAGGGGGGGGGGGGGGGGGGGGGGGGGGGGGGGGGATTGGGTATGTGTGTATGTGTGTGTGTACAGCTGCTTGATAAGAGGATTCTAGCAGCACTTGATCTCAAGTCCTCCGTTCCGTTCCTTGCAATTTGTTGGGAACCAGATCTTCAAGTGCTTGTTAATATTGGCCCTCTTGAATCTTTGTTGGGCACCAGGTCCTAAAGTTGTTGTTGTAGCCTCTTGTTAATATAGCCCCTCCTGGAAGTCTAGAATGATCTTGATTATTTGAGGTAAAGCAAGTCCTTTAAGCCTGGTTGGTTCCTTGCTTGCTTGCTTGGTTGCTTGCTTGGTTGGGCAAGTCCCTTAAGCTTGATTGGTTAGTCGGTTGGTTGGTTAGGCAAGTCCTTTTAGCCTGATTGGATACCCCCTGGACTGTAACATACCTATGGTGGAATCAACAGTTCAGCATATGCATGCCACATGCCAGCACCCTTGCCCTTTAAAACCGAGGAATGTTTTCACTAGGCAGATGGGGCACAACCACCTGAGCATTGTTACGCCTTGCCACATGGCGTGACTTTGAAGGAACCTTCCCATTCTCTTGCACTGGGGAATGGTTACTGTGGCTTTTGCTTTCGCAGATCGCTACTGCGTCTGAGCTCGGACCACCGCGCGACAGCACGAAAGAAATTTCTCGGCCTCTTTCGAGGTAGCGTTTCAGCAATCGTGAAGCTGGCAACGGGTACTTGCCTTGGACAACCAAGGAGAGAGAAATTTCACGAGGCAGTCCAGGGGTAGGCCAAATAGTAGGGACCGGCATATCAAATGATGATGACGAAAGGCGAGTATGATATCATATGATATCACACAAATTGCGTCGTATGATATTGTGCATAAATGGTAACTTTAGCCTGGTTAGACTGCCGGCATCATAAGATATCATACGATGACATGATATCATATGATATCGTATTGCCTTTCCCTACCTAATAGGCTAAAGGGGCTTGCAAAACTGTGACAGGAGGGGCTACAACGAAGAATCTCTGTTAGACTGAACCCCGAATAACCGATTAAAATTCATCATCATATGGGGCACATGTGTTTTCTATTTTTTGGTCTTGATGTCATAAGTACCCCTTGAATCTGCCAGGCCGCTGGCACATTTGGAGTCCAGTAGGGCACCAGTAAAAGGGCAATCATCATCATCATCATCATCATCATCATCATCACCATCATCACCATCACCATCACCATCATAATCAATGGTATGCATACAGGATACTGTGGGGAGACGGCATTTCAAATGGCTGGGCTCTACATGGGGCAGTGGATGTCACAGGATGTTGTGAGGAATGCGGCTGGAGGTGAGGGACATGGTAAATTTGGCGCAGGGAATTGGGTGGAAGAGCTGAATGTGGTGTAGGGAATGTGAACCCTGTGGGGGAAAAGCATTTAATTGGCTGGGCCCTACATGGGGCAGTCAATGTCACAGGATATTGTGAGGAATGCGGTTGGGGGTGAGGAATGTGGTCATTTTGGCGTAGGGAATAGGGTGAAAGAGCTGAATGTGATGTAGGGAATGTGAATTCTGTGGGGGAAAAGCATATCAAGTGGCTGGGCCCTACATGGGAGAGTGGATGTATCAGGATGTTATGAGAAATGGAGGTGAGGGATGTGGTGAACAAAGTGAATATAATTTAAGTGTCTTACAGAAATTTATGGACTGCTAGCCCAGCCCAAATCAATCCAACCACTCATCCACTCTACTACTCAGTCACTGCACCGCTATATTCCCCCCTTGGCTCCATCAAGCTTTGGGCACATTTGGAGTCCAGTAGGGCACCAGTAAAATGTAATCATCATCATCATCATCATCATCATCATCATCATCATCATCACTGAAACACCCTTCTGGTGAGTTGCTGTTATGCTCTTTGGATAGCGTGTGGGCTGCCAACCCTAACTGTATCAATCCACCTGCTCAACCACTCAACCGCTCAACCGCCACTCCACCAATATTCAGGTGAGTTGCTGATAGGCTTTGGAAACGATGTGCGGGCTGCCAACCCTACCCAAACCAATAAACAAGTCAGCTAGTTTCAATCCGGTATTTCAATTGAGTAGATGGATTAACCACTCCACCACTCATCAGGTGAGCTGCTGGTAGGCTCTGGAAACAATGTGCATGCTGCCAATCCTACCCAAACCAATCCACCCACTCAACCACTCAACTACCACTCAACCACTCTCCAGGTGAGATGCTGGTATGCTCTTGGGATAGTACGTAGGCTGCCAATCCTACCCCAACCATTCCACCCACTCACCCAATCCAACCACTCAATCACTCAACCACTCTTCAGGTGAGCTGCTGGTAGGAACGGAAAACGTCCTGCCAGCTTTGCAGAGTGGGTCAAAGTACACATCGACCAAGGCCATGTGGTTGCTGCCGGACTGTACATCATGCAGCGCAAAGGTGGTGACAGTGACTATGACCACATTGTGCCGATGGTTGGATACAGGTGTGTGTGGGGTGTGTGGGGTGTGTGTGTGGGGGTGGGGGGGGGGGGGGGGGGGGGGATATGGTTGGTAGGTTGGTGGGTGGGTAGAAGAACTGGTGGCTTGGTGGGTAGGAGTGTTTGTGGGCCAGTGGGTTGGTGGGTAGGCGGGCGGGAGTGTTTGTGGGTAGGAGGGTTGGTGGGTTTGTTGGTGGGAGTTTTGGTGGGTAATTGGTGTTGGGAGGTGGAAGGGGGTTTCGTCGGTAGAGGGGTTTTTGTCGGTTAGGTGGTGGGGTGAGCAGGGTTTGTTGGTTTGGGGATAAGAGGATGTGGGTATATGGGTTAGTGGGTAGGTAGGTAGGTTGGCAAGTGGTGGTTGAGTGTTTGGGTGTGAGAAGGGGAATATCAAAAACCAAGGATCAACCATTAAATTCAAACAAACACCTACACAAAACATCAAACCAACCCATCAGCACAATACCAACACCAACCCAGACGCCGGACAACAACACGCAACACCCACTAAACAACCAACACTCTAACCACCAAGAGCGACCAACAACAGCATCATTCCAACACCCAAACACCACCTCAACATTATCACCACACCCACCATTCAACACCAGCACCATGCTCACCAGGACGAATGAAATGAGCGATGAAGCTAGTGGATTTTATCACCCGGCCTTGTCACTCTTCTACGACCTCTACCGTGAAGTCGGTCAGATGTGGACATGGACCTGAGGTGAGAGCGCAATGGATGTCGTTGACCCCTACCTACTGCAGCCCTAACAGGGTCGGGTTCAATATGGAGTGCTCCGATGATTCCAAGATAACCAACAGGTGAGCACAGTGAAGCATCCCCCCCTCTCTACCTCTTCCACACCCCCCCTTACGCACACACACACACTACCCCACATTACACCACAGCAACACACCTCACCTACCACTTCCTAACAGGGTAAAACAGGGAAAGGAGAGAGAGGGAGGGAAAAAGAGAGAAGAAAGAAATTAATAGAGGGGAAAAAAAGGAAGAGAGCACAAACAAATAAAAAGAAAAACAAAAAAAAAAGACAAGAAAAAAAAAACAAAAAAAACAAAAAAAAAAAACTAAAAAGAAAAAAAAAAAAAAAAAAAAAAAAAAAGAGACAAAACCAAACCCAATCAACGACAAGACACTACCAACAAACCCAAAGACCCCATACCCAATAGAAATCACCCACCCCCAAACAACACAGACCGAACCCGAAAGCCCCACCACCCCCAAAACACACCAACCCCCAAGCCAACCCCCCAAACCACCACCCACAAACACCAACCCCCAACAAAACCACGCACCCGACAAAACGAGAAAACCCCCAAAAACCAAAAAAAAAAAGCAAAAAAAAAAAACCACCACAACCAACAAAAACAAAAAAAAACAGAATACTCCAGCAACCACAAACAAAAACAGATAAAAACACAAAAAAAAAACACAAAATCACCACTAAAAAACACCCCCAAAACGACACCTACAAAACAAAAAAAAAAACAAAAAAAAAAAAAACAAAAAAATAAAAAAAAAAAGAAAAAACAAAAAAAAAAACAAATAACCAATAAAAACACAAAAAAAAAAAATACCAAGAAAAAAAAAAACAAACCCACACACACACAAAACACATACCCACACAACACACACACACTCACTTAGCATCACCTACTCCGTTCCTAAGTGGGTCAACTGTGGCATTGCTATAACTGGATTCAAACATACCTGACAGGTGAGCACAGTGAAGCATCTCTTCCCCCCCACACACACCCACCCCCACCACCACCACCACCACACATTCCCTCCCTAAGTGGGTCAACTATAGTATGGGCATACCTCTCACTGGTATCAAAGATTCCCCGGCAGGTGATAATGAAGGTTCCCCGCCTCCCACCACCCACCCCACCACCAGCACCAGCACCACTACCAGAACCATCACCACACACTCACAAACACACACCACCACCACAAATACACACTAACTCACCTACTTCCTCCCTAAATGGATCAACCATGGCATTGCTCTCATTGGATTCAAAGGTACCCGACAGGTAAGGACAGTGACTCTGAAACTCCCCTAGCCCCTAGCCCCAACCCCAACCCCAACCCCAACTGCTCACCCCAAACACATTCAGGAAACATTCCCTATTGAATTTAGTGTGCCGAGTTGGAAAGAGCCAGATTACAGTGAGGAGGACCAGCTGTTTGAAACACCCCCACCCCCACCCCCATCCCCAACTACTCACCCCCAACACATGCACGAGACATTCCCTATTTAAGTTAGTTTTACAAGTTGGAAGGAGCCAGATAACAGTGAGGAGGACCAGCTATTCAAATCACCCCCAACCCCAACCCCAACCCTAACCTTATCCCCAACCCAACCCCAACCACTCACCCCCAACACATTCATGAAACATTCCCTATTGAGATTACTAGACTAGTGAGCCAAGTTGGAAGGAGCCAGATTACAGAGAGGAAGATCAGCTTTTTGAAACACCCCCAACCCCAACCTCACCCCCAACCACTCACCCCCAATATATTCAGGAGACATTCCCTATTGAAGTTAGCGTTCCAAGTTGGAAGGAGCCAGATTCCAGTGAGGAAAATCAGCTATTTGAAACACACCCATACCTTACCTCACCCCCAATATATTCAGGAGACATTCCCTATTGAAGTTAGCGTTCCAAGTTGGAAGGAGCCAGATTCCAGTGAGGAAGATCAGCTGTTTGAAACCCCCTCATACCTTACCTCACCCCCAATATATTCAGGAGACATTCCCTATTGAAGTTAGCGTTCCAAGTTGGAAGGAGCCAGATTACAGTGAGGAAGATCAGCTGTTTGAAACACCCATCTTGTTCACAGCTTCCGTGACAGTGAGTGGTTTGACATCGGGTCAAACGTACTCAGTGTATCGCTTTGATGACCGCCAGACCTTGCCAAGCAGCAACTTTGCAAGGGAAGGGTATGCGAAGACAGTGGTGTTCACGGCAACAGGTTCATCATACTCTTTCAGCGACAGCTTCATCTCCAGTGCGAGTGTATTCTACCGTGCTGTGCTGTAACTCAGTGACTAAGTGGGTTGACATCGGGTCAATCGTTCTCATCGTATCGCTTTAATGACCACCAGACCTTGCCAGGCAGCAACTTTGAAAGGGGAGGGTATGCAAAGACGTTGGTGGCCATGGCAACAGGTTCATCATACTCTTTCAGAGACAGCTTCATCTCTAGTGCGAGGGTTTTATACCGTGCTGTGTTGTAGCTCAGTGACTGAGTGGGTTGACATCGGGTCAATTGTACTCAGTGTATTGCTTTGATGGCCGCCTGACCGTGCCAAGCAGCGTCTTGGCAAGGGGAGGTATGCGAAGATGGTGGTGGCCATGGCAACAGGGTCAATATACACTTTCAGTGACAGCTTCATCTCCAATTCGAGTGTATTCTACCAAGCTGTGCTGTAGCAGAGGGACAGCAATAAGTTTTTACCCGCCGAGTTGGGGATCATGTATGTATGTTACAGTCCAGGGGTCCAGGGGTAGGCCATATAAGCTAAAAGGACTTGCCCAACTGTGATAAGAGAGGCTTAAAAAGAAAAAGCATTGATGAACTAAACCCCAAACATTTGTTTTACCGACGGGGGCCCTCGGTGATCAAAACATATACCGGTACCGTGATTGGAGAAACGTATGTTTGTTCGTACTGCATGCATTGAGCACCTGCTTGTTGTCCAATGGGAGTGTATTGTATTGTGCTGTGCAGTAGCAGAGTGTAACGAGTGGAAACGAGATTCAACAGTGGACTCGCTGTTTTGATTGTCTGTGCCGAGGATGAGCTCGGGCTACAATTAGTAGCTTGGACGTTAATGCTTATCGAGGATAAGTCTTAACTCCGACACAGACCAGAACGATTTATACTGTTGACTAAACAGTTTGACGGAACACATCAGCAACGTTCGATGTGAGAAGACAATGGGTGTATCACGAACTATGTGATGACACTTAGAACGGACGATATGTTGATCAGACATATCAGACGATCTAGTATGACAAGCGGAACAGATGCTTGATAAGCGGAACGGACGCTTGAACGGGCGGTCAATAGGAATGACCTTGACTAATCAACGATGACTCTTCACTTCTTGGAGGCGTCCCTCAATAGTGATTATGGTTTTGTGAGGATACGCATGTAAACAACTGTTACATTTCCCCCCCATTTAGCTTGTGTCACCAATACAAGCGATCTTGACAAACACATGTCAGGAAGTAGGCGCGAACTACTACAAACGAAACCGGTCTCCTTGTTTTACAAGGGGAAGACTGTCCCAATAGTCTTCAACGAGTGCTTGGCAAGAGTGGAAGCCTTTTGCCAAGTGTGGGTATACCAACGAAACGAAACAAGAGAGACATGAAAAACGTCATTAATCTTCCAATTTTCCGGTAACTGAAGGCGAACGGCAATGGTCCTTGCATCGACACCTTTGGAAAAAACCTGTGTGACCCGGAAAGGTCCCACAAACTTGGTCAACAATTTCTAGCAAAACGAGATGTGAACTTGAGGTTCTTAGAGGAAAGCAGGACCTTGTTTCCAAGGATAAAATGAACAGGTTTGCGATGGGTGTCTGCATAGGATTTCTGGCGGGCTTGGACAATAAATTGTTTAGCCAAAACGAGAGCCGACGTAATGTTATCCGTGAATAATCAAGCAGCGGGGACACGGCTTTCTCTATTAGTGACGTGGGCAAACTTGGATGAAGCCCGTGTTTCAGATAAAAGGGTGTGGTCTGAATTGAACTGTGCCATGCATTGTTGATTGCAAACTGGGCCATGGGCAATAACTCGTGCCATGTTGAACGGAGGCGGCAGGCCCGAACTTAGGGACCTACCTAGAGGCCGACTGACAGCCTGTTTCCAATTGAGGGTCAGACCGGGTTATGGAGCATAACCGTCCTCGGCAATCGGAAACACTCGAAAACTTGTACTTCGCTCGACCGACTTGTACACCATTTTCCGGCAAATTTGTATGACGTGCCGGTACGGATCGGGGTTACCCTGAACCGCCCCCCCCCCCCCCCCCCCCCCCCCCCCCCCACCCCCCACGGTTAAGCGTAACCCCGATCAGCCATGGTTCCACGCTGGCAATTAAACCCGCAGTGGTCACTTGCGGCCATCATGTGGAGTTGAGCGCGAGCGCTGCAATCTTATAGATCGCGCAGTCCCGCGCGACCCCTTCAACTCCCCAATCAACTCCATCCCTCCTCGCGTAGCCCCTTGGGCCCAGAAGCGTCGGAAGGATCGGTGCGGCAGCGGCGGTTGCATACGTGGCAGGTTGGGTAGACGGGCCTCCTGTCTCGAAGTTGCGTTGCCTGGTTGGGGCGCGGCCAGGGGCAGGGGTGGGGGCCTGGCCTGCGTTGGCCTGGCCTGAAGGGGCTTGACTTTCTGGGGCCGGGCCAGGTTGGGCGGTGGCCTGGCCACTTTGCGCGGCGAGGAAGGTCGTCATGATCGCCTGCAAGGCGGTCTGCAGGGACTGGAATGAGGCACGGACCTCAGAAGGAGTCATGCCTTCTTCCTCCATGTCCTCCGGTTCCGGGGAGGGGTCCGGTTCCAGGGTGGGGTCAGACTGGCCTCCAGGTGGGCCATCGTCTGCGGCTGGGGGTGGGCTAGTGCCACCCTCTGCCTGGTCTAGATTAATTGCCGCAAACTCTTCCGAACAGTCGTAAAAATTGCTCAGTGCAAATTAAGAAGGGAGGATCGGAACAATAGCGAAAATGATTCGGAAAAATATTTCTGGGGTAGCAGGAACGGTTAGCGCGAAAACTGGATCGGGAGCCAAAGCTTCGAGACCAAATGTAACGAGTGGAAACGAGATTCAACAGTGGACTCGCTGTTTTGATTATCTGTGCCGAGGATGAGCTCGGACTACAATTAGTAGCTTGGACGTTAATGCTTATCGAGGATAAGTCTTAACTCCGACACAGACCAGAACGATTTATACTGTTGACTAAACAGTTTGACGGAACACATCAGCAACGTTCGATGTGAGAAGACAATGGGTGTATCACGAACTATGTGATGACACTTGGAACGGACGATATGTTGATCAGACATATCGGACGATCTAGTATGACAAGCGGAACAGATGCTTGATAAGCGGAACGGACGCTTGAACGGGCGGTCAATAGGAATGATGACTCTTCACTTCTTTGAGGCGTCCCTCAATAGTGATTATGGGTTTGTGAAGATACGCATGTAAACAACTGTTACACAGAGGGACAGCAATCTGACAGCAATATTCTTTTGGTGTCTAATGTGCAATAGCAGAGGGACAGCTATCTAGTTGTCGTAACTTGACAATAGCAAACCAGCTGGACTCCGGTTCTAGCCGAAACCGCTTTGACAAAGGGTCATTAGCCAAACCGTTTGCCATTACTTCAGGCATGTACGGTATATATATTATATATGTATTTGTATGCCCTCCTGCCTAGCCCACCTGCAAATGTGATTCACAATTTACGTTATAAACAATTTGATCCAACCACTACATTCAGTGAACACTCACTGACACTACCATCATATACCAATCGAGTATAATACCAGTCTCCCTGCCTAGCTACTAATACTCAGCCACTCGTCATGCAAGGTCTGACAACTTCATGGACAGCAGCCAATACCCAAAGGCAACTCCTAAGACCAGTCACACTACTGTTGGGGTTCACTGCACCTGTGATTTGTTTTCTGTTACTGATGATCCTGTTCTGAAGGTTGGGAAAGTCCCTTTGGCCCATTTGGCTACCCCTGGACTGTAAAAACACACTCACTCAGCAAGGAGTTAAACCACAACAATGATATTTTTGTCAGGTTCTCGGCACAAAGGGCACGGAGCTCCCAACTTTATCAACTTGCTGCAGTCTGTGCACACACACTTGTGCACCGACTGACAGGACAGGAACTCAATAACTGAGATCAGCTTGTATGTCAAGGCTCACTAGCAGGAGCTAGAACACAGCAATGATCCTTTCGACGGGTACTCGGCACAAAGGGCACGGAGCTCCTAACTTTATCAACTTGCTGCAGTCTGTGCACACACACTTGTGCACCGACTGACAGGACAGGAACTCAATAACTGAGATCAGCTTGTATGTCAAGGCTCACTAGCAGGAGCTAGAACACAGCAATGATCCTTTCGACGGGTACTCGGCACAAAGGGCACGGAGCTCCCACCTGTATCAACTTGCTGCAGTCTGTGCACACACACTTGTGCATTGAGTCTCCATGCAGGAAGCCTGCGTTGGGCTTAGCCCCCTGACAAATCACGCACTCATCCTCTTCGGAGGGTGTGGTCACCTGGCTTGTCACGACGTCTTCACTCCGTGGCGTGGCCTTCAGAAGAGGTGGACAAACATTTGATTTTGAACTTGTTAAGCCAACACGTGGGTGAGGGAGCTAAATATCATCTACTTTGCCGCTCTGTGCACTCATGCCTAGTAGTGTCGAGGGTTCAAGACAAAACAGCACAGAAGATGACAAGAATGAGGATAACCCGAGAGATGACCCAAGAATGGTCACCTAGCTTGCCACGACGACTTCACTCCGTGGCGTGGCCTTCAGAGGAGGTGGAAAACATTTGATTTTCAACTTGCTAAGCCAAAAAATGGGAGAAGGAGCATAACATCATCTGCTCTGCCGCTCTGTAGTGCACTCATGTCCATCACACACTGGTCAATTTATTCCCTTGATTGGCTGCTTTCCATAAAGTTGTCAGACCTTGCATGACGAGTGGCTGAGTAGGAGTAGCTAAACATGGAGACTGGTATGATAATCAATTGGTATATGATGGTAGTGTCGGTCTACAATCCTTGGCGCGACCTTCAAGGGAAGTGGATAAAACATCTCTTAAGCCAAAAAATCTTAAGCCAAAATTCTTAAGCCAAAAAGTGGGAGAGGGAGCATAGCATCCTCTACTTTGCCGCTCTGTGGTGCACTCATGTCTATCACACATTGGTCAATTTATTCCCTTGACAATAGCTTAGGTGCCACGAATTTGAGGAGAGGTGTGGATTTGTTATCTACACAGAAACGTGCGATTTACACAGAAGCCAAGGAGCAAACTAAGCAGATTATAAAGTTTAAACTTGAACCCGTATCAAATGCCGCCCCAAGTTTGTACATGGGTCAACGCCACACCAACATCTCTTCACTACTCCAGGAGATGACTTGTGGGAACAGGATTCAGGGGGCTCGGGGGTTCAGAGGATTCAGGGGGTTCAAGTTTAGGGTTTAGACACAATATCACAGATTGAACCTAGATGCCAAGGGTGGTGAGCTTGCGTTTTTTATTGACCTGTGGAAACAGGGTTGAGGGTTGAGGGTTCAAGGTTCAGACAAAACAGCACATGAAGATGACAAGAATACGGATAACCCGAGAGATGACTCGAGAATACAGATCACCGAAATACCATTTGTACCATAATCACCACCACCACTACCACCATCATCACAATCATAATTTCTGATTCAGAAGGACCACTGTCATTGTCAAGAGCAGCACTTACACGAGAACCCACCTCACTGTCGCTCTGGAACGTACCTTAATGCCATATTTCTCTGACATGACCTTCTTAGTGGTAAATGGTGCCAAAGGAGTTCTTGCCCACAATAGTACCACTAACATATCATTCTCATCCTTATCCTCACCACCAGCATTATGACTACCATCTAACATACCTGTTGCTGTTGCTGCTGCTGTTGCTGCTGCTGCCGCCGCTGCTGCGGCTGCTGCTGCTGTGAAGAACCTGGGCAACTGCTGTGAAGAAACATGGAGTTCTCCGGGTCCAAGAGACGAGGTAAGCAGGTCTTGCAGTGCTTGATCCCAGAGTCCTCCCCGAACTTGACCAGTGCTTCCGGCTTAATGTGCCATCCCCCGTCCCCTTTCTTCGAGCAGCCACTGCCACCACACTTGTAGGTTTTAGCAGACCAACAACCCCGTATGGGAGTAGCCAGGTCGCACTTGAGCTCGCTGCAGCATTTGCACATCCAGACACAGCACCACTCGCACACATAGCCTCCTTTGCCATCGCTGAGCATGTGCTGGGGAGCGCTGCCTTGGCTGAGGTAGCCCGGCATCCGTTGGTGAGACTCCCCGCAGCAGCTGCATTCCTTTGTCGTCAGCTGCTGCGACCAGCCCCAGTCTTGTGTTGACAGACCCAGCAAGCTTCCATTGGGAACCACCTCCAGGCAGTGACTGGTTGAAAAGGGGCAGCATGTCTTGTCGGGTTGGGTTGCCTGGCATTCCGCGCAGAATGTGACCCACTTCGATCCATCCTTCTCAATGTCAGGTGTGAGCTGGTGCTCCGTACAGCAGGTCCTGCAGGCCCACAAGTTGTCGCTGAAGATATACTTCGAACAGCAGTCACAGATTGAGGAGTTAAAGATCGCGCGTATTGCAACCATCTCTTTGGAGTCAAGTTGTCCATTATCATCGGTGTCCAGAAAGTGGAAAAGATCAATGATGCTTTGAGGGCTATGCTTAATATTGTGGTTGCTGAATATGGGCGTCAGAACACAGTCCAGCTCCTGGACTGACAGAGTGCCATTGCCATCGCTATCCATTCCAGAGAAAGCCTCCTTCCAAACTTCACGTTCTCCTTCTCCCACCTTGGAAAATTGCTCCCAGGTGATGGCCTTCAAAGTGCTAGCTGCCAAGGCCCGCTGCGAGCGCAGGTTTAATTTACACCTATGGGGCGCATGGTGTTCTTGGTAAGGCTCATGATTGGGCTCATGGTGGGGTTCATGGTGCGTGGTGTGCATCATGTGGCGGGTAGTAGGAGGATCTCTCACTCGGATGCTGCGTCTTGTTACTTGACCTCCTGCTGTTACAGTCTAGGGGTCTAGGGCAAAATAGGCTGAAGGGACTTGCCCGACCGTGACATGAGGGGCTAAAACAAAAAAATCACTGATGAACTGAACCCCAACAGATCGCGACCCCAAACGCCACCATATGCCACATAAATCATTGAAGTGTGGGATCCCATGATGACAGATTGACATGATGAGTTCACCCAGATTATATTATGGTCATGATGGGTGACACATCATGGAACATCATGGAAATTGAACTGAATCCTCGCTGTCGCTGGTTTGCATCGGGAGACCCACCTCCTGGGGTGAAAGTCCTTTAACAACTAAAAAACTAAAAAATCCTGCTTTGCTTTATCCCACTCCAAGTGAGGTACCCGAGGACACCTGAGGTACACATGACCAGCTTTATCCCACTCCAAGTGAGGCACCCGAGGACACCTGAGGTATACATGACCAGCTTTATCCCACTCCAAGTGAGGTACCCGAGGACACCTGAGGTACATATGACCAGCTTTATCCCACTCCAAGTGAGACTATGTCCCCACTTTATTTGTATGTGGTACCGGCACCATATCTGTCTGCCCTATAACCGGCGGACCATGATGGTGTGAACTATGTGGTGTTCATGGTGGTGTTCATGGTTTGACTGACACTTGTACAGCCCATGGTGTTGATGGTGGGGCTCATGGTCATCTTAATGTTCAAGATCATGGTGGGGTTCATGGTCATCATGGATTTTGCTATACATGCCTCAAGTTCTTGGTGACAAATGCAGGACAGGGTCATGTGCACGCTACAAACGTTGTGTATGAAGAAGTGTTTCCATGCAAGCGTGTGAGCGAGTAACAATTGCAAGAGAGGGTAATGCACACAACGCAAAAATTGTGTACATAGAAATGTCCATGAGGTTTTGTAACTAAGTAAGAGCCTAAATTATCCTTGGGGAGGTTTATGTGGGGGGGGGAGGGTGGGAGGATGTGTGTGTGTGTGTGGGGTGGGGGGGGGGGGGGGGGGGGGGGGGGGCACCCTACTAGTATCATATAATATAATACAAAACAAGTTCAATTCCAATCAGGCAAAGGTTGATTTCAGGGAGGCTTGGCATAGGGACGACTCCAGTGCGCATTAAAAATAACAGTAAACTCACGTGGACAAATTAAAATTTGAAAATTAAAAATAACAGTAGACTCACGTGGAAAGAAGCTCCCATGGGTCCTTCTCAGAAAATTGCAGTGTGACCTGCACGGCAATGGAAAGATGGATCGACTCAAATGGTGGGTGGGGGTGGAGGGAGCATACTTGGGAGAGACACACAAATGGGGGGTGGAGGTGGGAGGGGACACGGTGGGTGGGTGCTGGGGGTGGTGTATATGGTGTTGTGTTATGCTGTGTTGTGCTATGTTGTGCTGCTGTGTTAGGTTGAGTTGCCCTGGGGGAGTGAAGCACACAAGGTGGATTTGGGGCACACAGGGTGGTGCACCACATGGCAAGGCAAGGATGTGGGGAAGGACAGCTGCAGTGTCGGTGGGAGGCCCATGTTTTGCTACAACTAACATAACGTCCTTGACTGCGCCTCACCTTGCCTCTTGGCATGCACCCCTCAAGCCACGCCTACAGGCTTTCCTTTTCTTTCTTCCTCCCAAACGTGCATGCTTCCCCTTGCATGCCCTTAATCCCGATTATTTCTTCCTCCCAAAAGTGCATGCTTTACCTTGCATGCCCCCAATTCCGAAAACTGCTCCTTGACCAATTTCTACCGACCCTGGTGTCCAGCCCCATTTGATGTGCCTCACCTGTACGAAGCCGTATCGATGACCCAATATGGAATATATGGCTACCTGCATTTTCAGGGAGTGCATGGGTGGGTGGTGGGGGTTGGGGTGGGGGGGGGAGGGGGGGGAGAAAGAGTAGACAAGTGCATAAATGTCTATTATAGAAAGGCATAGAGTGCCCATGGCCTAATTAGAGAGATTCCAGAAGTAAGCGAAACAAGACAAAAAGCACAGGATGTCCACCAGACAAACAAGGAGAGGCGTAGAGCTCTTGAATGGCAGCCTATTTACCAAAACCGGATGCGTATGGTCACCCTCAGTGCTGGGGGCTCGACCCACCTGCTGCTCCCTGTCCCATCCTTGTGCGCGGACCCGGGTCATATCGCCTTCCCCACTGCCGATGAACTTGCTTTCCCCGTCTCCGTCCGAATAATGATGTACCTCGACAGAGAACTTCATCTCGTTCTTGACGTTTAAGGTCCTGGTCTCGAACCACACGGGCGTGGTTTTGCTGCCCTCATGGGGGCGGGTTTCCTCCTCCTCATCGCCAATCGAGATGATGCAGAAAGGGTTTTGAGGTAAGGGGTACTTGACGTTGTCGAGGTCCTTAGCGTACTCAAACAGCACAGTCAGCACCCCAGCCATGAGGGAGAACGCAGGTGCTGTGCAGAGGGCGCGGACTACAGTGAGAACTCGGCTCGTACTCTTCGCAGTAAAGAAAATAAAAGACTGCGGTGTGGCTGAATCAGGGGCGGGCTGAATAGTCTGATCTGGGCTCGGAGATCGAAACAAAAACCGAAGGGCAATCACCTTCTGCAGCCTTAGTTTGCCTGAACAAACTGAAGAAGGGATGAGAACTCGGGGGAGAACGAGAGTTTGCAGACAACAAATGCGATTGCTAACTTGGTGCTTGGGGCGCTCACTAAGGAAATGCGAAACCAGGGCTTGGGCAAACCTCTGCGACCCTCTTCTACGTAGCTTCCCAGCGCCCCAGGCCTGTGCGGTGGGGGGGGGGTGGGGCGTGTTTCCAGGGGCGTGTTTCAAGCAGAGACTCTGGTTTGGACAGAACCAGGGGCGACCAGGCCCTGAGGGGCCCCTGGTACTCACGAAACGGGGAATAGTGCGCAGCCGCGAGGTGGGTAGGGTATCTGGGTGTGCATATGGGCCGTGCGTAGAGGGCTGTAGACTGCAAACTGTAGTAGACTGTAGACTGTAGACCGTTGACTGTAGACTGTAGACTGTAGACTATCGGATTTAGACCCCCTAGACCACACGGATCGGTCTAGATAGGCAGGCATAGACTATTGACTGGCGGAGTGGGCTGTGCGGAGCGTGATGCGGAGATCAATGCGTGGCAGGAGTTACGGTCGTGGAATGCTACAATATACTACATCGGGTATGCATATCTAGGCGAATGCTACAGCTACGGCTGTGCGCTGTGCGGACATCAATGCGTGTTCTGGACTGAAACTTGTACAGTAACGCTGAACCAACTGATCGAATCCCATCCGCTACACCTTGTTGCCCCAACATGTCAGCTATCCCAGTCAGAGCATTGGACAGCATTGGACACCGGACCAGCAAACTGCCCCAATTTTCTATCTGCGCCTCCAAGTGTAGGTAGTTCAATCTGCTTTTAGGAGTCAAGTTGAGCTTTTAGTGTTAATGTAAGATTGTTACAACGGCATAGGCTCGATAGAGGAGAAGATGCTATTAAGCGCAACAGGCGCAATCATATAGAATAGAGATGTGTACTGCAGGGTACTGCAGTCACGTGCAGGCCACAGCTAGCCTGTGGCCTGGCGGCAGGCAACGCGGTACCAGGAGGGAAAGGTACCGGTGTGCATTATGCCGACTCAGAGACTGATATATAAATCAGTCAATAACATCCCCCCCAATTCAAGGTATTCTTGAGCTCAAGAATTCCTGGAATTAACTGAGGGGCATAAGAAAATTAAAATATAAAAGCTAGGGAGACTTTGGGAATTTCTAGTAGCTGAAAGGGAGAAATCACTTTAGCAGGGGTCTTCAAAGAAATGTCAGTCTTCTGGGGTAGCTGGTTAGGGAAGGAACACTGCAGGTAGGCTGTAGGCTAAGTAGCAGAGAGGCTGCTGAGAAGGTGCAAGGAAACTGCAGGTAGGCTGCAGGCTAGAGCAGATAGGCTGCTATGGGGCTGGACTGAATACTGCAAAGGGCTGCAGATAGGCTGCAGGCTAGGTGGCAGGGAGACTGCTGGGAAGCTTGTTAAGGAAAGTCCAGGCTTGGTTAAGGCTTGTGAAGATATCCTTGGTTACGAGAAGTTGCATGATTCGAGACTAGAGGATTTGTCGTTAGACAGGATGTCTGGACTAGTCCCTCCATAATTTGGGTGAGCTACATTAGTCATCCTAAATTAAAGCACAGACATCATGAAGAGACTGGAATAATCCTAAATTTAGAAGGGGGTGTGACCTTGTGGAAGTACATGGGGCAGTACAGTAGGCAGGTAATCTAATAAATTCTAGAGTGTTCAAGTCTAATCCAACAGATGAAGAGCAATGTTCGAACTGAATTAAGTGCCTGGCTTGCTGGGGAAGCCATCAAGGTCAAGTTGCTGGCAGATCTGGGCAAAGAACTGATCAAATGACTTGGGGGCCAGGCTGGGGGGGGGTAAGGATGTTGATAAAGGTGAAGTCCATGGGGCTCCAATTCATGCTAAGGTGGTTGACACACAGCACTTTTCCTCCAGGATGGGCACAGCTCCTGGGGTCCATGATCATCTTTGGTCTGAATGAGAGTGTGTGAGCATGTGCATTGACCATGGCAGCTTGAATGCAAATGGCCCACTGCAGAGTGGGTCTGGCTGTGGTAGAAACAGTGGGGTAGGCTTGCACCATTTGCTGGAGTCTGCTATTGTGCTTGATGATGGGGCTATAGGCATCAGATGGCACCTTGTGCATTGACCTGTGTGGGAACTGTTCCTTTTCAGAAGTCAGCAGGGTAGGGAACCTGCTGGTGAAGGCTGTGATGAGTTGGGGTAGTGGAGGCCTTGGCTTGATGTTGAAAGCTGGTGAAGCAGGCCTGCTGTTCAGGTGGTGTAAGGTGCATCCAAATCGTGTGAGACTGAGCCTGGAGTTGTTGGAGAAGTGGATGTGGTTGACATTCTGGTTAACTTCTCCCAGTGGTAGTCCAATGTCTGGTGACCTGTTGCTCAGTATCCACTGGTCCCAGGTAGTTGCTATGTCCAGATCAGATGGCTTGAGTGGTCCGTCCCCATCTATGGGGCCATCATATTCTTCATAGTTGGTCCTGATCTGATCACTGAGGATTTCTATCTCTGCTCTGGCTTGTTGTAGGGTTAGGTTGTCCAGCTGTTGTGGGAGAGATGGAGTGGTGTCTGGAGGGTCATCTACTCCTAGTCCAGGGTCATCCTGCTGTTTGTGAACCTCCTGATGGATGAGCTCTGGCATGTCATCACTGTCAGTACCACTAACAGATTCTTCAAAGTTGCCTGCAGTGGAAGGGGAATGGTACTGGCAGAAAGGAGGGGGATGGTCCTGGAGGTCTTGGTCTGCCTCCACATGAGTGGGTGGGTACTGCCCTGTCTCAAAGTCAGTGTGGGGTGCAGATGGAGCAGAGTTAGAGGGGGAATCCTGGAGATCTTGGTCTGCCTCCACATGAGTGGGTGGGTACTGCCCTATCTCAAAAGCAGTGTGGGGTGCAGATGTTGCAGAGGTAGAGGGGGGATCCTGGAGGTCTTGGTCTGCCTCCACATGAGTGGGTGGGTACTGCCCTGTCTCAAAGTCAGTGTGGGGTGCAGGTGGATCAGCTCTACTGGGGGAGGTCTCATGAGTGGGGGGGTACTGCCCTGTTTCAGAGCCAGTGTGAGTTGATGGAGTCTTGGTAACCATCATGATGTAGGCAGTGGGAGGACCCACAGGGATAGAGGGATTACTGGTAGTGACTGGTGAAGTTTGGGTGAGGTAGAGTCCATGCCTTTTTGGGCATGAGAGGAGCAGTTTGGTACCAGATGGTCTTGGGATGGAGAGGATGGCTTGGGTATTGGACAGGTGGACTTGGAGGTCTGGACACAGGCTGGTGGCTGCATTAATGCTAATGATGTTGGGCATGTTGCAGTCAGCAAGGAGTACATTGTTCAGGATGATCAGAGTCCTGCCATGGCCCTGGATCTTGGCCTTCCCTATCTGCTTGCAGAAGATAGGTGGAGAGTCTTGATCTGCCAGCTGCAGCCTAATAGGCTGTGGGAGGTCCTGAATGTCATGCAGATGGGAGATGTTACTGGTTGCATGAGAATGTGCTGCAGTATCTATGATCCATTCTGTCTGCAGTGCTGCCTGGAAAACTTCTCCATCATCTTCTATTGTGCATTCATCATCGGCACTTATTTGTCCAAAGAATGCTGTATTAGCAAGGGGGTCAGGTGGCAAGGAAAATGAAACAGACTTGCCTCTGGTTGGTGTAGCAAATCTCATGGGCTGGAGGTTGTCTTCATCCAGTGCCAAGGACAGGAAGTTGTGTTCTTCACCCTCACTGTCAGAGTTGGAGGTGGAGGTGGACTGATCACCATCAGCAACGTGGGCATGGCGTCCCCTGCTGGGGTATCTTCTGAAACGTTGTTGTCAGCATGAATTGCGGTGCTCTCACGCGTTTTATGACTTGGTGACTACTTATGTACTTCCTTAGAACTATCGGCCCAGACAGTGTTTCTGTCTGTACTGTGTCAGCTTCCCGTAGACTGTGTCATCCTTCATGACACGGTGACAGCTTCCTGTTGACTGCGTCATCGGTCTCTCACTGACACACTCTGTATAGCCGGTGCCTGGCTTAAGATTCCTGACTTAGGGTCTAGTCAGGTTACAGACGTCCGCCTCTCCCACCGCTGGTGTTCTTTGGCGTCCGCCTGTCCTTGTAACGCTATTTCTTGTCTCCGTGTATAGATTGGCGCGTCTGTCTCCGCTGCATACATCTCTGTCCACTCTTCGAAGTGCTTTCTAGCTGATAGGTTACGGGCTTATTACTTCTACCACTGCTTTACAATGCAACTTCCGCGTGGGCCTCCTGCCGGCTTCGAGAAACTTACCCCACAGAATGGTATTTCCTGGTCGCGCGGTATGGAGAGCGTCATTATCAGTAATGGATGCGACCGAATTCTTCCTCTAAAGATTCGTGTTCCCACTGATTGGCTAGATGATTGCGCGCCAGCGGCCTCTGCTGCCGGAGATGAGTCTCCTTCCGCCATCATGGAAGCCACCCCCCCCTCCAATACCTCCATTTCTCCGTCTCCTTCTCCTTTTGTCCAACGTCTCCGACCTGAGGTTGAGGATATTCTGATGCGCCTATGCTGTGTTTCCACACAGATTATCCAGTATGCAAGGTCGCCTCCACCCGCTGATGCCCGCTTTACCTACGACACTGTAGACCTTGCTCTCCATAGCCATGAAGATGGCTATGCTTACGGCAAGTCTGACGACTCAAAGGAAGATTACTCTGATGATTGTATGGAAGATCTACAGAGTGCCAGAAGTGGCGACTTCGGTGGAGTCACTCCCTCTTCTGCTACTAGGGTTTTCCACACCTCCACTGTCTCTCCGGTGTATGAGCCTCAATTGGCACCTTCTCCTGCGGTCTTCAAGCCTCCGTCTGCCGCTCTGCTTGCGCCGCTTCCACCGGACCTACCTGAGGTGGTCAAGCCGTCTTTGCTGCGGAGTTCGTCTCTTGGTCCTTTGGGTCCTCTACTCAACCTTGCAGAGCAGGCTCGCAACCCTGCAGAGCGGGCTCTTGGTGCTTACCATACTCGGGCTCGCGAGGCTGCTGCCACGAGTGTCCACAGATCTGCTGCTGGCACCTCGCAGGAGCCCCCTCCACCTCCACCGGTGGATCTGCCACCTGCGCCTGGCCCTCCGCCGTCTATGAATCCTACGCTGTCCGGCATATCCTGGGAACATCTGCTTGATGGCACACCACCTGTGCGGCTGGCTGTGCGGGACTGCCGGCTTATTCGCCAAGCCCAGTATGCTGGAGATTCTCTTGATCGCACTTTGTACGGTAGGCTGGATGAGGCAGCCACTCGGGCTAATCTAGATAGAAAGGGTCGCCCTAAGCGTGTGATGGCTTACTCTGAGCTGGGTCATGAGTGTCGTGCTTTTCTAGGACCTGTGAAGGCAGGGATTAACTACCCTTCCCCTGGAGGTGTTACCTTTGGTGGGATTGGGCGTAGGAACTCCGAGGGTATCAGTATGTGAAGGTCCCTCTCAGTTTTGTTCCTGTTAGGCCTGATTTCGAGCTCGTTGCGAGTGTTGCGCGTTCCTTAGATCTCATTAGGAACTTAGATGATCAGCGCGCATATGATGCTGGCATTGCTGCCGAGTATTTTATGTCGGTTCGTGCCTCGTATGCTCCTGTGCCTGATCCTCTTGCTGCTGGACCCTCGGCCTCTCATGGTGAGTCTCGTGTAGATCCTGCACTGTTGGGTTTTAGTGCCCTGCCCCTGGAACGTCAGGAGTTCATGTGTCTCACTATGATGCTTGCGAACATGACGGATGCGATGGTCAATGTGTATCAGGATTTTGCCACTCCTCGGGATATCTTCTTGCATATCCGAAGACAGCGTTCTGATGCTCTTGCTGCTCGTGTCCCTCTCATGCTTGTTGAGCTTCGGCGTGCAACCATGGACAACTCTGAACCTGTGGATGTGTTCTTTCGCAGGGTCCGGGGCTTGTGCACTGACCTCCGCAGTGCGGGATACCCACAGCCTCAGCGCCATGCCATGCATACTATTATTAATGGCATCATGCACCCCCGCTTCGACTCTCTGCGGCTACAGTTTGGTCTCGCACTGCATCAGAACCAGCCTGTTGATTACTGGACCTGTCTGGCAGCATATAGATCATTAGATTTCTTGAACGTGTCTCTCCCTAAGTCTGATCCGAGGCATCCTGGTTGGTCCCGCGATCCTCCCCAAGTCCCTGCCAATGCTGCTTTTCAGCGTGGCAGGGGACCTGGTCCTCAGGGTTCCGGGACTACCAAGAGGCGCTTGGATTGCACTTGGGGCCCCTGTCTTTCCAAAACGAGCCACTCGGAGGACCGTTGCTGGACGAAACATCCGCACCTGCGAAAGGCCAAGGCTGGTGCACCGGGCATTGAACCTGTGCCCGTTGCCTTGGCCCTTCCAGGTTCGCTGACTCGCAAGCAGTTGTCCTCCTTGCAGGCTCAGATTGATGGGTACGCCATGTCCAAGAACTAGGAGGTACGCTCTGTCCTATTCTCTTGCACTACGAAGTTCTCTAACGTGTGTAGCCCTAGTCTTTCTGAGGGTGTCTGGCATGTGGACTCTGGAGCTGGAATGTCAATCACGGGTGATAAGTCTTTGTTCACTGTGTTTGAATCTTCTGCTGTTGGGCCTACGGTTCGATTTGGTGACGGGGTGATTCAACGGTCAGAGGGTAAGGGATCCATTGTGTTATGTAGGGATTGGTTACCAACATCAATCACTCTAACCAATGTTCTTTATATCCTTCACTGTCCGGTGAATCTCCTGTCAGTAAATGCTGTGGCTCATTCTCTCCACTGCCAGGTTTCTTTTGATAGTCTTAGTTGCACTGCCACTCAGGGCTCTTCTGTTCTCTGGTCCTTCCCTGCCTCCAGTGATGGTGTGTACAAGTTTGCATGTAGGCCTCGTCACACCTCCAGTCGTTGTTTAAGAGTTGCTGACAATTATCCAGCGTTTGCACTTGATGTTGATGAGGACGGTGGAGTTGTTCTCCCTACCACTCCTGCATGGTTGTGGCATAGGCGGTTGGGTCATCCCGGCTATAGTGCCTTACACAAACTTGTCAAGAGTGGTATGGTTAAGAACTTACCCCTCAGTCTGGGTCAAGTGCAAAAGTTGGGTAAGATCCCATGTGATGCTTGTCACAAGGCTAAGGGCAAACGTCTCCCTTTTCCTAAAGAAAGCAAAACTGAGATCCGTGCACC
The DNA here is from genome assembly GCA_013435795.1 of Chlamydomonas sp. ICE-L. Classification (NCBI taxonomy): domain Eukaryota; kingdom Viridiplantae; phylum Chlorophyta; class Chlorophyceae; order Chlamydomonadales; family Chlamydomonadaceae; genus Chlamydomonas; species Chlamydomonas sp. ICE-L. Next base: position 8,479,057 of record JACBWV010000626.1, read on the forward strand.
TCTCCAACGACTTCACTTGGATATAATGGGACCAGTTCATATTAGGGGTCTGCGTGGGGAGTTTTACATCCTGTGCCTCATAGACCAATTCTCTGGCTTTGCTGAAGTATTGTGCTTGAGGACCAGGGATGAAGCTCCCTTAGCAGTCCAAACTATCATCCTCAGATGGTCAAATCAGCTGCAGGGGTTTGCCTTTAAGTGTCTGAGATCTGACAGGGCCAAGGAGTTTATAGTTAAATGGTTCGAGGATTGGCTGATATCGGTTGGGGCAGTACATGAGTTATCGTTGGTGTACACTGCCCAGCAGAACGCAACTGTGGAAAGGTATAATGGGGTCTTGCAGTCTATAGCTAGGAGTATCCACCTGGAATCAAAGCTAGCTAAGTCTTTCTGGCCTTATGCCTTCCTAGCTGCTTGTTACCTTCGTAACCGACTGCCCAATCAGGGACGCAAGACACCTTATGAGTTGTTTTATGGGGTGATGCCTGATGTGTCGTTGTTACGTGTGTTTGGATGCCCCTGCTATGTCACGTTAGTCAATGGGAAGAAACGTAACAAGCTGGACGAAAGGGCGTTATCTGGTAGACTGGTTGGGTATTCTCTGGTGAGTAAGGGTTATTTTATTTGGGTTCCTAAGTTGCGCCAGGTAGTAGAGAGTCGTGATGTACTCTTCTATGAACAGTTTAGCTATAACTGTATTCCTGGGCTTCCTCCCTATGACGGGTCGCCGTATGTTTCTAGCATCCCTGCCGCTATCAACGGACACATGCCTGAGGCTGCGGTCCATTCCCTAGATCCTTTGCTTTCCCCAATTGTTGACCACTGTCCTGGCCATAGGATGATTCTGCGTCCCAGGTCAGGGGCTGCTGGTACTGTATTGCGTGAGAATGCACTGGGCGGGCGAGGTTCTGCAGTTCCTACGGATAAAATCTTAGCCGAATCTCAGGGGGTCGCCAGGCCCTCCTCTGCGTCAAATTCCGTCGGTGAAGCTCTAGGATTACGACAATCTCAGATCATAGTGGAGCCTCTTATAGGTCCATTGTCTAATAGTCACCCTGCTCCAATCATCTTGGATGGCTCGAAGGGGTTGGTGAGCGCTTCGCCTCCTGCCGTTCCTGATAGATTAATCGGGAGCCCGGGTGATGATGTAGCCTTTGCCGATAGTGCAAGTGATGATCTTGATCATTGGTCAGGCTCCGATACTGCGTATGGCTGGGGTGTTCCGGTCGACCCAGGCTTCGTTGAATTAGAGGCAAATAAGGCCGGCCCTGTTCAACCAGGCAGTAGTTCTGCACTGGGGGCTCTACTACCGGTTACTGCTGATACTGCTGATATCCCCGCTGCTCATGTACAAGTAAACTGCTTGTACGTGGGAGCATCTGTTGCCCCCTCCACTGAACTAACCTATAAAGCTGCCATGCTCCCTACCAACCCTGACAGGGATCAATGGCTTCTTGCTATGAAGGATGAGATGGCTTCCCTACATGCCCATGGTACTTGGGTACTCACTCCACAGCCTCGTAAGCAAAAGATCCTGTCAGGCAGGTGGTTATTTGTGAAGAAGATTGGGGTTGATGGTTCTATACGCTTCAAGGCACGTTTTGTGGTACGTGGCTTTCTGCAACGTCCTGGGCTGGATTTTCATGACGTATATGCCCCTGTCTCCTCTAAAGCAGGTCTTCGGGTGCTCCTGGCTGCCATCACTCATAGAAAGATGTTTGTTCGGCAGCTGGACATCAAAACTGCATTTCTGAACGCTAAGCTGGAACCTGGTCTGGACCTGTACTGCCGCCAGCCTGAGGGCTTTCAGCACCTTGGTCCTAACGGTGTTCCCCTTGTGTGCAAGCTGCTCAAGTCTCTTTATGGATTGAAGCAGGCACCCAGGGCTGGAGTAGGGATGTCAAGCGGGTTCTGGTTGCACACGGCTTCACTATGTGCAAGGCTGAACCTGCTCTGTATTTTAGGAAGGATTCTGATGGTGGGTGGAGCTATGTTCTGACCTCTGTTGATGATTTTATCTGTGCTTTTAGTGAGCTGGATAGGTATGTGTTGCTTATCCAGGCTATGGAAAAGGCTGGCTGGGAGGTCAAAGAGATGGGTGTTCCGGTTCAGTTCCTCTCTTTGGACATGCATGTTACACTTGATTCTGAAGGCAGGTGTGTTCAGATCAACATCTCTCAGCACACCTACATTGTTGATCTGGTGGAGCAGTTTGGTCTTACTGATGCTGCCCCACCCAGGTTTGCTGCTCCCATGGCCAAGTCCACCGTTTCTGACGCCCCTGGAGAACCCCTGCCGTCTAATAGCCAGTACCTCTCTCTTGTGGGTGCTTTGCTATACCTGGCTACTTGCACCAGGCCTGATATTTCTTTTGCTGTGAGCTACCTGTCCAGGTTTTCTGCTCACCCTACCGTCCCTCTCTGGGGGGCTGCCAAGCGGTTGCTCTTGTATTTGAGAACACATTCCCACCTGGGTCTCACTTACACCCACAACCCTGAGTTCTCTTTACTGTCTTTAGTGACTCATCCTTTGCTGATGATGGGTCTGACAGGCGGTCTCAGACTGGCTTTGCTGTGCTAGCTGGGGGGTGCATAGTGAACTGGATGAGCAAGAGGCAGCCTACTGTTGCCATTAGCTCTAGTGAGGCTGAGTATCAGGCCCTGTCCCAGGCTGCCAGGGAGGTACAATGGTTGAAGAAATTGAGGGTGGATCTGGGTCTGCCTTGTGCTTTGGTTACCATTCAGGGTGACAACTTAGGGTCTCTAAGTTGGGCCAAAGACTGGCAGCTCCTGCCTCGCAGCAAGCACATTGATGTTATTCATCACTACATCAAGGAGCTGGTGGAGGATGGTTCACTGGATGTTGCCTATGTTAACACCGTGGATAACTGTGCTGACCCCTTCACCAAGCCCCTTGTTCCTGCTGTGTTCTGGAGGTTTGTCCGCATGTTAGGTATGACCGCTTCTTCTTAGGGTCATCCTTGCATTTGGTCATATTAGTTTCTTTTAGTTATCAAAGTTTGGCATTAGGTTCCTATTCCCGGATCGGGTTTTCTATACCGTTGTTACCCATTTTTGATATTAGTTTTTCCTCTCTTTCTAGCTTGGCAAATTGTTTTAGAATTTTTTGCCTTGTTTCATTCCTTCCTATAACCCTTTGGGTTCCATTTGAAGTTCTCTCGATTTTTTCGGAGTTCTTTGATTTTTTTTTTTATATATGTTACATATAGTTCTATGTCCCCAGTGCCATAGGTGGAGAGGTAGTATTGTATGTCACCTGTGTCATAGGTGGAGTGTCAGCATGAATTGCGGTGCTCTCACGCGTTTTATGACTTGGTGACTACTTATGTACTTCCTTAGAACTATCGGCCCAGACAGTGTTTCTGTCTGTACTGTGTCAGCTTCCCGTAGACTGTGTCATCCTTCATGACACGGTGACAGCTTCCTGTTGACTGCGTCATCGGTCTCTCACTGACACACTCTGTATAGCCGGTGCCTGGCTTAAGATTCCTGACTTAGGGTCTAGTCAGGTTACAGACGTCCGCCTCTCCCACCGCTGGTGTTCTTTGGCGTCCGCCTGTCCTTGTAACGCTATTTCTTGTCTCCGTGTATAGATTGGCGCGTCTGTCTCCGCTGCATACATCTCTGTCCACTCTTCGAAGTGCTTTCTAGCTGATAGTTGTCTCCTGTTACTGGTCTTCTTGGGAGTCTTCTTGTCGTCAGAGTCCTTTTCATCTCCTGATCTCTGCTTGGGAGATGACTTAGATCCGTGGTCAGCTTCATCTGAGTCAGCTGGCTTGAAAGCCAGGTCAGTGTCCTCACTGGTGCAGTCTCTGGAGCTATGGCCTATTCCCCCACAGTTCCAGCAGATCATCTTCTTGTAGGAGATAGTCCTGTCTCTGAATTGGAGGTGCCTGCTGTTGAATGGCTTCCTGGCTCTGTATGCTGCAGCTGCCATGTCAGCCTCTTCAGGAGATGGTGCAGGGTCAACTTGCTTCACAAAGCACCAGTTGAAGATGGCACTTTGGAGCATAGCAAAAGTGGTGATTGCTGTGGGGTTGAATTGATTGATATACCCATCATACTCAGGGCGGGAGTTCAGTCCCTTGACAATAAGGTTGAGAAAGGTGCTGGTAGAAACGATGTGGAGGCCTTGAATCTTGGGAATCTGGGAATACATATCAGCTGCCCTAGAGAGGTATGTATGCAGTGATTCAGTGGAAGTCATACGTATTCCAAGTATGGAAGTCAGGGTGGTGTGTTCTAGCCTGCTGCCTTCCTCAGAGTACAGGGCATCCAGAAACCTGAAAGCTCTAGTGGCCATATCTGTGTTAGCATGAATGGCCTGCTGGATCGCATCTGACACATGATCTATAATGATCTTGAAGGCCTTGTTGTTCTTCCAGGTGGAGATCCTGGTGGGGACACCACGAGCTGGAACAGCTGGATCAGCACCCGCAACAACAGGGTAAGTAATGTCATCAGCAGGGTAACCATCAGAGTCGGCAGGCTCGCCAGCGACCACCGCCTGTTGGCAGACGAAAGCAATGGCGGCAATGGTGTCCCTATCGGACTTGAGGGCGAGGAGTATATGCTGCCTGGCGATGCGCCAGGTGTAGAGGTTGTTACTAGTGAATATACGGGGAGGTTGCATGGTGAGGTCTTTTGTGTAGGAGTCTTGGCGTTGTAGGTCGGAGTGTTGGGATAGGGGGAGTTACGAGGGCGGGGCAGGGGAAGGGGGGATGGAGTGTGTGTAGGAATCGGCGATCCAAAGGGATCCAGCGGATTACCGGGGGTTGAACTTTGCCAAGCGGCAATGTTCGACGACAAGAGCTTCTCTTAAGCTGGGGTTGTAGACAAATTGATCGTCTGAGATCAATACAGCACTGTGTGGGTCTCGGTGAGAGCGTCGTCTTATACTCACTTCATAGATTTCGGTGATTTGTGGTCGCTCTTGCTTGCTCCAGTCGTAGGACGCAGTGGCAGATCCAAGGATTCTTGGTAGGAAGCGGCAGGCGGAGCAGCGGGAAGTAGGATCCGCACAGGGAGTCCAGGTGCTTAGTTAAAATTCGGGCCTTCGACAAGTCAGAGGGGAACTGATTCCGAACGCGGAAAGCAGCGGCTGTTCTTCGTTAGCGTCTAAAGATGGCGCACATAACCTGTTAATGTAAGATTGTTACAAACGGCATAGGCTCGATAGAGGAGAAGATGCTATTATTAAGCGCAACAGGCGCATCATATAGAACAGAGATGTGTACTGCAGGGTACTGCAGTCACGTGCAGGCCACAGCTAGCCTGTGGCCTGGCGGCAGGCAACGCGGTACCAGGAGGGAAAGTACCGGTGTGTCATTATGCCGACTCAGAGACTGAATATAAATCAGTCAATAACATTTAGGACTCCGGTTGTTTTTGTCAAAGCATGTAACTTCAGCAATTCGAGAAGAAGAACACAACACCAATAAACCAAAAACAAAAAAAAAAAACGCCACAGACCCACAAGCATACCACAACACAACACGCCAACCAACCACACCAAAAAAAAAAAAAAAAAACAAAATAACAACCGACACAAACAAGAAAAAAAATACAACAGTAAAAAAAAACACAACAAAAAGAAAGCTAAACAAAAGTAACACAAAAAAAAACGACCAAAACAAAAAAAAGACAAGTAGAATCCAAACAGCCAAACGAAAATACAAAAAAAACTAACACAAACAAACCCAAAAACACAAAACACGACCACCACAAAAAATAGGACACAGAAAAAAAAGAAAAAAAAGAAAAATAGAAAAAAAGCCAAGAAAACAAAAAAAAATAAGAACACGCCACAGAACAAACACAACATACAAGAACAAAAAAAAAAAAAAAAAAAAACAAACAAAACCAGAAAACACAAAGACAATAAAAGAAAAACACCCAAAAGCACCCCGCAACACCCCAAAAACACCCCCCCCCCCCCCCCCCCCCCCCCCCCCCCCCCCCCCCCCCCCCCCCCAATTTGTTTCCAATGCTGGAACCAAAGTCATATTTTGGTACCCCTTCTTGGTAAACACTTTTCTTTGGAAATCAGTAAGAGGCCACGGGGATATTACGGGCAATAGCTTTTACATGCCCATGCAGAAAAAATTAAGTCAGATGAACCTGGATGAACCAATATTTTATCAGATAAACACGACAATATCGTGCTCTTTTATAGTACGATATATTGCATGATTAAAAGGCTACTCCAGGACCAGATCAAATTATGTAGTAAGTCCTGGGCGTCCAAGGGCATGGAGGCACTCCTGACGAGAATCAGACCACTGACATTCGATTGTTTCACACGGACGGATGAAATTAGAGAATTTGGAAGGTACCGGTAGATAACGGCATCAGTACGGTATTAGTTCGCTACACAGCACGGTTTGTCGTACCATCAACACAATACCTCGAAATATCGTACGATGTCATATGATAAACTATAGTGTATGATATCGTGCTTGACAAACCTATATATAAGTGGAAAGGCGGGGGCTGACTTGGACATGTCTTTGAACTGTCTATATCCATCTGATTGCATTCTGTACTCAGGAGTGTGTTGTAGTAGTGTGTAGTTGTGTACCGGTATACACGACAACGGTGAGCAGGCAAATTACTGGCTGGAGCCATGTAACCAAATTCAAGTTCAAGTAGTGTTTATACCACCCAGTTTTACTCCATGCACATGCACATGGTGAGCACTGAGCAGCCTGGGGGCTGATAGACCATGTAATCAATTCAATTCAGTACACCAACATGGACATTTTGTTAACGGTATTATCCACTAGAATGCTCCTTAGTGTCAGTGGGTATCGCATGGGGGGGGGGGGGGGGGGGGGGGGGGGGGGGGGGGGCTTGGAATGGGAAAACGGTAAGCTACCTAAATGGGCTCAAAAACTATGTAACCAACCAGCCCAACATGCGATCCCGTGCACCCAATCCAATGCAGTTTGGACTACCGGTAACATATGCTATCACGGTGCCATTTTGGATCCCCAAATTGGCGGAATTGTTACCATTCTACGGTACTACTACACAGCACCGAGAGCAAAGTCTTGCATTGGTTTGTTTTTTACAGTCCAGTGGGTACCAGTAGCCAAATTGGCTAAAGGGACTTGCCCAACCTTTGAATTGGAAAAGGTACAGGTACAAGCCTTATTAGCACGGGGGGACTTGGAATTGGAAGACGGTAAGCAACCCAGAGGCGGCTGACAAGTTCTATGCAGAAAAATGGCGGAGAGTGTTCGCAAAAGAGCGAAAGGTGGCAACGGAAGCCAGTTAGTTATGAATTATGAGACAGTTGGCTGACATGTCAGGCTTCGTCTAGGACAGATGGACAAATGGCCAAGCCTGGGCCCCGCCCCCTTGAAGAGGGGGCTCCGCCAAAAATCAAGTTGCGTACCATTTAAAAAACCAATCCAACCAGGTCAAATATTCACTACCGGTATATTAATATGTTTGTATATTCGTTTGTCCCCATTTACACTTCTGGTAGCAGGCTAGAGTTGGCTAAAAACCAAGTAACAATTCAAATTTAGTTTACACAACTGGTTCGAGTTCTGCCCGGAGCTCGCCCACAGCTAACCCTTCCCCAGAGGCGCGCTCCCAAGCAGACAATCAAATAACGCGAAGCCCCTTTACTATGGACAAATAAATAAACCGCCGTATCACTAGTCCTGAGGTTGAGGGGACTAGCCCGTTTGCTTGCCCTGATGCCAACCACTAATTTGGGCTATGGACATGTACGATTTCCATGTCGAAGAACCATACGGTAATGCTATCCACTCATTTCGTCTTCTTCTCAGCCCCCGACTGAAGCAGCACCTCGTACTCAGAGAGGAAAGAGGATATCTCTTTGCTCAAGGCTTCCGCAGCCAAGTAGCCGTCGCTATGGAAGAACTCTCCAATGGAGCAAGTTAGATTCTTCTGAATCCTGGGCATGGAAAATGCGAGGACAACAGAAAACAGATGAGGCAAAGTGAAACAGTATGTGTGTATTTTCACAGTCCAGGGGTAGCCAAATAGGCTAAAGGGACTTGCCCACCCTTCAAAACAGAGAAGGCAGGTTAATAAACAAGCACTAGTGAACTGAACCCCAACCAAGCAAAACAGGTGAGATAAACAGGCGAGACATGAGAGGCAAGGTGGGAAAGGTAAGATAAATGTGTGAGATAAACAGATGAGATAAACAGGTGAGACAGGAGAGGTAAATTGAAACAGGTGAGGCAAATTGAAAGAGCTGAGATAAACAGGTGAGGCAAGGTGAGATAAACAGGCGAGACAAGGCTGATCGTAGCAGTACTTGATCCCTGGTCCCTTGCTGTGTTCTTGCCCAATATATATTGTGTTATTGACAAATCCAGTGATTGTTAACCCAGCCCCTACGGATAGACTATAGCTATCTATCCTGTTTAGACGAATGGCTTTATGGTAGAGCTCGTTGAAACAAGACGGTGTGGGGTTTGAATCCCTATGGGTGCGCTTAAGTCTTCACGGTCGCTGCCATGGTAGCTTTGTCCAGGGTAAGTAGCAGCTCGTTCCCTACCGCCATAAGGCGGGGCTCCCTTAATACCACGCCCTACCAGGCATTTCCATAACTTCATAAATATCTTGAGAAGGTTGCGCAACTTTCTTTAGCCTTGTTTTCTACCCCTTGACTGCAATAGCACCCCCAACCTTGTTCCAACCCCTACGCCCCTGGCAAGCACCACACTCATACAACCTCAGGCATGCCACATTGCATTGCCATGCTCTTGCAATTTGTTGGGACCAGGTCCGCAAGTACCTGTTTTATCTAGCCCCTCATGCGATTTTCTGGGACCAGGTCAATAGGCTTTACCTATGTCTGGAGGTGACCACTTACACAGTGGTACAGTTAGGCAAATTAGAAGCTGGACGCGAAGTAACTAAGATTCACTGACTCAATGCGTGAATGCTTCGTTGAAATAGACCTTAGTCATGGTATTTACTTTACTCAAGAACATGTTTATTCAGCCCCTCTTGACACTTAATAATTATCTTGATAATTCGAAGTTGGGCAAGTTCATTTAGTCGAAGTTGGCTACCCCGTGACTCTTACGTACATTTGAATAGGCAGAACAATACACAGTGACCAGTGCAACGTGAGCCTTACAAAAATGAGTGAATCCCAGAGTGCTCCCCTTGAAAAGACCTGGCCTAGACGTCTGCTGCCCATGATGCACTGGCTAATGCAGCAGACGATAGCCTTAACAGCACTGCACCATGGGTCTACAGATTGACAGTAAGGTAAGCAAGGCAAGGCATACAGCTAACCGAGGTTTCCAGGATCCAGAATCATGTTGGACTCGCTTGAGGAGGCATGAAATCCACGCGATCAAACAAATCGCACGAAACGCCCTAGACAGTGAGTAGCGCCTTAAAAACAGTAACAGAGGCGAAGCTGTACAGCAACTGTACAACAGCGTCGACAGGTCGCAAGCAGATCCGGGTTTGACATACCTGTCAGGCATACGATCCCTACAACTCCCCCTGGGCGCACCTAGGGCAAGGGTAAAGTCAAAGGCCAGTGGTTTGTTCACCACAGCGAAACACCAATAGCAAAAACTTCTGCACCCACAACCTAGACTACAGAACCCACCCCCCCCAAAGAAGAGAAGAGTGGCGTACCCTGGGGCCAAATCAGATCGCAATGTGCGCAAGCCTAGTACCCAAACCCATACACACATACATAAATACATACCCCATTGCCTTACATACATATGCATGCCCCATTGCTTACATACATACCCCATTGCATAAATATATACATGCCCCATTGCACACATTCATGCCCCATTGCATGCATACATGTCCTAATGCATACATATACATACCCCATTGCATACATACAGGCCTCATTGCATACATATACGTGCCCCATTGCATACATGCATGTCCTAATGCATACATATACATGCCCCATTGCATACATACAGGCCTCATTGCATACATATACATGCCCCATTGCATACATACATGTCCTAATGCATACATATACATGCCCCATTGCATACATACAGGCCTCATTGCATACATATACATGCCCCATTGCATACATACATGTCCTAATGCATACATATACATGCCCCATTGCATACATACAGGCCCCATTGCATACATATACATGCCCCATTGCATACATACATGTCACATTGCCGCGACGCCAACTCACTTTTTGTTCCCAGGCTCAGTGGAAGTTTCCAATTGCAAGGTGTACGAGCCCTGTTTCCGGTTGAACATAGAAGACACTCGGATAACAAAGGGGTGGGTCTGCAGGGTCAAGGCAGGGTGCATACAGGGTCAAGGCAGGGTGCGTACAGGGTCAAGGCAGGGTGCATACAGGATTAACTCAACTTCCACCACATATAAAAGGGACCGTATATAAGCCACCACTACCACTATCACCACCACCACTTATCGAATAAGCCGTATGTAAGCCACCACCATGAAAAGAAGATAACATACATAGTGAGTCTGCAGGGTCAAAGCAGGGTGCATACAGGTTTACAGATTTGCATTGGTGGTTGGCCCCAGTACAAGCAAACGGGCTGGCCCCCTGAACCTCACGCCTCGTAAGAAGGCATACTATTATATTTATTTAAAGGGGAGCATACAAGGTTCAAGCAGCTACCACCACGTATAGATGGTACCGCATATTACTATATTAGTAGGGAACGCCCATATGATATCATGTCATCATATAATGCCAGCAGTCAGACTAGGTTAAATTTACCATTTGTATACACTATAATATGATGCAGTTTGTATAATATTATATGATACCATACTCGCCTTTGGTCAACATCATATAATATGCCGGTCTCTACGTATAAGCGGTTAGCGAAGTCGTGTGAGAACATTATTCGAAAACACCCTGGCCGCCCTTATCAACCTGAGGTGACCGGCCCATGTTGGTCTTTTGCATTGGTCTATTAAGCTTTGCAATGTAAGTAGAAAAACACCCGACCGCCCTTATCAACCTGAGGTGACCGGCCCATGTTGAGGGTCCATGTGCAGGTAGCGCGGGCCAAAGGCCTTGGTTGCCGCCGAACCCTTAGGTATAATCGGCTCTTCATCCGGCAGGCGCCCGAAACAGTGGCTTCTCTGCTACTTTGAGGGCAGTAAATATCGTACGGTGCAGGGATATTTTTTCATATAAAAAAGAGGAAATATTATTCCTTTTCATTCTCCTTTTTCCCCCTCCCAAAACAGGATTCTTTTTCCGATTTTTGTCGATTTGGGTCATTTTTGTTCAATTTCACAGAATTTCAGTAAAAAAAAATGAAGGTTTCTTATTCCGGCAATTTTGGCCAAAACAGGGTCCCGTATTCCGATCGGAATATATTACGGGAAAAAATATCCCTGGTACGGTGCCCACCCAGGGAAAATCGTTATCGTCATCGTACAATATCATGTTTGACCACCCTAGTCAGATCCTTACCTTAATAGGCTTAGGTGGTTGGCCCCAGTGCAAGCAAACAGGCTGGCCTCCTCAACCTCACGCCTCGTAATAAGGCATACTATTTATGTATTTATATATATGTTCAGATATGCTGCTATTTATTTATTTATATGTTGCACATCCTTACCTTGCTAGGCTGAGAGATGAGGAAGGCATCACCCTCGTACATGGAGCTGTAAACGTTGACGGCCAATGTGATGATCGTATACGCTGCTATGCACAAGAAAATTCCCCACCAGGCATCCGGCAGCTTGCCCATGCCAAATTGTGCGTATAAGGCAATTACGATCCTGCGTCCAAACATGAAGTAAGTTTGGGTGAGAACAATATATGATCCTGCACAAAAGCATTCAGTCAGGTTGGGTGAGAGCAATCTACGATCCTGCACACCAGCATGCAGTCAGTTGAACTGAGAACAGTGCACACCAGAGTGTGGACTAAACAAGGTGAAAGCACAAAACAAATAGACAAATGGTACGCCTTGTTACCAGACGTTTGCTTGCACTGGGGCCAACCACCACAGCACAAAATACTGCTGTAAACACACATCAGCAGTGAGAACGGCACACACAACAACAAGATCAACAAGGATATGAACGAGAGCAAGGGCAACAGCAAGGACAACAAACAGAATGACAAGATCAACACAAATAGGGACACTAAAACAGCAGTGACCACATACAACAATAAAATCAACAAGGATAGGAACAAGAGCAACAGCAACAACAACTACAACAACAACAACAACAACAGCTAATTTGTGTTTTAAATCCAGGAAGTCAATTCCCCTGTACAGTAATGGGATGCGAAATCACACAGAACAACAACAAAAACAACGCACACAACAACACCAGCTACATTGTGTTTTAAATCCAGGAGGTCAATCCCCCTGTGAAGGAATGGGATGCGGCAACAACAAAAACAACAAAAAAGCAACGCTGTGTTTTACATCTGGAAAGCCAATCACCCTGTTCAGTAATGGGGTACGGCATGATTTGGTTTGATGTGCTGTCATCTCAGAGAATACTCACGCTAAGAATCCAAAAAGGATCCTGACATTGCTGATTGATACATCTTGATCATATCCCGCCTTGGTGAAGATCTGGGGACAAGAAAAGTGGGGACACGAAAAGTGGGGACAAGAAAAGTGGGCAACGGATGGAGACCAGTATTGAATCAAAGGAAAAAATACAATGATCGATTCCTTCAATACAATCAGATAAAAGCGGACGATCAACACTGATCAGTTTACATTGTCCACAGCCAGCGATGCCTGTTCTTCACCCACCCTCCACCACCCCCACCCACCATGCTCCACAAAGCCACCACCAATAACATGCCATATTAACCAAGTACGGCATATCCACCGCTACCGCCGCGACACTTCCTGTAATTTCCACTGCAGGACTGCAAACAAAGAGAACTACCTGTGCTGGAACATGCACCCCAGTTCACACCAGGACACACACTCATGTGCAGATGCTGTGGGGAGGGTGCACTACTCAGCCCTAAATGCAACAATCGCTGTACTTCCCACTGCAGATCTCTTCGAGCAACTCCCTCAACAAAATGTTTCAAGCAGTGGAGCCACGCCACCTGTTACCGGTAATTCGCAATTCCCGAGGTCAGATCTAGGATCTCACCTCGCTGATGTACTCATCCATCGCGTTCTTGACTGCACCTCCATCGTAGAGGCTGACCTTCACAGGCTCCTGCTCCTGCTCCTCCTCATCCTTGCTCGCCGAAATACGCTTCACATTCTTAGGAGGAGCCTTGGAGGTAGCTTTTGGCATAGTTGGAAATGACGTTATACAGCGTTACTGTTGAATTGAAGCAGCTCAGGCTATGAACGTATTGGTTATGGACTGTTAATAAGAAAATGCCATGTGGGCGCTTGTTGGCTTCTTGTCCTCTTCCGATCTGGTATCCTAACTAATTCCGTATCCCTGCAGAAGCGCGACATAGCGACAATTACCAATAAGTATAACGGATATTTGGACCCTCGGTTCATTCGCAGTGCAATGCAGGAGCACCGAGCGCCTCGGGCACGCAGTAGCCACATACAAGCTGTAGCTGAGTGCAGAAGCTAACTGCGTTCTGGCGTGTCGCCTAAGCTTAAAGATTTGAAGCTGCGTGCAGACTGTCGCCAGCTGCCTCGGGATTCGCCCGGAATCTAGCAGCCATGTACGAAAATGAGCTTAGCAGGCAAAAAGTAATTGCCCATGTGGTGGGTCTCCTCTCCTCAGAAATGTTGCACAGTTGCACCTCACCTGGGCTCTGTGGGCTCAGTGTTCCCGACACGGACCCTCAACCCCTTTTCAAATCAATCATCTGATACTTTACGCGTGTATGCAGGACTTAGACGCGTTCTATTGCCAGGTGGAATCTCGCTTCAACCCTAAGCTCAAGGGGAAGCCTCTGGTGGTGAGTTTTCCATAGCTCGCATGCTCAACGCCACCAACTCCAACACCACCAACAACAACTGCACACACATACATGCACAAAGACACACATGCACACACTCACAAACTCGCACATACGCATACACCCACAAAAACAAACACAAACCACCACTACCACCACCACCACCACTACTACCACCACTACCACCACCACGGCCACACCACCACCGCCAACACCACACCAACCAACACACACCAACACACACACACACACCAACACACACACACACACACACACACACACACACACACACACACAAACAAACACGCACACACCATGCAGCAGCCCGTAGATGACCTTACCATGCCACGCATGCTTTTCTGTTTTGTTCAATCCTTCTTCGTCCCCAAAACCAGTGAACCCTCCCAACCTTCCAGCCTTCTGAGTCTGATGCGTTTTCTTCATGTGTACCAGTACAGCGCACCCTTAACCACAGTGGCCCTGGGGGTGGGCAAAAAGCTATTACAGCCCATTAGGTGGCAGGACAGCCCACCATGCGCTTCACCTTCTTCACACCTATACGTGATACCCCTTCTTCATGTGTTCCAGTACAGCACACCCTTTACCGCACTGGTCCTGGGGGTGAGCAAAAAGCTAGTATAGCCCATTACGTGGCAGGACAGCTCATTACGCGCTTCACTTTCTTCACCCTTATATGTGATTCTCTTTCTTCATGTGTGCCAATACAGCCTATCCATCTACCACATCGGCGCTGGGGGTGGGCAAAAGAGCTGCTAGTCGAACCCCAAAGGCTCCTAGGAGCACCCTAGTGACACTGGTTACATCCCATGTACAATACCCTGCGGCTGAATCTCTGCTGCTTTTTCTGCAGGTCTGCCAGTACAGCCCATATGTGTACCACAATGGCACTCGGGGAGGGAAGGGTGCGGCCATGCCATGCCATGTAACGCCATGTCACGTCGTACCATGCCTTTCTGTTCGCTTCCCACCTCCCCCATCTCGTCAATAAAACCCTGATTTCTTCAGGTTTGCCAGTACAGTCCATCCCAATACCACATAGGCGCTGGGGGAGGGAAGGATGCGGCCGTGCCAGAAGCTATGAAGGCTGAAGACCCACGTCGCTTACTTTCGTCCTCTAACAGCGGTGCCATTGCCGTTAGCTATGAAGCTCGCGCCCTGGGGGTGAAGAGGTAGGATTGGCAGTTTGACATCTGCAACCTTAGTGTGTAAGGGTGCGTGAGAAGGGGTGGGGTTGGGGTGGGATGGGGTGGGGTGGGGTGGTGGTGTTGGGTTGTGGTGTTGGGCAGGGATGTGTATGTGTGTGTGTGTGTGTGTGTGTGGGGGGGGGGGGGGGGGGGGGGGAGGTGTGTGTGTGTACAGGATGCAACTGTGCCAGAGGCTATGAAGGCTGAAAACCCACGTCGTCTACTGTCGTCTTCTAATAGCGGTGCCATTGCCTTTAGCTCTGGAGCTCAAACCCTGGGGGTGAAGAGATAGGATTGCCAGTTGTCTTTTATTGAAAGGATTTTCGCCCCAGGAAGTTCGGCCTGTCACAATTTGACACCGCTGTTCTTATCTCAACCTGTACCGTACCGCAGGCAATGGCCTAGGTGTAGACAGTTTACAGACATGCCCAGATTCTAAACCCTACCCTGTGTGCGCCCCCCCCCCCCCCCCCCCCCCCCCCCCCCAGGGGCATGGCAGGAACAGAGGCAAGGAAGATCTTTCCACAGTTTACGGCAAGGCAGATCTCAACCTGTACCGTACTGCAGGCAATGGCCTAGATGTAGACAGTTTACAGACATGCCCAGGCCCTAAACCCTACCCTGTGTGCGCTTCCCCCTCCAGGGGCATGACAGGAACAGAGGCGAGGAAGATCTGCCCACAGCTGCTGATTGTCCAAGTGCCGACAGCATATGGCAAGGCAGATCTCAACATATACCGCGCCGCTGGCAACCAAGTAGCTAACATCCTTGCTAAACTCTCCATCTGTGAGCGTGCATCAATTGATGAGGTTGGTCCTTGACTCAGTTTCTTTTGGGGGATACGCATGGTAGCTTCCAGCCAGATCCATTTGCCAGCCACTGAGTCAAGCCCAAAGCTTGCAGCTTCACTCGAATGCCTGATATGATCAAGTGGCGGGGTTGGTCCTTGAATTCCCTGGATTTAAAGATGTTCGCTTGCAATGTTGTGGATTTTCACGAATTAAGTTTCGCCTAAAAAAAAAAAAAAATTGGATTTTAACGAATTTAGTTTCGCTTAAAATCGGTAGGCAGGCGGAGGGGCTGCTGGCCGTTTTTGTCAAATTATATTTTCGGGTGAAATCCACTACAATGCCAATCTCGTGTACTCCTTCAGTTACAGATACAGCATCCCTACAATTATAGATTTTGCCTGATTTTTCATCAGCTGTTCAGGTAATTTGACTGGCCCTGTTGTCCAGAGCATGCTCTGTTTGAGACCCCGCTGCTCAGAATACCCGCGTTGTATCCGCATCAGCTGTACCTAGGTGTCACAAAATAACATGATCCCTTTCACCCCTTCACCCTCCCCATCCCCCCCCCTTTCATCCCCTCACCCTCACCCTCTCATCCCCTCAACCCCTCCTCCCCTCCTTCCCCCCTTTCACCCCCCTCACCCTCCCCATCCTCCCCCCATCCCCCCCCCTTTCATCCCCTCACCCTCTCATCCCCTCAACCCCTCCTCCCCTCCTCCCCCCCTTTCACCCCCTCACCCTCATCCCCATCAGGTGTACCTGGATGTGACTGCCGAGGCCCTGAGGCACCTTCAAAAGATTAAGGAGGCAGATGGGGCACAACACCTACCCCTCCTCACCCTCACCCTCACTTACCCCCTACGCTCCACTCCACACACACACACACACACCCTAATCCTCAAGCTGTCACCCTCTCACCCTCTCATCCCCTCACCCTCTACCTCTCATCCCCCCACCCTCACCCCCACCCTCACCCCACCCTCACCCTCACCCTCATCCCCATCAGGTGTACCTGGATGTGACAGCTGATGCCCTGAGGCGCCTTCAAAAGATTGAGGAGGCAGATGGGCCACAGCACCTACCTCCTGAGCCCGAGGAGGGCTTTGCAGGCATTCACGTGATTGGGGCCGGCTCAGAAGGCAGGCAATGTCCGCAAGTGCAAGAGGGCTCTGACTCACAAGAGTCTGCAGATGGTGAGTACATGGCGGTGTGTGTTATTTCCCAACCACTCTCTCTCACACAACACATCCCAACCATAAACACACACACACAAACACCACCACTCACCACCACCCACCCACTACAAGCAGGACATGTACGCAAGGCCCGCAGAGGGCTCTGACTCCAAGAGTCTGAAGATGGTTGAGTAGATGGCGGTGTGTGTTATTGCACCACCACTCTCTCACACACAAACCACATACACACAAACAAACACCACCACCACCACCACCACCACTACAAGCAGACATGTACGCAAGGGCAGAGGGCTCTGACTCACAAGAGTCTGCAGATGGTGAGTAGATGGCGGTGTGTGTTATTGCACCACCACTCTCTCTCACACACACACATACACACACACAAACAAACACCACCACCACCACCACCACCACTACAAGCAGACATGTACGCAAGGGCAGAGGGCTCTGACTCCCAAGAGTCTGCAGATGGTGAGTAGATGGCGGTGTGTGTTATTGCACCACCACTCTCTCACACACACACATACACACACACAAACAAACACCACCACCACCACCACTACAAGCAGACATGTACGCAAGGGCAGAGGGCTCTGACTCCCAAGAGTCTGCAGATGGTGAGTAGATGGCGGTGTGTGTTATTGCACCACCACTCTCTCACACGCGCATACACACACACAAACAAACCACCACCACCACCACCACCTCTACTACTGCAAGCAGAGATGTACACAAGGGCATGTATCTGACATAAACGGCAGATGAACTAACCAGGGGCTGGTGGCGTCGGCACCAGGGTGACTGGAACAAGCATGAAACAATGTTGGATATATGGGGTGCATGGATACTGCACACTCCCTCTGCGCTGTTTTATGCCCACCACCACCATCACCACCACCATCACTACTACCCCCACCGCCACCTCCACCACAACAACCAACCCACCACCCCATCACCACCACCCCCCCACCACCACCACTGCCACCACCACAACCACCGCCACACCACAGCTACCACACACCCAGCGTCAGCACCACCACCACACTATACCCCCAACATCAAGCGCACAGCCTGCAACGTACACGACAGATGAACTGGCTAGGGGCTGATGGCGCCGGCGCCAGGGTGATTGGAAGAAGCATAAGGAACTGTTGGGTGCATGGATTTATGGATACTGCACACTCACTCTGCGCTGTTTTATACCCACCACCACCACCACGACCACAACCACGACCACCAAACACTCATCACCATCACCATCACCATCACCATCACCATCACCACCACCACCACTACTACCACCACCGCCACCACCACCACAACAAAACCACACAACCACCACCACGACCACCAGACACCCATCACCATCACCACCACCACCACCACCACCACACCATACCCCCAACATCAGGCGCACAGCCTGCGACGTACACGACAGATGAACTGGCCAGGGGTTGGTGGCGCCGGCCTCAGGGTGACTGGAACAAGCATGAGAAACTGTTGGCGTGTGCTGCTACCATCGTTTCGGAGCTGAGGGAGGCTGTGCGACACGAGCTTGGTTTTACATGCTCTGCTGGTGTGGCCCACTACAAGCTCCTTGCAAAGTTGGGGAGTGGTGAGATTGGAGTGCTGCTGGTGGTGGTGGGATTGGGGTGGTGGTGGTGGTGAGATTGTGGTGGTGGAGGTGCTGAGATTGGGGTGCTGCTGGTGGTTGTGTTGGTATTGGTAGAGCGGTGGTGGTGGTGGTGGCACTAGTGGTGGTCGTGGTGTGTGTGGTGGCTGATTGGCGTACATGATCCTTGATTTCCATCTCCTGGTGGTGTACTGCCCCCCCTATCAACGCCATTGCGAAGTTTGGGAGTGGTCTATGGGGCCACTACTCTTTGACTTAGGGTGTCGGGTGGTTTGTAATGTCCTGTTCACTTCTGGTTGTTTATGGTGCGAGGTGGGTGCCAAGTCCTGATCTGGCGGTTTCTTGTGGTGTCAGTGGTCGTGGTTCCGGCAAGCGTACGGTTGGTGGTGGTGGTGGATGTGGGTAGTATGTGGTGGTGGTCTTAGGTTTGGCTGAGTGTCCGTGCTGGTGGGTGGATTGTGGTATAGTGGTGGTGGGTCCTTGGTAGTGCGAGTGGGTGGTGGCACATGTTGTAGTATTGGTGGTGGGTTCTTGGTAGTGGAACAGACGTGTGTCTCGTGGTGGTGCTGGTATGTGGTCACCAAGTGGTGGTGGTCTTGGTAGTGAGACAGGAGTGGTGGTGGATGGTGGAGTATGTTAGGTTGTTGTCTTGGTTTCAGTTCTGATTATACGGCAGATGGTCGTGGTGGGTGGGATGTGGTAGCAGTGGTGGTGGTCTTGGTAGTGGCAGCGCTTGGTAATTGGTTGTTGTAGGCTGGTGTTGGGGGGCATGACATCCCTTGGATGAACATTTTCTCCTCTGCACTGGTGTGCCTTCCCACACAAGCTCTATTGCCAAGTTTGGGGTAGTTCTGGTGAGATTGGATGATAGTCTGTGTATCTTATCGTTGTAATGTGGTAGAGTGTGTTTGGAGTTGGTAGCATGAGGTGGGGTTGTGGTATTGCGATGGGGGGGTATGTGGGTCGTAGTGGTGTTGGTCTTGGTAGTGGTAGAGTGGTGTTGTTGGTAATGGTGGCTGTGATATTAGTGGTGTTGGTCTTGATAGTGGTAGAGTGGTGTTGGTGGTGTTGGTGGTAGATGTGATATTAGTGGTGTTGGTCTTGGTAGTGGTAAAGTGGTGTTGGTGGTGTTGGTGGTGGATGTGATATTAGTGGTGTTGGTCTTGGTAGTGGTAGAGTGGTGGTGGCTGTGTTGGTGGGACATTATATTGGTTTTACATGCTCTGCTGGTGTGCCCCACTACAAGCTGCTTGCCAAGTGGGGGAGTGGTGAGATTGGGCCACTGTCTGTGTGCTTAAAGTGTGGGTGGGTGTATCTTTGCGTGTGTGAGTGTGTGTGGAGTGGTGGTGTCCAACTTGAAGTGACGGTGTGGTGGTGGTGGTGGTAGTGGTAGAGGGATGGTGGTGGTGGTGGTGGCACTAGCGGTGGTGGTGGTGTGCGAAATGAGCTTGGATTTACATGCTCTCCTAGAGTGACCCACTACAAGCTGCTTGCCAAATTGGGATCAGTGTGCTTGGGGCGCTGTTTATGTGCTTGTGGTGTGTGTGTAAGTGCGTATCGGTGGAGTGGTGGTGTCCAACATGAGGTGATGGTGGGGTGGAGGTGTTAGTATTGCGGTAGTAGTGGTGGTGTTGGAAGTCTACTAGCATTTCACTACTGGCGTGCCCTTACATACTTGTCTGCACTCTACCGCAGGGCTTAACAAACCGAATCAACAGACCGTAGTGCCAGCCTGTGCGGTTGCGGGCTTGCTACAGGATCTTCCCATATCAAAGCTGCGCAGCTTAGGCGGCAAGTTTGGAGAACAGATCTGCTCCAACCTGGGTATCACCACTGTAGGTGCGTACTTGACTAGCTACGACTCATATGGGTACTACTGTTGCTCCCCTTGGGCAGCAAGTTTGGAAATCAGATATGTTTGTATGTATGTATGTATGTTACAGTCCAGGAGTAGGCCAAATAGGCTAAAGGGACTTGCCCAACCGTAGTAGCAAGGGCGAAAAAGACAAGTTCTAAGAGCGTGTCGCAAGCAACACAGAAAATCGCTTTAGCAGTCACCGGCAGGGAGTTTCGGAAGTAGTGGAGCAAGTAGCTACTTGTAGCCGAATAGAGCTACAAACATTGAACAGCTTTTGCGAAGGATCTTGACCGCTGCGATGCTGATAACTCTAGTCATGCGCAGTCCAACTATGAGCAAAATGTTTGGGTGCGGAGGTGGTCGGAATCGTTCAAACGCCTGAACATCTGTCGGACAGATGGATAGATGGAGAGACAGACAGCCAGACGGCGGAGAGAGACACGGGGGGAACATAGGGCTTCAGCCTTGGGACCCTGGGGGGTCCAGAGGGGGCTAAAGCGAAAAGGAAGATATGCTCAAATCTTTAATTGTTTTGAGGATTAGTTGGAAGGGCCCCTCCCGGATGTCGCGGAGCGGGACTGTTTTGCGTCAACAATGGCCTGTCGATAACAATTTAATTTAATGTAATGAAATGTGGGTATCAGCACCGTAGGTGCGTACTTACTAGTTGCTAGTGCTATTTAATGCTCATGCTATTTATTTGATTGCACCTTTTAAGGTCGCCACTCCCATCTCATACTTGTTTTTATATATTCATGTGATTGAAATATTCATATGATTATGTATTCATATGATTTATATACCGTATTCATATGATTGATATATTCATATGATTGATATATTCATATGATTGATACATTCATATGATTGATACGAGGGGGGGGCAAGAAAAAAGCTTCCGTACCGCACCTTCGCTTTGGATAGAGCCTATCCTCAAACTATATAAACAAAAACAGTTTTTTTTTTAGCCAAAAACAAAGTTGTACAAAAGTTAGAGGGGTCCAAAGTTGTTTTCAACCAAAGCGGCCCAAATCTTAACTTCGCGATAAATCACGTTTGGGTAACCCCATGAAAGATGTAAGAGCATAACTGAAATGGGCTTTAAAAGATCTTTCGAATGACCCCCATTTTAGGGGGGGTAGGGTGAGGTAATTGGGTTGTAGGAGGGGGGGGGGGGGGGGGGGGTAAAAAAAATTAGCCAACTTTATTTCCCCCCTCTTTTTGTATGAAACGTCCACAATTCCAACTCCCATCTGAATCGGACACCATATCGAAGGTGCGGTCCAAAATCTGTCTTTCTGCCCCCCCCCGTGGATTGATATATTCATATGTTTTATATACCGTACTGACAGGAAAATTTAATGTTTCTTAAATTTGACGTTCGTTTTGGGGGGGTTTATTACAATTTGACGTTTTAAATTTGAAGTTTTATTCCAGAGGAATATCGTTCAACGTTATACATTTGACGGTTTGAATCATAATAAAATCCATTAATACAATTGAATGTGTATACTTGAACATGCTACACTGGTTCATTGCCTCCTTCAGAAGGTGAGCTTCCAATTTCGCTTTTACATGTAACTGGCTGGAGGCATGGAAGCATGTAACTAAGCTCAAGTTTCAAGGCAAAACAAGTGTTTACAAGGCCACTATGTAATATTGTTGGGACGACTTAACCATATGAACAACATTAATAATCACGATAATTGGCTTGTTATACACTCTGTAAAACGATCAAATTAATTGCATCAAAATTTCAGATTGGCCAGCCTTAGGATAGTGGGTTCTGAGGCTTTGCGCAGTGATCTCAATGCTTCCCCAATGGTGTCTTGTAGTGGAAGGTGTGATCAACCACTTCAAGTTGAGCGATGGGTGCATTTCAATGGCCACTAGCTTGTGGAAGGCCTACCTCTTCACATACTTGTTCTGTCTGACCCATCCAGAAGGTACCCCAGAGTTTACAGGAAGTTCACATTTAGTGAAGCACTTGCTGCTTGTCGTCGCCGGGGTCGCCGGGGTTAAGAGCGACAGCCTCTCGAACTTTGGCTGCAACCCGGTTCAATTGGTTGTTAGAGGCGGTGATCTCTCTGGGTTCTAGACGTTTTAAAGAGCCCTGCTGAGTGCTTTGCTTATGGTGATTTTGAGCTACTAGAGGTCGCAAACGTCCCTCGGAGGACCTATCGAGAGGCTTGGCCATGAGATCTGGGAAAGCCTGTCGAGCGCTGCGTGTTGAGCTGGCAGGCGCAGGCGGCAGGTCTCAAGGCGGGGTAGTAAGCCCGAGTAAGCCCTATGTGGAGCCTATGCCCTAATTCCCGCCTGATAACGGGTTGACGTTTTTTCCGTCGCGGAATCTACTATACGCCTCGATTTGACAGTTGCTTCTGTCAAGTTAAAACGTCAAATTTTCCTGTCACTAGGGTATTCATATGATTTATCTATTCATATGTTTTATCTATTCATATGTTTTATATATTCATATGTTTTTTATATTCATATGATCAGGAGTTGTCAAGGCCTCCAATTTGTTTACTTCTCCCGATTGATTTTTTCTGATAATGGGGCTGTATTGGCATGTATCATGGTGATATAATATCATATGAGACATTTTCCAGGTCATTCTGAGCACCTCATTTAGGGGGGGGGGGGGGGGGGGGGGGGGGGCCTCCTCAGTTTTTTTTTACTTTTTAATCAGACCTCCAAATGACATTCTGAGACCATCCATGAGTAGGCCTTGGGAAGGGCAGTCCATTGGCACCACTTTGGA
This sequence comes from Chlamydomonas sp. ICE-L, assembly GCA_013435795.1. Taxonomy (NCBI): domain Eukaryota; kingdom Viridiplantae; phylum Chlorophyta; class Chlorophyceae; order Chlamydomonadales; family Chlamydomonadaceae; genus Chlamydomonas; species Chlamydomonas sp. ICE-L. The sequence continues at coordinate 8,502,427 of JACBWV010000626.1, forward strand.
ACTCGTGCAATAAGTATCTACCCCTTGGGTGGGTGGGTGGGTGAATGGGGTGGGAGGCTGGATGAATTTATGGTTGAGTGGGTGGGTAAATGGGTGAGTATGGGTGGTATGGCCCCTGCCCTGTGTGGGAATTCCGAGGATGCCATTATGTGCGCCATATTGTAAACCCCCAGAATCCATATCTAAGTTTTTAAAAAAAGTATTTATATTTAGGGGGGGGGGGGGTCAGCCCCCCTCAGGTTTTAAGCGATTTGTGTCCCCCATTTTTTGCACTCCCGATATGATTCATATATTCCTGTCACGGTTGGGCAAGTCCCTTTAGCCTATTTTGCCTACCCCTGGACTGTAACAAATATACATAAATGTTTTTATAGCTTCAAAACTCTCATATGCAGTCTGTTTGAAATTTGGGTGCGGGTGAGATGGCAGCTTTGCTCGTGCTCAAACTTGGTGGGGTTGCCAACAGTGGCTAATGTGAGTTGCTACGGAAAAGCGTAAAAGCTAAACGGCAGTCTGTTTGAAATTTGAGTGCGGGTGAGATGGCAGCTTTGCTCGTGCTCAAACTTGGTGGGGTTGCCAACTGTGGCCAATGTGAGTTGCTACGGAAAAGCGTAAAAGCTAAACGGCAGTCTGTTTGAAATTTGAGTGCGGGTGAGATGGCAGCTTTGCTCGTGCTCAAACTTAGTGGGTTGCCAACTGTGGCTTATGTGAGTTGTTACGTAACAACGTAAAAGCTAAAAGGCAGTCTGTTTGAAATTTGAGTGCAGGCTGCTTGAAATTCCAGTATGTTTTAAATTTTAGTGCAGTGAGCTGGCGGCTTTGCCCACGCCAAAACTTGGTGGGGTAGCCAACTGTGGCTATTGGGAGTTGCTACATAAAAAACATGAAAGCTAAAAGGCAGGCTGTTTGAAATTTGAGTGTAGGTGAGCTGGCGTCTTTGCCCGTGCACAAACTGGATGGGGTAGCTGGTGAGAACGCATCGTGGTTGTCCAGGCTGGCGCATGGTATTGACGCTGAGGAGGTGACACCTCGCATGTTGGGCAAGTCCATCTCGTGTGGGAAGCAATTCAAGTAAGTTGATCCTGTGTGCACTGCTAATTTGGATGATCTCAGACACCCTTTTATTTGGCCTGAAAGGGTGCATTGGGGGGTCCCAAAATTAACTTACCCCTTACAATGATTTTTCACATTTATTTCTTATGTGGAACATAACACTATGCATGGGTGCAATGCGTGTCCCTGTGCCATGTGCACATGCATGACCCCCACCCAATCCAAATCAAGAAGGCCCCTTTCCTTTTTGATGACTCAATTACAAAATAAATGTCGGAACACATGAAAACAAGACCAAAATAGGAACCCACCCCATGGAAACCATGGACGCTTGTCTTGATTGACATGATCGACAAGTGGCATGGTTAGTGCTAGCTGGTCATAAAAACATTTCAAGACATATGCCAAGCCATGTTGTTGTGGCCATGTAGTATGCATGAATTACCACCACCACCAAAAAAACCACACACCCATTAACATCTCATACACATGCAGACCCCCCTCGGCTCTAGTGTGGCATGTCATGAGGCGGTAGGCCACGAGCCCTAAACTCATGCAACATGCAACACCTAGCATTGCTCCAGCATCCAAGGACTATGGCATGCAACAACTCGCCGCTGCCCCAAAATACGCACCTGGCAGCACTCCACATGTCAACGGTTCCCTCATCGCCAACCACTCGCGCAAGCACCAAGAAGATTTCCCTATAGATACTCATCAGCCTTGGCACACTAACTTTCGAAACTAGGCAGTGTGGGGTTCGGAATTCGAATTCTTCATCCTTATTATATTATTGACAAAACAGGGTAAGCTAATTTCGGCACCCCCTACATAATGGGTAAGGGGGTTGCAGCAGGGGGGCAGAAAAGGGGGCAGAAGACCCCCCAAATTTGGTAGCAAGCAGTTAAAGTTAGTCAATCTGATATGGTAAACAGTTAAAGTTAGTCAATCTGATATGGTAAACAGTTAAAGTTAGTCAGTCTCTGGTGGCGATCAGTTCAAGTCAGTCAATCTGATATGGTAGTCAGTTCGTTGCTTACTTAAGTACGGATGTTACCGTCACTAGTCTAGTCTCACCGGAGCTCCTAAAAGGTTCCGTGTTGGTTAAGTCAATATCGTTGGGCAAGCACACACACACACCTATGCGCAGACCTACACACACACACAAACACACACATATACACACACATATACACACACCTACATGCACATGTAAACACACACATATGCACACACGTACATACACCTACACACAGGCATATGCACACACCTATACATACACCGATACACACACCTATACAAACACATATACACACACACATATACACACACTTACCCAAGCACACACCTACCTAAGTTGTCACTCACATACCCACATATCTACACCTACTGCACCTACCTAAACACAAACCTGTACACACATATACACACACCTACCCAAACACACACCTACCTAAGTCGTCACTCACATACCGACTGTCTTGCCCACCTATCCAAACATTCCGCACCTACATAAACACACTCTCGCCTATACACACACACACCTATACACACATCTGCATATATCCTCACCCACATACCCCAGAGGAGTTCATACGCTCTTGGACTTCTCAACTGTGGCATCGTGGTTGGCTTGGCTTGGGCAGGAAATGGGTGAGCGCCTTGACATCGAACGCAATCTTAACGACAGGCAGGCCCAACTGCTTACAGGTGCGCTATGATGATGTTGGTAGGTAGGTAGGTAGATAGGTAGTAGCACAACACAGCACAACTCAACACATCTACTTAAAGGTGCACTATGATGATGTTGGTAGGTAGGTAGGTAGTAGCAAAACACAGCACAACACAACACAACTGCTTACAGTTGCGCTATGATGATGTTGGTAGGTAGGTAGGTAGATAGGTAGTAGCACAACACAGCACAACTCAACACATCTACTTAAAGGTGCACTATGATGATGTTGGTAGGTAGGTAGGTAGTAGCACAACACAGCACAACATGACACAACTACTTACAGGTGCACTATGATGGTGTTGGTAGGTAGGTGGGTACGTAGGTAGGTAGGTAGGTAGGTAGTAGCCCACCGCAGCACAGCACAACACAACTGTTCACAGGTGCACTATGATTCGTAGGTAGGTAGGTAGGTAGGCAGTAGCCCAACACAGCACAACACAACTGCTTACAGGTGCGCCATGATGACGTAGCTAGGTAGGTAGGTAGGTAGGTAGTAGCACAACACAGCACAGCACAACACAACTGCTTATAGGTGCGCCATGATGACGTAGCTAGGTAGGTAGGTAGATAGGTAGTAGCACAACACAGCACAGCACAACACAACTGCTAACAGGTGCGCTATGATGGCATAGGTAGGTAGGTAGGTAGTAGCCCAACACAGCACAATACAACACAACTGCTTACGGGTGCGCTGTGACAATGTCTGGATGCGCCAGGGGTGACTGTATGGCTTTGCTGTCCAATCAAAAACAATTGTCGCTGGGCCACCCTGCGCCACCATGTTGTCTGGATGCACTATAATGATACCAGTCCATCAACACCCATTCAACATCACAGACCACCCCACCCATCCCACACACTCTCTAACAACGCCCGACACCCCCTATCCCCACCCCACCCACCCCACACACTCACCCTAACAACACCCAACATCCAATACCCCCTATCCCCACCCCACCCATTCCTCCCATCCCACACACCCCCTAACCCCACCCATCCCACCCATCCCACACACACCCTAACCCCACCTGTCCCACTCACGCTTTAACCACACCCAACACCCCCTATGCCCACCCACCACCCACCATTCCTATAGTGCATGTCTCTGGCTCAGGAGGGGGCCAATCTATGAGCACCTCGAAGTCGCTCCACCTAAAGAACGCTCAAGCAAAGGCCATATCGGATGAAGCAATGGCGGTCATCAAGAAGGTTGTGTCGGACAAGTAGGTCGCTTGGGGTATGATTATGATGGTGGCGGTGAAGATAATGATGGTGGTGATGGTGGTGGTGGTGGTCATCAAGAAGGTTGTGTCGGACAAGTAGGTCGCTTGGGGCATGGTGGTGATGATGGTGGTGGCGGTGGTGGTGATGATGCTGGTGATGGTGATAATGGTGGTGGAGGAGATGATGGTGGCGGTCATAAAGAATCTTGTGTCAGACAAGTAGGTTGCTTGGGGCATGATGGTGGTGATGGTGGTGGTGGTGATGACGGTCATGATAATGATGATGATATTTAAGCCTCTAGCCTAATTAGCAACCAGCGGACAGTAACATACAAACACACCACTATTTCTGTTGTGGGCTACTCACAGCAGTTTCCCCCAGCTCAAATAGCCAGCCACAGGGACAAACCCAAATCTTGCAGCTGCATTGGAATGCCTGTCATGTCAGCTTTCAGATACGCTAGCTAGCTTCAGGTTCGGCCAAGGAACAGGGAGAGAGAGCTACCAAGAAGCTGATACCCGAAGCGTCGCCCTTCCGTCGCCACCTGGTGACGCATGGGTCCGGCTAAGCTAATCAGAAATCCCCACCACCACCACCACCACCCCACCCCCCGAACCCCGAACCCCCCGGGCTCCACGCTTCGCTCTCTGCGGGGTTTGGGGGCAGCTCGTCACATTGGGTCCCTAGCTGCTCAATTTTGAGACGTGTCGCACGAAGTAAAAAAGAGCTGAGGGTGAACATCAAGATGGGGATGTGCCTGTCTCGTGATTAGGGACCAGCATATCATATGATGTTGACCAAAGGTGAGTGTGATATCATATGATATCATACAAATAACAGCATATGATGAATGTATTGTATATAAATGGTAACTTTCGCCTAGTTAGATTGCTGGCATGATATGATGACATATGATGACATGATATCATATAGCCGTTCCCTATTCATGATACCATGAAGTGTAACAGATTCATGATTTTATCCTGTCAGTTGCTGGCCCCCTCAACCTCAGGTTGTGTGTGTGTGGAGGGGGGGGGGGGGGGGGGGGGGGGGGGTAGTCCAGTGCCAGTCACTCAGGCTAGAGGGAACAGGCCAATCCCACTCAACCTCAGGCCTCGTAATAAGCTGTACTGTTATGTAAAACAATCATCCTTTTAGCAACAAACCAGTATGACCGCTATGGCCCAACATCTCGTTCCATTCTGCATACTTCACATTCTCACCTCACTCTTCACACTTCACGCCTCACTCTTCCATTGCAGGCCAGCCTGGCGCATCACCTCCATGTTTCTCACCTCCTCCAACTCAGGATATATTCACACCTCACCCTTCACACCCCACGTCTCACTTCTTCCATTGCAGGCCAGGCTGGCGCATCAACTCCATGTTCCTCACCTCCTCCAACTTTATGGACGTCAACAAAGCCTCCTCTATCACTCGCTTTTTCAAGCCTATGGGGGATACCGCCAAGTCAAGCAGTGGTCAAGCATGTGATAAGTCACACAATGGTCAAGCATGTGACAAGTCAATCAATGGGCTGGCACGCGATAACTCTACCTGTATGCAGGCAAGTCAAGCATTTGACATCTCAGTATGTGCAGGAGTCGCTGCTTCTGTTAGGGCAAGCACGGATTCCTTTGAGCCAAGATCTGCTTCCATTGGGGCAACAACTACCTCGGCCGATGTGCTAGTGGAGCATTCCCACAAACGGGCGCGCCTCTTGCAGGCTGATGCTGGTGGTGGTGATGCTACTGCTGCTGTTGGTGGTGGTGGTGACGATGATGATGGTGGTGGTGGTGATGGTGGTGCTGCTGATGCTGTTGGGCAGGAGCCTTGCAGCACGTCAGAGCCTGCAGATGAGCGAGGGCGTGAAGGGCAGGAGGGTGAAGGGCACGGGCATGGGAGAGAATATGGTGTCACACACATGTCAGATGATCTCTCGGCACCAGACAATTGGCCCGCAGGACCTCGTCCAGTGCAACACGTGGGCCCTCCAAAGCACATGTCAGATGATCTCTCAGCATCAGACAATTGGCCCGCAGGACCTCGTCCAGTGCAACACGTGGGCCCTCCAAAGCACATGTCAGATGATCTCTCAGCACCAGACAATTGGCCCGCAGGACCTCGTCCAGTGCAACACGTGGGCCCTCCAAAGCACATGTCAGATGATCTCTCAGCACCAGACTATTGGCCCGCAGGACCCTGTCCTATGCTACGTGTAGGCCCCACAACGCGAATGCCAGTGGACTTCTCGGGGGCAGATGAAGGTGATGGGATGCAGTGCGGAGAGTATGACGAGAAGCTGGAGTGGGAGTTTGAGGGTGGGGCAAATGAGCATCATCAAAAACAATTACAGCAGAAGCAACAGCGGGAGCAGCAGCATCAACAGCTAACGGCGCAGGGTGGAGGACGACAACCACAACAACAACAGCAGCAACAACAACTGCAGCAACAACAGCAACAGCAAGAACAGCAATGGCAGCAACAACAGCAACAGCAAGAACAGCAGCGGCAGCAACAACAACAGCAACAACAGCAGCAGCAACAAAAACAGCAACAACAACATGGGCTAGAGCAGAAGGAGGCTCGCCCGCGCTTGAAATACGCCCAATTGGATTGGAAAGACATCGACTCCGCCACGTTGGCCGAGTTGCCTTTAGAGCTGCAGCGGGTAAGTTGTTTGAGCGTGTGCTTGTGTATTTGTAGGGAACGGCAACATGATATCATATCATATCATACTCGCCTATGGTCAGCATTATGCGATATGCCGGTCCCTATGTATCTGGCTCCCACCTTCACCCTGCTTGCCACCTTTGTAGGGACCGGCATGTCATATGATGTAGACCGAAGGTGAGCATGATATCATATGATATTGTATACGGTTACATTGGCCAAGTCAAACTGCGGGCATTATATGATATCATATGATGACATATTGCCGTTTCCTACATCTTCGGCTGTACCAACAAGACCGAGGATGCTACGTTGGCCTTAACCTTCGGATTGCTGGAAGTACTACGCCCAATTGGACTGGAAAATGTTGACTCAGCTACGTTGGCTGAGCTGCCCTTAGAGCTGCAGCTGGTATGTGTAGCATTATAGCGGCTATTTAGCCATAACCCAGCTGCGTAGCCACAACCAAGCTGTTTTTCCATGACATGACCCACCCGGATAGCGATTGGTTTTTTGTATGCGACACGCCGCAAATTGGGCGACTCGGTGCTACCCAAGTGCGACGTGCTGCCTCCTGAACTCCCCGGGGCTCCGTGCCAAGCTATTTAGCCGTGACCAAGCTGGCTCAACATGAACCATCCTAATAGCTATCGATCGGGTTTATAGACATCGCCAACTGTTTAGCCATGGCGCATCTGATTAGCCATGAGCGAGGTCTTGAGCCATGACCAAGCTGATACTCATGACCCACATGTTAACCCATCAACCAGCTGTTTAGCCATGACAAAGCTGTATAGCCATGACTCTAATGATTAGCCATGACCAACTGTTTAACCATGAGCAAGCTGTTTAGCCATGACCCACCTGATTTGTCCCAACCCAGCTGTTTACCCATGACCAATTGTGTCAACCATGAGCCATCTGATCTGCCACAACTCATCTGTCTACCCATGACCAAACGTGTTAGCCATGACCCACATGATTTGCCACAACCCAGCGATTTAGCCATGATCCACCTGATTTGCCACAACCCAGCTGTTTACCCATGAATTAACTGCTTAGCCGTACTATAGCTGTAATAATACCAATGGGGTCAACCCTCAGTACTTCCCTGCTTGTTCAACACTTTCGCAGGAAATCCGTCAAACAGTGGGTAGTGCTGGTGTATCCCGCAGTAAGGCTGGAAAGCTCCCAAGCATAAGTAAGGGAGCTGGCTTGAAGGCTAATGAGCGCTCCGGAGGTAGCACCAAGGGAAGCAAACATTCCGGCGACATTAAACGATTCTTCTCGGCCAAGTGAGCTTGGTGCATACTTTGGCTGTCTACCAGCAGCACCAAGGGAATCAAAGCTAATGGCAACATTGAACTATCATCCTCGTCTAAGCGAGCTTTGTGTATACCAGAGGTACCAGGGGTTTGCTTGGAGTACCTGGTGTAAGCTCTCCGCAGACAGCACCAAGGGAGGTAAACCTACCGGCGACATTGAACGATTCTTCTCGGCTAAGTGTGCTTGGTGCATTCTTTGGCACTCAACCGGCACCACCCAGGGAAGAAGATCTAGTGGCAACATTAAACGATTCTTCTCATATATGTGAGCTTGGTGTGTACCAGCGGTGCCAGGGTTTTACTTTGGGTACCTGGTGTATACTTTAGCTCTCCACAGACAGCACCAAGGGAGGCATACCTATTGGCAAAAGTAAACGATTCTTCTTGGCCAAGTGAGCTTGGTGCATACCTTGGCTCTCTACCAGCACCACCCAGGGAGGCAATCATAATGGCAACGTTGAACTGTTCTTCTCGTCTAAGTGAGCTTGGTGTATACTTTGGCGCTCTATGGGCACCACCAAGGGAAGGAGATATAATGGCAACATTAAATGATTATTCTCATCTAAGTGTGTTTGGTGCATTCTTTGGTGCTCTGCAGGCACCACCAAGGGAATGGGACCTCATGGCAACATAAAACGATTATTCTCATTTAAATTCCTTGGTGTATTCTTTGGCGCTCTGCAGGCACCACCAAGGTAAGGAGACCTCATGGCAACATTAAAATATTCTTCTTGCCCAAGTGAGCTTGGTTTATTCCTTGGCTCTTAGTAGGGACAAGGCAGTACCAAGGAAATCAAACCTCATGGCGACAATTAACGATTTTTCTCGTCTAAGTGAGCTTGGTGTATTCTTTGACACTCCTGGCTAATATATAGTTGATCTTGATAGTTCGAGGTTGAACAAGCCCGGTTAGCCTTTTGGCCACCCCTGGACCTAGGACTTGCAGGGAGACCCACCCTTCGAGACGAAAATCCATCACCACACACCTAACCACCCTGCCACCCCCCGCCCCACCCCACCACCACAGCAACAAAAACTACAAGCATTCGCAAGGGGCTAGATGCTTGAGGTTCAATCTCATCGGGGTCAATGGTTTTTTACAATGACTGGTAATATAGAAATTGCACACATTGTATGACCCAGTTGAGCATGTTGTGGCCCTGACCCTGGCACACTCTAAATACACAGTGCGTATGTGTGTTGCGGCGCACAGCAACATAGAATAGGAGACTGGCGTATGTTATACGGTGTTGGGTTTTGATTCTTGATTGCATGGACTTTCAGCCTCCAGGCTGCTCGCCGTCTGCATGCAAGATGGAGTCAACGAGTAAAAGAACTTGAACTTGGTTGCATGGCTCCAGCCAGCAATTTGGCTGCTCGCCGTATTCGGCAGTAAAAAAAAGAATACCAGGAGGAAGAAGAAGAAGAAGAAGAAGAATTGTCACTAGGTTATATAACAAGAATACATAGGTTCTATGATAAGTAAACAAGTAGGTTTAGTTATCACAATTACTACAAAACTGCACATTACATGTATTCAGGGTAGTGCAGGATGCAGCGTCCTGCGTCGCAGACGCAACATGGGAGGGTCCGTTGCTTCCCGGACGCAGGTTTGGGATGTTGGTTGCGTCTCACCCATCAGTTGATTGGCCCACCACCACTCCATTGCCTTGGGCTATGGGTTTTGTTGATAGTTTGACGCAGCCTGAAGGGTACAGTGCGTCCCAGGACGCAACCTACCGAATTGGGTGCGCCCCAGGACGCAACCTACCGAATTAGGGTGCGTCCCAGGACGCAACCCCTGGGGTCCCTTTGAAGTACCCTGCATGTAATGTGTGTATGTATGTTACAGTCCAGGGGTAGGCCAAATAGGCTTAAGGGACTTGCCCAACCGTCTAGGAATGTAAAATTGTAATCCGTCTTTTTTTTGTAAGAGTCTAGAGCTAGCTAGCAGAGAATGAGACCCATTTTTCGAGGTGACAATCCTTCTTGTAAAAACGTACTCCTGGGTGGTTACAAGAAGTTATGAACAGCACAGCGATCCCATATATATATATCAGTGCACACTCCGTTTTAGTAACAGAAAACAGGGAGCATACTACGTTGATTATGCCATATATACACGTGTCCAGGTCCAGCGGAACTAGGGATCAGGGAACCGCTCAACAGGACATCGGACAGCTGGAAACACAACCGCACAACCATAGTATTGGCAGTGTGCCGGCAAAGTAATTAAGGGGGGCGTCGAAGGGGGCTACGCCACCTGGCCCTGGTTTCAGCAACGTCGATCACGTATACCCGACTCGGCCTGAGCAGCTCAGTCCCCAGGCGCAGTCCAGTTAAAAGAGTCCGCGTCACCTGCCGCAGGGTTTTGATGAGTATTGCCGTCTATCCACTACAGTCTAAGCCGTCGAGCTACAAGCTCAATGCCGTGTGGGGGCGCGACACGCACATGAGCTCCTATTAGTTCGTCTGACGTCGACAAGGTGCCCCTCAGCTTATTAGAAAGTGGTGCATCGAGAGGCAGCTATTTCTCTGAAGGCAGGCGGGCAGGAAGCAGGAGATAGGCAACAGTTCCAGCTAGAGGAGAGGAGTGGTTGATAGGAATACAGTCTGCAGGCTAGTAGAAATTGAGCCTCTCAGTAACTAGCTATCTCCCAGGCTTGTCTCACTGTCCCCAAGCACTCTCAGCCACTAGCTACCTCCCAAGCTCATCTCACTGTCCACAAGCACTCTCAGCCACTAGCTACCTCCCGAGCTCGTCTCACTCTCTCCAAGCACTCTCAGCCACTAGCTACCTCCCAAGCTCGTCTCACTGTCCACAAGCACTCTCAGCCACTAGCTACCTCCCGAGCTCGTCTCACTCTCTCTCAGTACTCTCAGCCACTAGCTACCTCCCAAGCTCGTCTCACTCTCTCCAGGCACCATCAGCCACTAGCTACCTCCCAAGCTCATCTCACTCTCTCAAAGGACACAGTTGGATCAACATGAGCAGCAGTAGGACACACGTCCTGTCCTTGTTTCGGTCCCTCCTCCGCGAGGCTCGGAAGGTGGGGACCTGGGGGCTTTGCCCATTGTGTGGACCTCAGAACATACCCACGCACACATGCTGACACGCTCAAAAGAATACATGTACCAAGGACCGGAAATCCTCATGCCCGACATTCCATGCGCCATACCCCATACCCCCCGTCCCATGCCCCATTTTTGCACTGAGACCCGTGCCCCATGCCCCACGTCCCATGACCCATGACCCACATCCCATGCCCCATGACCCACATCCCCTGCCCCATGACCCACGTCCCATGACCCATGACCCATGTCCCATGACCCACGTCCCATGACCCATGACCCATGACCCACATCCCCTGCCCCATGACCCACGTCCCATGACCCATGACCCATGACCCACCTCCCATGACCCATGACCCATGACCCATGACCCATGACCCACATCCCCTGCCCCATGACCCACGTCCCATGACCCATGACCCATGTCCCATGACCCACGTCCCATGACCCATGACCCACATCCCATGACCCATGACCCCTGCCCCATCACCCACGCCCCATCACCATCCCATGACCCACGTCCCATGACCCATGACCCATGACCCATGACCCACGTCCCATCACCCACGTCCCATCACCCATGGCCCACTTCCCGCGCCTCATGACCCATGACCCATGACCCACGTCCCACGTCCCATGACCCATGACCCGTGTCCCACACCCCATGCCCCATGCCCCATGGCCCACTTCCCGCGCCCCATGACCCATGCCCCACATCCCACGCTCCATGACCCATGACCCATGACCCACATCCCCTGCCCCATGACCCACATCCCACGCCCCATGACCCATGACCCATGACCCACGTCCCACCACCCATGACCCATGACCCGTGTCCCACACCCCATGCCCCATGCCCCATGGCCCACTTCCAGCGCCCCATGACCCATGCCCCACATCCCACACTCCATGCCCCATGACCCATGACCCACATCCCCTGCCCCATGACCCACATCCCACGCCCCATGACCCATGACCCACGTCCCACCACCCATGACCCACGTCCCACGTCCCATGACCCATGGCCCACTTCCCGCGCCCCATGCCCCATGCCCCATGCCCCACGCTCCATGCCCCATGCCCCACATCCCCTGCCCCATGACCCACATCCCACGCCCCATGACCCACGTCCCATGACCCATGACCCGTGACCCACACCCCATGCCCCATGCCCCATCCCCCCCATCCCACGCTCCATGCCCCATGCCCCACATCCCCTGCCCCATGACCCACGTCCCATGACCCGTGACCCACGCCCCATGACCCACGTCCCATGACCCATGATTTACGTCCCATGACCCATGACCCACGTTCCATGACCCACGTCCCATGACCCATGACCCACGCCCCATGGCCCATGGCCCATGACCCGCGTCCCATGACCCATAACCCATGACCCATGACCCATGACCCATGACCCACATCCCATGGCCCACTTCCCGCGCCCCATAACCCATGCCCCACATCCCACGCTCCATGCCCAATGACCCACATCCCACGCCACATGTCCCACATCCCCTGCCCCATGACCCACGTCCCATGACCCATCACCCACGCCCCATGACCCATCACCCACGTCCCATGACCCATCACCCATCACCCACATCCCACGCTCTATGCCCCATGCCCCACATCCCCTGCCCCATTACCCACATCCCACGCCCCATGACCCATGCTCATGCAGTCTTACCTACTCCCATGCTTCTCTGCTTATTGCATGTGATGATGTTCATGTTGATGATGATTGTGATGGTGGTGGTGATGATGAGGATGATGATCGTTATGCTATCCCTTGGTGGTTGGCCTAAGCGCAAGCAAACGGGCCCCCTCATGCTTGCGCCTTGCATAAGGCTTACCATTTATGTATTATGTGTTTATGTACCGTTAGCTATCCTGGTTCCCTCGTGGACTCCTTATGTGCCCACCACCCACCACCCACCTCCGCTGTGATGCCCTGCAGATGCCTACCCAGTCAAGGCGGAAGTACATAGAGAAGAAAGCACGAGCGGAGTACATGGATAACCAGAATGAGACAGACCCTGAAAAACTAAGATACATGATAGGCTTGTGTGAATTCCAGGTAGAGACAGCCCAGGTCCAACGTATCCACCTCAATGAGTTAGATGCCCAAGGAAATCTGAAGGGAGCAAAGGACTGAGGTGTAATGTATGTAATGTAATATATGTAATGTACTAATGTTATGTATGTACTGTGTTCAAAAGTGTCTTATAATGTAATGTAAATATGTAATGTAGAAACGGCAGAGTTGCAACGTATTCACCTTGATGGGTTAGACGCTCAAGGAAATCTGAAGGGTCCAAGGGATTGAGGTGTTTCGGACCCCGAGTGTTACGATCAGAGTAGTTCAGGACGCTGCTTCCTGCGTAGCAGACCCAACGTCAAAGGGTCCTTGCGTCGCAGACACGTATTTTGGAGAGTCCGTTGTATCCCACAGGGTCTGGGTGCAGGGCAGACAAAGAGTTGCGGGGGGAGGGGGGATCCATTTCGTCGCAGACACAGATTTTGAAACCGATTGCGTCTCAAGAAGCAGATTTTGAAACAGGCTGATTCTCGAGCAGTAGATTCGGGGTCCCCTGCCCTACCCCCCCGGGGTCCCCCTGAACAACCCTGGTTGCATTGTTTAGGGTTCTAAAGGATTGAGGGTTTTGCGACGGGTCCTGAATACGTGAGAGCCATGATAGGCTTGGGTGAATTCCAGCTAGAAACAGCCCAGTTGGGGCACCTCGATGAGTTAGACGTCCAAGAAAATCTCAAAGCCCGAGCCTTGAATTTGAATTTGAATGGTTACATGGATTTTCAGCCAACTCAAGACCTAAGCCCTGTAATAACCGGAGTCCTCTTGAAGTGGCAAGTAAGCCTCACGATTACATAGCAATCTAACATTATTTGATACCCTGTTGCTTTGAGTGTAATGAGATTATACAAAGAAGAAATACCGGAATAGTAATATCGTAAAAGAGGAGCCTACAATATAACCAAGAAACGAGAAAGAAGCAAAACATTAATTCAACATCATGGGGAATCACAATTACCGGTAATCAACGCAACATTTAAAGACAAGTTATGCAACCGCCAATGTAATGAGTCGCATCAAACATATCGAGGTTGGGCCTAACTCTCAGGCTGTCAGGCATAGTTTTTCTTTTCAGCTACGAGCAGCAGCTTCTAGGCAGCTCCCTGAGCCTGTCACTAGGCTAGGCCCCAAGATCTAGACAGTGCAGGACAGTGGGTTCTGTCAACTTCCAGACACACTAGGTTGCGCCAGCTTTGGCTGAATAGCCAGTCAGGGAAGCTGCCTAGAAGCTGCTGCTTATAGCTGAACAAAAAACTGCTCCCAGAGGGCCGATGAGAAAGTATAACGGAGTTGCCTTTCACCATTGCCAGCAAGTGACTAAACAGGTGCGGCCCCACTTGTTGTTTCAAGGAGGATTTCGCCTGAATGGGTGGGACTCCCTATGCTACCCCTAAACTCAAAAGCTAAGTTGTAATTGGGGGAATTACTCCTACTCGGAAGTCGGAACCCTTGCTGTCAACAGTACCGGCAAGCATAATCATATTGTAGAACTAAATTATCACTGTAGCACGAACTCAGGGCCCCCGTCAGCAAAACGATTGTTTAGGGTTCAGTTCATCAATGCCTTTTATTTGTAAGCCCTACCTATCACGGTTGGGCAAGTCCCTTTACCAGCACTGTAACATACATACATACAGTGCCGGCAAGCCACCAGATAAGAGTTGACTAGGCCTGTCTATCAACGATACCAGCACAAGTAGGGGTTGACAGGGCCCTGCCGTCAACAAAGTCAGCAGGCTAGACAGGAGTTGCCTAGGCATGTCTATCAACGATGCCAGCATGCCTCATGGTAGGAGTTGACAGGGCCCTACCGTCAACATAGCCAGCAGGCTAGACAGGAGTTGCCTAGGCCTGTCTATCAACGATGCCAGCAAGCAACTAGACGGGCGTTGCCTTGGCGTCGCCCTTGCCACTAGCAGCACGCAAGTAGAAAGGCGATACCTTGGTGGTGCTCTCGCCTCCAACAAGGCCAGCCTCCATGTTAGCTTTCTCGACAGCCTTCTGCGCTTTCTCAGCAGCCTTCTGTGACTCCTTGGCCTCCATTGCATACTTCTTAGCCTCCCTGGCATCACCACCACCACCACCGCCGCCGCAGCTGCAACACCCGCAAGCCAGCTGGAAGAAGTAGATCATGAAAGTCAGGAAGCTGCAGACACAAGCAGTCCAGGCCAGAATAGGGATGGAGGTCCTCCAGTTATCTTGTGTCATCTCCTCGCCCAATAGGTTGTCAATGGCGTTTGTGAAGTCATCCCAGTTTTGACCCCAGTCGTTAGCATCAGAAACAGCCTTGGACAAGACAATACCACCGGCAATCCACCAGAGGCACAAGCACAGGGCGACAATCATCTCGACGATGAATCCACAGCCAGAGAGGTTGCAAGTAAAGCAGAGGAGGATGGACATGGCCAGAGAAAGTGCCAATGAGACTCCAGCAAGTGAGTAGGCGTAGGCACAGTAGTTGGTGGCAGTGTCACCTTTGGCTTGCTCTTCCAAGTTACCCAGGGCACAGCTGAACTCGATCTCCCCATTGAGGACATCGTTGAGGACATCGGAGTTGAGGACATCGGAATTGCCATCGGCATTAGCTCTGATGGTTACATCTTGAAGGTGTAAAGCGATAATGATGATGATGGCAATGGCGCATCCAACCTCAAGAAGGTTAATTATACACCTGAAGATCTTCAATAGGAATTCCCCGCAGCATCCCATGATGACTAGTTCTTGGCGTTAGGAAAGGTTTTACCTTTTAATGACGGAACTCAGCGAAATAGCAGATGGATCTTCCGGATGGGATAGCTATGAACCTATCTGAAACGCGGCACTGTCGCTTTTACGAACAAAACGCTAGTCCCAAACAATTCATAGAGACTGAAACGAAGCACAATTTTGGTAGTCTTTCATGCCTGGAGACTTTTAGTTGGATGATCCGACTTACTTGGACCGATACCTTCTTGACATGACAGCCAGACAAATACATTTTCATTCCAAGGCGTCCCTCGGGAATGACGAAAGGTAAACACAATTTGTAACTCAAATTACACGACCCGCAGCGAACAGACACAGCTGTCCCTCAGGGCCTGGTGGTCCCCAAATCGGCATGTCTTAAGGAAGCTTTCCAAATGGGGTCCTCGGACAAAACCATATGATTGGCCACTTCAGCCTAAACCCCAGGCAGTCAACCCCACATATAGTCCATCAACACCTGGGACTGCTCCTAGGCACGCATTGATACGTGCCCCCGTTGCCTGCAACCCCTCCAACTGCTACTCGGCACCGCGGCAGTGCCGAAGTGCTTCCGATATCATTTCCCCTCTTGTTTCTGCCGAGTTTGAGAGTCATCTAAACGATCTGAGCTCGGCATATGAGATCAGTCGCTTGCTTCGACTTCTAGTCAAGGAGCCTAGTGCCACCACGCCAGGGCACGGCACTTCGATTTGATATTCTAGCCCTGCACATTAGCCCGGCATGCATTCTCGCACCCGCTCCCTTCTCAAGCTATCGATATGGGTCGCATTGGTAATGCAAGCTATATCGATCAAGATCGTAGTCCTCCCAGGATCCTCCGAATGCGTAGCTGAGAGTGTGGAGAGTCACCACTTCGAGGTTCCTGGAGGCCCACGACTGGATGGCCGGGTGATGGTGACTGGCAACAACCAGTACTACGTCCCATTTATTACAATCAAGTTGATGAGTTCTACGGGCGAAATTATTTGGCAGAAGCCTCACGTCTACAGCGAGTCCCACTTCAATGTGCCTGCTCCTGGCCCAGGAGTTTATAAAGTCTGCTTTGAGAACCCAGACAAGAGCAGGACCAATGCTGTTGTTGACTTGGTGTACTTCACCTTAGCCCACACACGACGTGGGGGAAAGAGCGTGGTCATCCCCAAGGGCACTGCTGAAACCAGGGGCACTGAGGTTGCACACAAAGACCACATGGATGAGGTGAAGCGGACTATCACTGGAATGAGCGAGTTCATGCAGGTCATCTCTGGCTCTCAATCTTACTTGAAACGCAAGCTGATTCGCCACGAGGCTACTATGAGGAGCAACAAGAACCGAGCACTAGGTTATGCCTCTTTGGAGGTGTTGGTGCTGTTCATAGTGGCTCTCGTTCAGATTTTCACCGTCCGCAAATTCTTCTCCAAGGGTAGCAGGGTCAAGATATCTGTCTAATTGCGTGTGCTTGTATGTTCCAGTCCTGGGGTAGCCAGAGAGGCTAAAGGGACCTGCCCAACCTTGATTCAGGAGGTGCTAATACGTAGGGACCAGCATATCATATGCTGTTGACCAAATGCGAGTATGCTATCATACAAATTGCATCATGTGATATTGCATAGACGTCAATTTTAGCCAAATCAGACTGCCGTCATCACATGATATCATATTGCCGTCCGGCTAACATGAAAACAAGCTCTGATGAACTCATATAATTGATTAATTGCATGATTGTTTTCCACTCCCTATGTTGTGCCTCTTGTGTTCTTGAACTGTGTGACATAGCTCCAGCCAGCAATTTGGCTGCTCGCCAACTCTTAGGAGTGACTCTTGGGCCGACTCTTAGAAGTCTACAACAGGCTTTCCTTGATGGTGCTTCTAGTGCTACATTTCGTACCTTGGTGTGTATAGGGTGCAACGTTAGAGCCTTTTGGGGTTGCTTTTAGGGGGGAAAAAGCTGATAGTAGTACCCAAAACTAAAGGCTGCAGTAGCACCCTCCCCCGTCCCTTGGGGTGTGTAAAACGCCCTGCCTCCTGCTTTCTTCCTGTTTTAGATCCTGTGGTGCAGCCGTCAGGTACTGCTGTACATGCCCTAAGGCAGTACGGTAGGTTCGGTCATTACCCCACGCTACCATGCCTTCTATTATCTGATATGTTAGTATCCTACTAGCTAGCCATGCAATCATGCACATTGCTACTCAGATCTTCACTGCCATCTGTCAATGATGTTGCTGTGTACCAGGGTGAGACAGTGGTTACTGCAACCCGCCCATCTGGGCTGTCCACAAGGGCAGGCGGTTGTAGAGGGGAGGAGACCCCTAATGAACAACTCCCCCATCAGGCAGCTGTGGATGCTAGCCTGAAGCCCAGTGGAGGAAATGGAGGCACCACAGCTGCCATCACTGAGCAGCGCCCTATCAAGGGTGATGGCTGCCCACCCCTGAGCCCCATTGGGTGAGACAGTAGCTACAGAAGGCCCTAAGGCTGTCAGCAAGTTGGTAATACGAATCACGGTGTGCCCTTGTTGCTCCTGCAGTGTATGAGGCTACAAAAAGCCCACTGGGGGAGCTGGACCTGTGTCTGGTGGTTTGGTTATAGAGAGCCCACTAGAGGACCTCTGGTCTTGCATCTGGAGGTTTGGCTATTGAGAGCCCCCTGAAGGACCTGATTGCCTGTATTTTTTTTGCATCCCTGGCCTGGCTGAAGACTTTTTTCTTTTGCCTATGCCTCCATGACCTTGTTGTCCTTTTTTTTGCTAAGGTTTATGGTTATTCTATGGAACTAGGTGTGCCTTTTCGTTGTTTCCCCCCACATAGTTGAGTGCCTAATGATTTTTCTTAAAAGTTCTGGTCCTATTTTCTTTTGTTTAATTTTATTTATAGATTGAGTTATAATGACTTGTGAATCTCAGAGATCTATGTATCCTGGGTATGAAGTGGGATGTTGTAGCCCCTGTGGTGTAGCTGTCAGGCACTAAGGCAGTACGGTATGCGTGGTCATTACCCTATGCTACCGTCCCTACTTTGATCCGATATGTTGGTATCCTACTAGCTATCAATTTTTTCTCTTCAGTTTAAACCCTTCCAATAACGATTGGGCAAGTCCATTTAGCCTGTTTGGCCTACCCCTGGACTGTAACATACATGCATACATACTTACATAGCGATCAACACTAAAACACACTGTGAACCTCTTTGTACAACTGTCCAGATCGTTATTAATCTAGTCTATCACTCTTGGGTGTTTGTCTTGTATTATATTGTGGTGATCTTGGTCTCTTGATTTGGAGCAGGATCAGGCTCCTGCCTAGGTGGTGCTTTCTTTAAAAGATTTTCTGGCATTGGGTTAAATAGCCTATTCCTCATCAGTTCTTCTTGGCTTGCCTTCCTTGCTGTTTTTGTTAGGTGTTTCTTAGATGTACGTATGTTACAGTCCAGGAGTAGGCCAAATAGGCCTACAAAACAAAAGCTAGCCATGTAATACATGCAATATTACATACAATAGCTAGCCATGTAATCATGCACGGTGCTACCCAGATCTTCACACTTCCCCTTGTCCTCTTCCTTACCTTGCGTCATCCCCCGCCCACTCCTACCTGCCTCGGGGTGTGTAAACGCTTCCATTTTTTTCTTCTTTCTTTTTGCTCTCCTGCTTTGCCGTGATGCTTCCGTTTCTGAGCAGTCAGGGGGGCGGCCTTAGATGGCAGGACATTCGAGCTGAGTTAGAAGTGTGATGCATGTATGTATGTTACAGTTCAGGGGGAGGCCAAATAGGCTTTAGGGACTTGCCCAGCGTGATAGGAAGGGCTAGAAAAGAAAAAGCATTGATGAATTGAACCTCAAACAATCGTTTTACCAACGGGGGCCCTGAGTGTGTTGTGTCCTACTTGAACGTGAACTTACTAACTTCAGACAGCAATGTGGCTGCTCGCCGTCTTAGGCAGAACACATAATTTTACCAGAAAATTTTAATTGTGAACCAGACGTGAACATTTATTTTACTTTTTGTGTCCGACATCCCACGTGATATTGTGATCTACAATACTCCCCGTTTCTACCTTTCCTACTGAAATTTTGAATTTCCTTTCACAACTGAAAAAAAACTGGCGGCAGCACAAAAAGGTGTTGGGATTCAATTCCTTAACGACTCCGGAGTCTCTGGGTCTGAGCGCATCTTAGACCCCGTCCCTCCCCGCCTGAGACTCAACCAATTGTATAGCCTGCGTCCTACGACGCAACGGCCCCTTCCTCCTGATCAATGGAGCTTCCCAACGTTGCGTCCTACGACGCAAGCGACCCTTCATCGTGATGACGGCAGACGCAGCATCCTGAACAACCCTGGACTAGACCCCTACTAACTGAAATCTCCGGAACAACTCCCGGCGTGTTACATGACTAGGGTAAAACTGTTCAGGAGTGTTACATGACTAAGGCAATACTAGTATTGCTCGCGCTCTTACTATTACTCTTACCCTCACTCGTATCGCAAATCTAACTCCTGCTACTACTATGACATAGCTAGAAAAACATGTTGCGATCCAATCCTAATTCTATAAGCACTACCTGTGCCAGAGTGAAACTATGGGAATGGCTACTCTTGGTACCGCCCCCAAAGTCAGCAGCAACCTTGGTGCGGCAGGCGTTCCGCGAAAAGTTGGTAGAAGAGCCCACAACTTGAACCTTAGGGTTCGACCGCAGCCTAAGCCGTGATCCCAAGCCACCCCGGACATGGCAGTTACTCTCTACATTGTTGCCGTCTCACTTGTGCTATTGCCATGACTAATACTGTTAGGACACTTTTACTATGACCAATAGAAGTGCCGCTATCACTACTAAGGACATGACTATTTTCGCTGTTGTTGTTGATGTCGGTGGTGGTGGTAATGGTGTTGCTGTTGTTGATGTTTCAGGCATATGCTGTTACAGTCTGGGAGGTAGCCAGATAGGCTAAGGGACTTGCCCTGCGATGATACCACAAGGAGCTAAAAATAAAAAGCGCTGATGAACTGAACCCCAAACAATCGTTTTACAGACAGGGGCCCTGAGTTTGTGCTAAAGTGATAAGATCTGGACATGTGTCTCCGGCACGTAATCTGGCCTAGCTTGCTGTTCTAACTAGAGGTGCCAGTGCCCCGCCATCTATCTGCACCTCCACCTCGGAACGGCTCGGCTGTTCTCCAAGCTCTGAGCAAACCTGGCTGACATTGCTTCCAAGAACCTCTGACTCAACCTTGCTGACCTTGCTCCCAAGCTCTGAGCGAACTTCACCGACCTTGCTTCCATTCGACAGTGGCTGCACTGAGTATCCATTTACGGGCCCCTGCACCTGCATCCGCCCATTTGCCTGGGGTGAGCCGTTAGGTGCAGAGACACTAGCACTAACACCTTGCTCACTACTCTGCTCACCCCGAGGCTGCTGTTGCTGCTGCTGCCAATGCTGCTCATGATGGGGCTGCTCATGCTGCTGCCACTGCTCTCTTTCCTGCTGCTGCTGCCACTGCTGCTGCTGCCATTGCTGCTGCTCATGCTGCTGCCACTGCACATTGTTGTGCGGCTGCTGCTGCCACTGCTGCTGCTGGGAAGACCATTGCCCATCAGCATAGCTCCCACATCTACTCTGGTCCTGCTGCTCATCGCTTTCCCAGAAGCCCTCCCACTTCGACCAGAAGTGCTCGCCCCCTTCTTGCAACTCATCGTGCTGCCCATACTGCTGACCGTACTGCTGATCATACTGCTGGTCATACTGCCGGTCGTACTGTTGATTGTACTCATCATACTGCCCTTGGTAGCTCTGCTGTTGCCCTGATCCTCGGGGCCCTCCCTTCTGCCAGCTCTCGTTGTACAGGATGGAGTCTAATTGGTTGGAATGGTCTTGCCACTTTTGGAGATGCAGCTTCTGCTTCTGCTTCTGCTGCTGTTGCGTTCGGTAGCGCCGCTTGAAATGCTGCCACTGTTTCATAGACATGCCAGCAGGGCGAAGCCCCCCTGGACCTGTGAGGAGGGCGGTGGAGGGCGGCACGACGGTCGGCATCCCGCTCACGGTCGGGGACGTGGAGGCACTGCTAGCTGCCCTTTGGTGCTGGGCCAGAAGGGGGGAGAAGTCGGGGAACTGGGTGTCAAAGCTCTGGCGGGTCTTAATAAGGACCTCTTCCAGAGACATGACCGCCTCCCCCTCAGCTTGTCTTGCCACCAGGTAGTCCAGCCGTGCAAAGGTTGCACAAGTGCCTGACAGACAGTCAGCTAGCTTGGCGGGGCTAAGCTTTTTCCACTCAGCCTCCCATTCGGAGCACCGGAAGAATGCCTTGTAGAGGCTGTTGAGGCGTGATATGTAGTGAGTGGGGCTGTCCATCAGGAGGCTTGGGTTCCGACAGACCTGGGGTTGGGACAGGTGGTGGTAGTGGGGTCAGGTAAGGGGGATGAGGGACAAAGGAATGATCCATGGTCCAGGAAAGTGGGGGTTGGTTGGTTGGTTGGTTGGTTGGGTAGTGGGTGGGCGGGTGGGTCGTAGCTGGGGAGAGGAAGTGAGTGGGAAGCCTGTGCATCTGCATGTGCTAACAGGTAGCTAATCCTAGTCTACAAATGGTCTAGGAAAGGGGGGGGGGGGGGGGGGGGGGGGGGGGGGGGGGGTAGTAGGCATTGTGTGTGTGTGTTTGTGTGTGTGTGTGTGTGTGCGGTAGTGGGCAGTGTGTGGGTGCAGGGGGTGACGAAGTGGCCTGCTAGGGGGAGGGAGGGAGAGGGAAGTTGCATCCATCCATCCACCCATCCGTCTGTTCGTCCATCCACCCATCCATGCCCACCCCCAAACCAAAATCATCAACCCCTCATCCTCACCATCGCATACACAAATCCTTTTTCCTTGCCAAGAGCGTTTGGCAGCCACTTGTAGATGGACTGCACGTGGGTCAGATCGGTGTGCAGTAGAGCTGGGCAGACCAGAACTAGCTTCACCACATGGCTGAGCTTCTTCTCTAGAATGGCTTGCAGCACTTTTGTCTTGTTGACAAGGATGCGCGAGCTAACACATACGAGATCAGGCTGCTTTCGAAGCATCTTGGTAATGGCACGGCGGTCTTTCCCAGTCAATGTGCAGAGAGCCTGCGGTGGGCGTTTCAAATTACAGTGAGGGTTGGGTAGTTGTGGTAAGGGGTTGATGACTGTGGTGGGGGGTTGGGCGATCATGGTGAGCAGTTGACGACCACATAAAAGATGAAAACAACCTTTCATCCTCGTGGTGAGGATTTGGTGATTATGGTGGGCTGGGAAAGTCCCTTGAGCATACTAAGCCATCCCTGGACAGTAACATATGTACGGCGCTCAATACAAGCACATCCTTGAATTGTGGGCTCTGCTAGACAGTCATATAAGCAGCCAGCACACTGGCGGATGCATTCATTTGTTCGCCTTAGCATTCGTTGCTGCTCAACACACCTATTTTGCCTCGTTCCCCTTTAACTTTTCACATTACTGTGACACTCCTTGTGTGTGATTCATCAGCACTGGCAGGAACGTCTAAGCAGTGAAATATCCAACCTAAATTCCTTTAAATGTAATTTCAATCATCCAAAAGGATCCCTTAAGGTGATGGATACGACTCGGGAAGGGGCAGCTGCTAAGGGCAAAGCTGTAAGAAGTCACATTTAGCACTACAATTGGGTCCAGAGTCAGTGAAGCGCTGTGGGGCTGTTCACGACAGCCTTCCCATGGGCACTATGTCCAAGCCATACATCTCAGCCCGCCCCCCCCCCCCCCCCCTCCCCAAAACCCACCCACCTCAACATCATCACCCCTCCAGCCACACCAGCACCTGACCCACCTCAATGCGGCGCTCAATACAAGCATACGAGTCAGTTAAGTGTCGTGGAGCTGTACATAACAGCGGTCCCGTGGGCACTATGTCCAGGCCATATATCTGAGCCCCCCCCCCCCCCCCCCCCCCCCCTCCCCCGCAAAAAAAACACCCACCTCAACATCATCACCCCTCTAGCTTCACCAGCACCTGACCCACCTCAATGTGGCGCTCAATACAAGCATACGAGTCAGTAAAGTGTTGTGGAGCTGCAAACAACAGCCGCCCTGTGGGCAATATGTCCAAGCCGTACATGTCTACCCCCTAGCACCTTACCCAACTCTACCTCATCACCCCTCTAGCTTCACCAGCACCTGACCCACCTCAAGGCGGCGCTCAATACAAGCATACGAGTCAGTGAAGTGCTGTGGAGCTGCACACACCAGCCGCCCTGTGGGCACTATGTCCAAGCCATACATTTCGGCAAACCGGCGCACACGCTGAACGATCACATCAGGGTTTCGTCTCAAAATAGAGGGAGCCGTCACTGCCCAACTAAAGATCTCCTTCTCGCTGACTTTCAGCTCCTGGGCTAAGTAACGTGCTTGATTTTGTACCGCCTCACCAGGCTGGATGGCGCATGCTGGGTCACTATCGCTCGAGTGGTCATCAACATGCGATGGAATTGAGTCTGATGGAGTAGAAAGCAGTCGCCCGGAACAATTTCTGAGTGCATTCAAGCTATTACTAGAGGGACTGATGCCCTGTGGCCGGCCATTGGTAAAGACTTTGGTGTTGGAGCTGGCTGCTGCGGTGGTGCGCCCACTGCCACCGGTATGGCTGCTTTCCAAGCTACTGAGGACTGACAGTGTAGGGCTCGGCAGATTGCTCCTACTGCTACCTTTGATGTGAAGACCATTCTCACTAGAGCTAGCTACTGCTGACGCCCCTGTATTGCGGCTACTGCTGCTGTTGCCGCTGCTGCTGTTATTTTTGCCTGTGGTGCTTCTGCTTCTGCTGCTGTTGTGGCCTCCAATGCCGGAGCTTCCATCCGCTGACCTGCTATCATTTCTACGCAGACTCCTGCTCCCAACACCACTTCGGCTGACCCGAGGGCGGGATCCGAACAAAAGCATGGGCTGCTTGCTCACCATGTTCGTCACCTCCCGGGGTTTTAAACCTAGGGCTCGACTCAGATCCTGCATGCGCTGCCTTAGTTCTTCTGGCTCTACTGAAACTAACCTAGGGTTTTTGTCTACTAAGGTCTCCACCATTTTCAAGGGCATGTGCAGCAGCTCCGAGATTGCAGCGAGCTTTGCAGGGGTGATGCGCCCTGGAGATAGAGAGCGGAAATGGATGAGTTTAAAACGAGGTACACCGGAGTACGGGTGTACAGTTGGTCGAATCCAGACACAAACAATGGTCGCTCAGGCGACAATTGACCTCATCAGAGTAAATGAGTAGTAAAAGCCAAATCTCAAGCAATGCAGTGTATCTGGAAGCTGACAGAATCAGGTTTCCAGTACTGTTGAAATCTTGGGGCTTAGCCCAATGACTAGCTCAGGGAGCTGCCAAGAAGATGCTGCTTGTAGCCGAAAAGAAAAGCTATGCATGAGAGTGTGCATGTGAGTGCATTCGGGGTGTGCTTTTAGAAGATGGTGCCTGCATGTGAGTGCATTAGAGCGTGCATGCATGAGAGTGTGTTTGTGAGTGCATAAGGGGGTGCATGCATTAGAGTGTGCATGCATGCAGAAGAGAGCGCATGTGAGTGCACAAGGGGGTGCATGCATTAGAGCATGCATATGGGTGCGTTACAGCCTGCATGCAAAAGAGAGTGCACTGGAGTGTGCATGCATGAGAGTGTGTATGTGAGGGCACTGGAGCGTGCATATGGTTACCTTATAGCACCCATGCATGCATGCAGAAGAGAGTGCATGTGAATGCACTAGAGCGTGCATGCTTTAGAGGGTGCATGCATGCGAGCGTCCACATGGTTGCGTTATAGCATGCATGCATGCATGCATGCATGATAGTGTGCATGTGAGTGCATTAGAGTGTGCATGCGGTAGAGCGTGTATGTGAGTGCACTAGAGCGTGCATGCATGAGAGTGTGCATAAGGATGCCTTGGAGCACGCATGCAGAAGAGTGTGCGTGTGAATGCATTAGAGCGTGCATATGGGTGCATTTAAGCATGAATGCAGAAGAGTGTGCATATGGGTGCCTTATAGCATGCATGCAGAAGAGAGTGCATGTGAGAGCATTAAGAGGTTCATGCGTGAGAGCGTGCATATGGGTGCCTTATAGCATGCATGAGAGTGTATTTGTGAGTGCATTAGAGGGCGCATGCAGAAGAGTGTGCAGGTGAGCACCTTACAGCATGCATGCAGAAGATTTTGCATGTCTGTGCAGTAGAGCGTGCATGCATGAGAGCGTGTGTGTGAGTGCATTAGGGGGTGCATGCACGAGAGCATGCATATGGGTGCCTTATAGCATGCATGTGAATGCACTAGAGCGTACATGAATTAGAGTGTGTATGTGAGTGCATTAGAGGGTGCATTTAGATATGTTGAAGAGATATGCAGGAGATAAACAGGACAGGAGAAATGCAAATAGACATACGCAGGAAATACGCAGAGATAGACAGAACAGGAGATATGCATATATATAGACTTGCAGGAGATTTGCAGGAGATAAACAGACGAGAGATATGCACACTGCCAACCTACCTAATTTGGGGCGTATTCCACCCCCTCGAATTCGAACTGTGCTGTCAAAGCTAAAGCTGGTGCTGGCGATTCCCCCTGACCTCTCTTCAGCCAAGCCGTGTGCACAGACATCGAATTGAGGGGAGCTGACAGGAGAGTGGAGCAGCCTGCCTGAGTGAGCCATGCCCATGTCCAGAGGGGGCTTTCCTCGCATTGGGGTGACACAGCTGGGACCACCAACCCGGGCAGTTCCTGTGGAGGGGATGGGATCAATATTAAATAGTTGACAATATGTTGGCTACAGCGATTGATTTTTCAGCAAGACAGTTTGTGTACATTTATTTGCAAGTGATAAATATCAGTTTGGAGTACTGTAGGTATTGCTTGCAGACCCAGAAATGTAAGAGGGGAGCGGGTAATTGAATTGCAGCTCTTGTATTTGTAATTGGTAGTTGTAGGCCTTATACTGTGTGGGGCTGGTGGGGCTGGTGTCGGTGTGGGGGACTTCACCCAAAGCTTGGTGACACAGCTGGGACCACAACGCGAGCAAATCCTCTAGAGAGGAATGGAGCGAGTACATTTGCAATCGCATAGATACGGAACATTGGGTGAATATCCCTGGGGGTGAACATTCTAGGGTATGAATACCCAAGGGGGTGAATATCTCAGGGAGTTTATATCCTAGGGGACATAAGGCCTAGGGGGAAAAAGTCTTAGGCGGTGGAAATCCTCGTGGATGAAGATCTTAGGGGTGAATATCCTCCGGGTAAATATCTCGAGGAGAGTATAACCTAGAGGGCAAATGGCCTAAGGGGAAAATGTCAGGCGGTGGAAATCCTCGGGGATGAATATCCTTCGGGGTGAATTTCATAGGGGTTAATACCCTCAGGGGTGAATATCTCAGGGAGTGGATATCCTAGGGGAAAATGACATCAAGGGAAAATGTTCAAGGCGGTGGAATTCCTCGGGGGTGAATATATTAGGGGATGGACATTTCTGGGGGTGAATATCTCTGGGAGTGAATATCCCCCATTGGCACCTTATGGTCTGTTGTGTAACCAGTAATGCATGATTGGGCCTCAGATTTGGATCAAAGATTTTCTTTCCCGCTACGAACAGCAGCTTCTAAACAGTTCCTTGAGCCAGCCACTGGGCTAAGGCCCAATATTCCAACAGGATTGGACAGATGGTTTTGTCAGCTTCCAGATGTTCTACGATGCTATAGGTTTGGATGGGAAGCAAGCCAGGGGACCTGCCGAGAAAAAGAGCTTTGTAGCTGAAAAGAAAACCTATGCCCCACTTGTGCACCTGATCCATAGCTTTTCTTCTCAGCTACAAGCAGCAGCTTCTAGGCTGCTCCCTGAGCCATCCACTGAACTGCACCCCAATATTTCAGCAGTTCTGGACAGCAGCTTGTGTCAGCTTCAAGGTGCACTAGGTTATGTCAGGCTTGGCTGAATAGCCAGTCAGGGCAGCTGCCTAGAAGCTGCTTCTGGAAGCTGAAAAGAAAAGCGAAGACCTGATCCACCCTCAAACAGCCACATGAATGGGTGTGGCATCAGCAGGGTGTAGTACAACCTGAGATGTGAAAACCTTGGATTGCTACTAGGGACCAGCATATCATATGATGTAGACCTAAGGCGAGTATGATATCACATGATAGCATACAAATTGCATCATATGATATCGTATATAAATGATAACTTTAGCCTGGTCAGTCTGCCGACATCATATGATATCATATGATGACATGATATCATATTGCCGTTCCCTAATTACTACCCATAGTTTTGTATTTGCAGTAGTTGAATTAGGGCTTCCATTTGTGGGACTGCAGTGGTGGTGATGTGGGTGGTCGTGGAGCTGGTGGTGGGTGCTGCCATGTGGGGGTGCGGGGATGCTGTGTGGGTGTGGGAGTGAATGGATGGGCGGAAGTTAGGGACACTGTTGAAAGGTAGGACAGATGAAGGGATGTGGTGGTTGTGGTGGTAGGGCCCAAGTGGTGCATGCTTCACACCCGCAGCTGTTTAAGTGGATCGAATGTGTGCTAGAGGATTGGATTGGAAGGCAGGAGTGAGGTAAATTTTGGACAAGATTGGAAAAATTAAGTGGGGTCGTGGTGATGGTAGGGCCCATGTGGTGCATGCTTCACATCTGTGCAAGTGGATCGAAAGCGGAACTTGAACCCTTATCTCAGTCTAGTGCGCTCTCCAAGAAGGCTAGATGGCGAACACGCCTTAGTCAGCATGCCTATGTGGAGTGACGAAAGCCTTCGGATGTAAATAAACGATCCAATAGCCTGGCTTGAGTGCGCATTGGGCAGCAATGATTAATGCACGCAATGGAGCTACAGCTAGTGCCTCCTCTTCATCAGCCTCGACAGATGCGTAGAAGCAGGTATGCTCGGAAGTCGGTATGCGTCTAGTCAGGCCTGATGCAGCATGGGTCAGCAGCATTTAGCAGCTTCATCAAGCGGCTAGGATTATGCGTACCATCTGGGAAACCGCTCCTGAGCTGCGCAAGCGCCGTATTCATGGCTTCTACAACGTACCCAGTACTAGAACTAGGTAACAAGCCCCTAAGGCATAACAGTTGCAGATGAACTTCAGGCTACGGAGGGCTAGGTATACTACGAGGGGGGTATGGAGCGAGCGAACAGATTTCGAGCATGGGGAAGGAAAGCCAACCCAATCACTGTACTTCTTCTCAAGATCTGGGCTTGCCGCCCGGTTTGAAGTACGATCTGTGGGTGAAGTTAAGGCTCTGCGGCCAAGCCAGGCCCTGGCGTGGGCGTGCAGGCTTTCTCTGGGCGTGTGTGATCGGGTCCGATCCTGATCCTGGTCAGAGGGCAATCCGATGCCATGGTGATCTCATAGTATATCAATACTTGCTGATCAATCATGGATCATTTTTCGTTCGGGGGATTCCCACTGGTGGGTATTCACTTGTCAGCAACAACTCCAACTGCAAATGGCAGTGTTGCCCTTCATCACCTTCATGACCACGTTTGACAGTTTGACCTTCATGTCATCACATAAATCAAAATTAAAATATAATTGGGTTACGAATAATAATTGAATTAATGGTTGGTTGCAAGTTTGTTTTTAGAGGATTTTCACCCTGTGCATGAAAACATAAACTGGCGATGCTAATGGTACATGAAGACAGGCGGAGAAGTCCCTGTGAAAGTAGAAACCTATTGGCACGGGGGGTATGCCACATTAAATACGGTACCTGATGAAGTGTTGACAAAATACTTGCTTGTAGCAATATCGCCTATGATTTTTAGGACTAGTTGGAAGTCACCTACCAGATGTTGTGGAGCGGGCTTGTCTTGGGTCAATAATGGCCTGTTGATGGCAACATAATGTAGTGGAAAGGTGTAATGTAATATAATCCTTCGAGTCTAGGGCTAGTGAAGGGAGAAACATCCTTGGCTGCGGAAATCCTTCTTGTAAAAGATAAAATGCCCAGGTTCGCCGTCCCCAGTACCCAGACTGATGGACAATGGGTGAGTGGGTGACTAGAGCATTTGTTAAAAAATGCGACAAGAATCGCACAAATAAATTATCACAATAGCATGAACTTAGGGTGGTCGGTACAACGATTGTTTTGGGTTCAGTTTATCTTCTTTTTAGCCCCTCCTGAAATCATGATTGGGCAAGTTCCTTTATCCTATTTGATATGTAGTACACATTGTGTACGCATCATACGTCCGATTTGAAGGGCGCCGGTTGATCCAGTGTTTCGTTCAATTAATCCCTATTTTCAATCTTTAGTTGATTTTGATTGGTCTAGGTTGGGCAACGCTTTGGACAATCCGGGGACTTGTCGAACCTGTAACTACTAAAATTAACTATGGATTACCAGGAGGGGCTAATTATTTAGTAATCTGTAGAGGGAGACTGCAGACTTTCGGAGGCGATAGCTACTTGCAGTGATTTTCCTAAGGTTTTTGGACGAAACATTAATAATCGTTTGGATTAGATTCCTGGGTCTGCACTTTGGAAACCTGAAAACATTAATAATCGTTTTGGACGATTCTGCACGATTACAGTTTTGCTGGAAGAAAAACGATAGACACTAGGGCAGTGCGCCCGTCGTACCGACGGCAGCAGCCCCCCCCCCCCCCCCCCCCCCCCCCCCCCCCCTTCCCAGAGCAGCTTGATTCGTGCAAAGCGGACACAGCGATGTAGGAATCAATGCGATGCCTTTCAGGTTTGCCTCGCGAGGGGACCCTTCCCGGCCCACCGACTCATTAACCCAATACTCGCTCGGTTTCTATAAAGCAGTCAGATTGCTGCAGGAATAAATGCGATGCCCATTACTATCAGCTATGCCCGCGCTGGAATTAAAGGGTAGGGGGAAAAAGCAGGGATCAGCTGTCAGTCAGAGCTCCGGGGGAAATCTGCATACAGCGCGGAATTTGTAGGCATTGATGCCGGAAGCGAGTAGAAGGGCACGCATTTCCGCCCAGTGCAAAGCATTGCTACAAGCGCGCCCAGTCAGAGCTTTGTTCCTGTTGCGAGTGAAAAAGGGCGTCAAGCATTCAATTCAACAGCAGCAGTTGTAATCGTTGCGGACGAATAGCTTCAGAGTGAGCGCTCATAAGCGACTGAAGTTTGGTCAATACTGGTATTTAACATGTGCCTGTCGCTGATTCGAAGCTCCCAGTGCTGGTCCATGCTTGTGTAGATTGAAAGATTTAGCGAGGAGCATGATGCCGGGGGAGCACGCGATGGAAAATCAGTCAGCGAGCGAGGAAGAGTGGCAGCGCAGAAGGAGGAGAAGCGAGTGCTGTGACGGGGGAGCTGCAAGGTTAGGTGTTTTAGCAAGAGCTAGCAGCGAAGTAAGTGGTGCGTTGGGGCGTAACAGCTAGCGAGCTCAAGGTTTCACGAAGCCGTTTGACGAGGTTATTTCTTGGGGTGGCCTCAACTTCCCCCTGCCCCTTTCGCCTCCCCCAGGATGACCTGGCTGGAATCTGTCCAGCAGCGTGTCAACCAGCGTTCTGGTCAAGGCATGCTCACATGGGGGATTTGGGATGCGCGATGCCTGAGCCAACAGTATGGCGATGCTAAACATTAATAATCGTTCTGCACGATGCTGCAGCCAGCGTTTGGGTCGACCGGAAACATTAATAATCGTGCATGAACGATGCCCGGGCCAAAGTTTCGCGAGCTCGAAAACATTACCCAGACCTGAGAAAACGATGGACCATTTCGCGAGAAACATTAATAATCGTGCCTGCACGATTAATCGTGCTTAGGAAAAACGCTGGCTACTTGTATGTTACAGAGTAGGCATTATATACTATCAAGCTAGGGAGCTTGAGCTATAAAGAAAAGAGGTGGCGGCAGGCAGGTGCAGCATGGCAGTACACTTGACCATCCATAGCTGTCACCGGCACTTGTGCAGCTGTAGCTGGCACCGGCACTTGTGCAGTGGGCGGTATAGTCTTGGTCTTCTCCGCGCGTGGTCTTCTCCGCACTTGACATGCACGTCAGACGATACCCTCGATGAGCTCATTGAGATTCTGATGAGTGGTTGTATTAGTGGATGTTTCAGACTGCTTCCAACCATGTTACTTGATATAAACTATCAGAAAGCACGGTAGCTGACTTACTTGACTAGTTGACTCACTTGACTCAGGCGTTTGCATTGGTGGGCCTTTAGGCGCGCTAGCATGAAGGCCTGCAATTGATTAAATGGCAAAATGTGTTCATCAAGTAGGGCAGATAAAGGGTAGCTTCTTATGATCATGTTATAAACAACAATAGCGCATAGCTTTTCTTTTCGCTACGAGCAGCATGTTCAAGGCAGCTCCCATAGCTTGCTGCCCTGGCTTGCCACGAGCAGTAGTTTCTAGGCAGCTCCCCTGGCTTGCTACCCAGCCAAACCTAAACATGATACCGTATGCGCCTATATTAATTGCGGTTTATTTGGCGGTAAGGGTACCGCCAAATCCTTTCGTGCTTGGCGTGTAGGCCAGACTTGGTTCGAGCCGAAACCAACGTCTACAGCCAATATTACCATGAGCACTGCAATAAAGTGCAGTACACATTCCTGGAAGAGCCGTCAGAGCAGTTGTTTCAGAATTGTAAGATCGTATCAGCACAATAAATGGACGCTCCAATGTCGTATGATACAGGCAGACCCAGGTTTGGCTCCTTCCTCTCCCTCTCTGCTGGCTAGTCGCCCCCCCCCACCCCCCCCTCCCCCTCAGAAGATCTCAGAATGCAATCATGTACTGGGATCCGACTGGTATGATGAGAAAGTTTTTGAAAGTGTCCAGATGATGTTACCTGTATACGCAGGATTAATTGGCAAATGACTTGGAAAACGACCCTTGCCAAACTGAATTCAAGTAGATTGCGAGCCAGCTGGTCGCTCGCTAGCTGGCTCGCATTTGCCAAGTATCTCCAACAACGTCGGTTACCAACAAACTCCTGAAACCTGTATTCTCTGCAGTTAGTAACTGGAACTAGTAACTGGAACTTTGTTTTTGTTTTAACTCTAAAACCTGGCTGGTTATTAAATGTAACCCATGGCTGGGAAGTTATAGCCTAATGCTGGGTTGCCAGAAGTGCCGGTATCCAAGCCGAGGATTTGCAGCTTGTAGGAGTGGGGCAGCCTGTGGTTAACTGCAATTAGTAACTATAACTTTTTTGTTTTTACTCTAAAACCTGTTGATTAACTGCAACCCTTGGCTCTCTCTCTCTCTCTCTCTCTCTCTCTCTCTCTCTCTCTCTCTCTCTCTCTCTCTCTCTTTCTCCCTCCCCCCCCCCTCCCTGGCTGGTTATTTTCAACATGTAACATGGAAATGGAATTTGGCAAAACGACCCTTTGCTAAATGTTTACACTACATTACATTACATTACATTACATTACATTACATTACATTACATTACATTACATTACATTACATTACATTACATTACATTACATTACATTACATTACATTACATTACATTACATTACATTACATTACATTACATTACATTACATTACATTACATGTTAAAGTCTACTTGACACCGCGAGGGTGTATGAGACTCTGTGCTTTAAACAAAAAGAAAAAGCACCCACAAAGCAAAAAACCCCATTACATCAGGGATGTGTCGAGGACAAACACACCAAACTCCCAACCACCGTTTTGGTGGCGTAGGTATTAAACCCCCTAGAGCAGGACCCAGATCTCAACCACTTACAGTGGCGGAGGTAAGAAGCTAACAAATGAGAAGTTACAAGAAGAAAAAAAGGGACAATAAATTACGGTGCCACTAAGCAGTCCAGGGCTTCCTGTCTTGCTCTTCTACAAGTAGAAAGATAGTCGGCTAGGTTGCTCCAAAAATACTTAGTGCCATTTCCATTCATAAAGGTTCTGAACGTGGAATCGCAGAATTCCACATTCCATACGGTTAAGTCGGTATCCTCATGGACATGCCTATAAATATCTGTAAACAGCTTCTGGTAGCGAAGGCGAATATCATTATAAAAAGGGCACTCAAACATATGCATTTCATCCTCAGGTTTTTGGAACCCACACATTTGACAGTGTCTCATTGAGCGAGGGATGTGTGCTCTATCCACCACCCTCATTCTTTCTGTGTTCAGCCAATGGGAACCCATTCTAAACTGTGCTATAGAACGAATCTGATCCTGCTTATGTAATTTGTCCTGAATTTCTAAAATGTCATCTCACCGCATCGGGTGTCGCGCACGGTGTGATACCGACGCGTATCTAACACAAATCCGATGTACATCTAACACAAATCTAATTCGGATCTATCCTAAAACTGTCTGTACGGGGGCGAATTCTGGTTTGTTAGCGCGCATTGAATGAGTCGCAGTTCGACAGAGAGAGATTCGAGTTTGTATGGCTGTAATCTGTATGTATTTTGCGTGGTTTACACTCGTTTTTCGAAGCGCACACGAAACACTTGTCGTCGATTAAAGCCGCATTGAGTCTTACGCAACCGCATTCACTGTGGTTCCGGTACTCAAAAGAAAGCCGTGTGTATCAAGCAGGCTTCTGCTTGACAACCCTAGTGAATTTCTGAAGGGAGGGGCGCGGGCACCGTGTAGCGGTGCAGAGGGATTCAGTTGCTGACTCGCACAGTGAATACGTGGGGTGCCGCCAACATATTCAACGGATTCCTGAAGGCCCTGTGTTCTCAAGCAGACTTCTAGTTGACAACTCTGTTGGATTTATGAAAGGGAAATCGCGGGCAGTGGAATTGAGCTGCTGACTCACTCACTCAGATTAAAGGGGCTGAAGACCATTTGATAGTCTCAAAGCAGACTTCTTCTAAACAACTCTATTACTCAAATAATAGGTGGAAGAAAAATAATACTTGTATCTTCCCTCCATACCAGATTGCAGGAGCTAGGGTTTGCAGGATGGGTGGGTTTGCAGGATGGGTGGGTTGTGACATGAATCATGGCATCGAGTTCTTCATGCCGGCGCCCTTGAACACAGATTTGATCATGGTTGAGGGAGTTGTCAATTGATCGTCTCTAACAGATGGCGATGTCTCAAGCAGACACCTTATTGACATCTCTGTTGGTTTTTATGAAGGGAGTGGAATCACCATGCTAATTGTAACCTGACTCAATAGAAAACGGTGGTATGATGATGAAAATGTGTCAAGCGGACGCCTGCTCGAGGTAAAAACTATTGGTAAGATTGATGTATATTAATATTACTATATAATATTTGTTTCACTTGTTTCATCAAAAAAGGAAAGTATCTATAGGAGAAGAAAAATAAGAATAGTTTTGATTTTGGTGAAACTAGTGAAACAAAACAAAAACAAAAACAAAAACAAACTTATTGGATGTGATTCGATGACGGTGGACGTCGTCTAGAGGTGGTGTTGGTGTCTCCTTGGTGGATTGGATGTGACGGCCTCGTCCATCAGACATACCAGAACAGACCATGGAGACTCACACACACAATAATAGACAGACAGGTAGGAGCAGACACCTTATTGACATCTCTGTTGGTTTTTATGAAGGGAGGTATGATGATGAAAATGGGATTAATATTACTTGTCTCTGCCGCAAAGTTCTCTGAGGCGATAGGGACAAGGGATCCCTGAGGGCCCATGACGAACTTGTCGTCCGATTCCCTAAAGAGGAGCTGGTGTTTCACAGCGTCTCCCATGGCTAAAAATTATATATATACAGAACACAAATGAGTACACAACAACATAAAATAATTTATGAATTAGAAAACTTTATTGCTCAAAATAAAGGAGAAAAAGGATGGTCGCAAATCAATCTACATCAAAATGTATGCAGTGTCATTGACTCAAATAACAAATTCGACGACGGTTTAAGAGGAACATTACAGATTATATATGAAAGATATCCAGAGGTAGCAAATATGTCATTGGAGGAGTTAACATATAGTATACCATACCCACCTATGTGTAAACAATTTGTCATCGGGACATTAGAACACCAAAGTTATTATTTTATGTACAATCAAAAAAATGATACACATCCATTTATATTGTCTTCTGCAGCTGATTGGACTGAAGACCTGAATAAGATACTAATTTCATGTGGAATGAACTCTCATCTGAAAAATCAGAGAATTTGTCCTATTCGTATATTGATTCCTAAAGTTCTGGATAATTTACTTATAAATAACAAACCAAGAATTACTTTATTAGAACTTTGTATTGTATTAGAGGTTATACACAAATTTAAAGTTGATGTAATTGATGAAAGTGATCATTTGGACCATATAGTTGTATTACTTACACCCATTAAACAAAATAATCAACAGGGCGGTTCTAAAATTGCGGCAATTATTTCAGATGGTGACTTGAAACATGTAATTTTTTTTACAAACGTTGATAGATGGCTAAACACAAAGAAAAAACAAATAAAAACAAATAAAAACAATACAGAAATTAAACAATCTGGTGACGGTGAATCAAAGGATACAATTCAATACAAGGATACAAAAAAACGTGTATTCCTCAACGATAGCAAACAAGTCAAAATAGTATATGCGAATAATCGTGGGGGTACAGCTGAATTTGTAAAAGTTAATGGCACATTTGTTGGCCTGAAGCGGTTCAAGTATAGTTATAAAAAATAAACTTATTCTTGCCTGTGCATTACGCACTGCACTGTGCTGCACTACAATCAGAGACAAAAATTATGGGACACCCTTACCGGTGACCATTGAACCCAATGGGTGATCCAGAGTACAACGAGACAATGAAGAAGTGCTGTCTACACCCCGTGCATTAGGGGGGGGCACGCGGCTGGCTGTTTGGACGTGCATCTGCATCCTCATGACAAACGGATGCGGAGGCGGCTCTCGTCACACAGGGTCGCACAGGGTCTCGTCACACAGGGTCGCACAGGGTCTCGTCACACAGGGTCACACAGGGTCGCAGATGCAGCAATTCCAATTGCGAGACCAGATGTGTTGCTGGTGGTGATGCCCATGTCGTAGAAAGCTTGATCCAGTGCTTCAAATATTGCTGTAATTTGGTGCGACTCCCTCCTACATGGTGCACAAATACTTTATGAACACAACTGGCAAAATAGAAAAAACATTCAGATACCTACAAAACCGCGTGGAGGCAGATGTGATGCAGGGAATGTATTCAGTTCAGCAAACTGTGCGTCAATGATGAGATGGCATGCCCTTGCATCGGATAAATTCCATGCACACCTGAGGCAGCGACACATCGTTGCAAAGTGCTCGCAGTTGTTGAATGCGGCGTTGTAGACAAATGGGGTTTGCTCAGCATCTTTGACCAGAGCGAGGGCAAGGCTTGCCGAGAGGGTCTGATCCAGAGCAGCCCCTTCGGGGTACAAAGCCTCCGCAAAGATAGAGCCGTTGGCAACGAAGTCTTCGTAGGATCGCAAGGAGACGTTGGCCTGCTCCTTCGAAATTCCCCACACATCAACGACTGTCGGGACTTCGATATCCCCTGGTGCCACCACTTGCTGCCCGACAAAGATGCCATGGTGCCTGTAACCGGATGCGTCTTTGACCATGATCTGGGCGCCAGGCTTAAGCTTGCCGAGCATAGCATAGCCGCTCTTGTACGGCGTCAGGGTAGCATATGGGTGCCCGAGGTCTGGTGGTGACCAATCTGGAAGCATTCGCTTGATGTGGGCGATTGCCAATGTGAGGATGTCGGCAAGGGGATCTTCCCGAGCTGCCATGTTTGTCTGAAATTATGTGAGATAATATATGTTGAGAATCTAACTTTGTAAACTTGAAACTGGTGTTTGAAGAAGAGAGTAGCGAAGATGCTGAACGCACCAGAAAGCTCGCTGGGAAGTGTGGTATACAAACGTGGTTTAAGAAGACATTAGTTCGAAATGTGGGGCAACGGGACTAGCTGTGCAGAGTGGCAGCAGTACACGAGGGTCTGGGCGTGGCGTGGCCTGACCTGGTGTGGTACATTTAAGGGACGGGAGAGATCTGAGATTCGATTGAGTTGTTGTTTTCGCCGATGAATTCCCGTACATTTAAGAGATTCGATTGAGCAGCATTGAAACAGACAATGTACATCCGGCACTTGCGCGACGCCAATTGGCGGTACGAATTGGTGGTTACAGTTGTCGTTTGTATGGCTGTAAGATTTTTGGCCTGAATTTCTAAAATGTCATCTCACCGCATCGGGTGTCGAACACGGTGTGATACCGACGCGTATCTAACACAAATCCGATGTACATCTAACACAAATCTAATTCGGATCTATCCTAAAACTGTCTGTACGGGGCGAATTCTGGTTTGTTAGGCGCATTGAATGAGTCGCAGTTCGACAGAGAGAGATTCGTGGGTGTAAGGCTGTAATCTGTACGTATTTCGCGTTGTTTACACTCGTTTTTCGAGGCGCACTCGGAACACTTGTCTTCGATTGATTAAAGCCGCATTGTGTCGCGTCTTTCGCAACCTCATTCACTATGGTCCGGTCATCCAAAGAAACCGTATGGTCTCAAGCAGGCTTCTGCTTGACAACACTATGGGAATTCTGAAGGGGGGATCGCGGGTCCCGCGGAGCGGGGCAGTGGAATTGAGCTGCTGACTCACTGACTGATCCCATGTGGCACCATCAAGCAAGCAACAACCCAGCTGCGGCTTGGCTGTTCCGTATACAAATTCAAAAAGACCCATCTTAACAACAAAAGGGAGTAATACACCCAGTTATTACATAAACTAAATGGCACTACTTTCCTACCGGATGAGGAAGAGTACCAATGACCATTTTGAAAACAAAAGGTATGTCTCAAGCAGGCTTCTGCTTGACATATACCCTATTGGTTTTATGAAGGGGGGGTAGCGTAGCAGTGGAATTCAGATGCTGGTATCAAGCAGGATTCTGCTTGGACACCCCTTTTGGTTTTATTAAGGGGGAAGCGCGGGAATTCCTGTCCCGAATGACTTCTGCGACGAAGACATCGACTTCTTTCTTCGACTTACACGAAACTTGAAAAATGTGAATCTTTTGCCTAGCACCCAATTCCCGGCCTTTTTCATTAAGGATGACTTTTGAAAAGTCCCGAGTTCTGTACCCGGTGCTTTGGCATTCAAAAACGTAGTAAATGTTCTTTAATGGCCCGGTGCAAGGTTGTGAAGACATGATTATTCTGTGTAGTAATTCAAATATAAAAAAATAATTATCGCGTAATTTTTTTATTTATTTAAAATATATACACTTTCATTAATTCATTGAATGCCACGAGTGGCAAAACTACCTCAAGCGAAAAAAGAAACGAAGAGTCGATCTGATGTCGTGTGCTACACAGGTCCCCGTCAGCGCGGAAAGAAGGACGACTCGTACACGTCCGAAGAGTTCGTCGCGTTTATGAAGCATGAGGCCTCTGACAAAAAAGAACGGACGCTTGATGAATGGATAGAGTGGGCAGGCGCGCTCCGCATGAAAGCATCGAAGTGCAGAAAAGTAACAAAATGCAACGATAAACTCTCGGCTGCAGGTGAAGTCATTGAGAAAACTTCAAAGCCCCTCAAATCTTGTATCGAGAGCAAATGTCATAGTAGTTATGAACTCATGGCGAGGCTGACCAATAATTCCAAAACCGTCATGAGCTCGTTCGATAAACACGCAAGCACCGCGCGATGCGGTGCCGTCCATTGCTCGAATGAAGGCGTGAAATATGGCAAGGCGACCAAAGCATGGGACGCAATATCGAAGCGATGCGATATTCCCCGAAAGGGATGTGCCGGTGATTGTTGAGGCAGGGTCTTACGCAACCGCATTTACTCAAAAGAAAGCCGTGTGTATCAAGCAGGCTTATGCTTGACAACCCTAGTTGTTGCAGATTGTTGCTTTTGGGCAACGTTGGGGGGTGCATGAGCTCACCTACGTGCGAGGATATTTAGCTTCGTAAGAGCATGGATCGATACAGAATATACAACTGCAAGAAAAACATAACAGCAAGCAGCTCCAGAATGCCCTTTTCCTGAGCGGACGATACCCGAATAGCCTTACGTAATCGTCCATGTATCCCCACGTGTTTGCCGTGCACGTCTTTTCTATCTCTACAATCTTCTTCAATCGAGCAGCATTCTGTTCGTACTCAATTGTGGCACCAGATAATAGGTGGATTGTCGTGCCGTCAAACGTGAACATAGTCTTATTCATCACGTTCGATTTACGCCTGAAGTAGAATGTCTCTTTGTAAATGTCGAGTATTTCTAAACATTTCTTGGCGTCATCCTCATTATCGAATACCACCGTTCCATTTAAAATAAACTTGTTGCTCCTGTCATCCCACGTACTGCCTGAAACTGTGAAACACACGTACATGCTTGTATCCAACTTCTTGAAGTTATCCATTGTTTCTGTTTTACACAGAAGATATAGGGTGCGCAAAGCAATATACAAGGCATAGTCTTGATTTTTTATACTTGTGAAAAATAAACATGGCATCATTCTCATCAGACAGGTGTCTGCCAGGTGTAGCCAAGTCTGCGTGTGTAGCGTTGTAGACATCTTGACAGATGACACACAAAGCACACGACCTGTATTGTCAGAGTGTAAGTAAGTGGATACACTCAACGGAACATATAAATGAAACGTCTCTGTGTACGGCCACACGCGGTATTACTTAAAGCCTACAGTCGGCGGAACAGTATCTTGTTTGTCAGAACTGCTTTCATTTGTTCATGCACACAGATAATAAGCATGGACTTCACTAATACATCACCAGCTCAGCTAGGCATCATCATCGCTGACGGAGGGCCACACAAGAATGCTGCATTGGCTGCACTTGTCCAAACTGCTGAGCGAGCTGATGAGGCAGTGCGGGTGGCGCATGCGGCTGTTGAAGCTGCCGTAGCCCTGCTGCGAAACAACAACCGGTATGATTTGCTTTGTTGTCTCTATAGCCATTTGAACAACCTAGACAACATCATTAGTATAACACACGACGCTTGTGATTGTGATTGCACACAGGTGGGTCATCAACTCAACGGAGAAATCGGTGCTTCAGACTGCCCTGCAAGTCCTTCAACCAAGTGGCCATGCCGCTCTGGTGCAGGGAGGGATTGGAAGGCAGGCATGGGGTTGATCCATTGCGTCATGGAGTTGTACATGATAATTGGATTAATAGGGAATGGTACTACTTTGCCTCCTAGTATCACCGGATGAGGAAGATGCTCAGGCCCCCTATTTTGAAAACAAAGTTAAACTTGACAACCCTAGTGAATTTCCTTCATTTCATATTTTCTTATTAATCGGTAAATAGATACTTGTACAAGTGCAGTTTATGTTTACTGCAAATTCTAAGAAAGTGCAGCTCAGTTGAATGTAGTCCGAATATGTTAGCAAATCGGAGGGCTTTTTCGATACTATGTGGAGACGTTTGACTCATGTTATTAATTGCATGCAAGAAATCATTTTCTTTGAACACCAGCAATCTCCCTGGTTCTCTAGTTGTTTGCATGTAAGGTAAATCAACTTTTATTTCGTTGAAGTCTTCACATATCTCCCTGTTCAGATCGACATGTATGTAGCAGTCTTGACGCGAAACAACTCTATCTATATCAGACACGGGGTGAGTGGATGCCTGAATAACCAAGCGACAAGCGTTCATCTTAGTTTTCTTTTTATAATTATCATCGCCTTATGCTTTTTGACCTGATTTACTTAAACCCATTAAGCAAAATAGTAGTGAATATTTTGCAACATTTATTTACTTGGCGGAGTGTAAGATTAAATTTACAAATTTCCGGGTGTTCCTATCATACCGGATAGGATCAACCCTGTCAACGACCAGATCAAACTGTATATCACAGTTTAGTGAACGTGTTAGCCAATTCAGTCCATGACTTGCAATCGGCAGGGTGTCGCATGTCTCGTCCAATGAAATTAATTGTGAGTTGGTTAGCTGCGTTCTGGTCACACCACTTCCAGAATTGTGCCGCCGCAGTGAGACATGCAGAGGATCCATGTTTGGCACAATACGACTCACCGAACTTCAGCCCACCATTGATGTAAATTACAAACACTTTGTTTGGGGAGGTTTGCTGCTTCGTCCAATGCTCTAGCGCTACGTACGAGTCAACAACTTTTGT
Source organism: Chlamydomonas sp. ICE-L (assembly GCA_013435795.1). Classification (NCBI taxonomy): domain Eukaryota; kingdom Viridiplantae; phylum Chlorophyta; class Chlorophyceae; order Chlamydomonadales; family Chlamydomonadaceae; genus Chlamydomonas; species Chlamydomonas sp. ICE-L. The sequence goes on from JACBWV010000626.1 coordinate 8,544,389, forward strand.
CTCGACATGGTGCACTTGAGACAGCCTAAGCCACTCGTCCACCGAATGGGGATCGATCTGGCTATCCATGAAAATCGCTGTATTGATGTTATAACCGGTTTGAATGAGGGCTATTAACACATTCCACTCATGATATCCGCTGCCACACTCTGGAAATACAATGATTGATACCTTACTTGTGCATTTGTTTACATAATGGAGCACATTATTGACGATGTGGTTACTGTCATTGGGGGTCCATGCACTATTTTGTAGAACAGGTAAAGGATGATTTGCATCACCCATTCTATATTTGCATTATTATGATGATGTTAAGATCCTTTCTTATTCTTTTGGTGATAAAATCATGCACCACATTTCCTTAAGCACACTTTAGCATGAAATACAAGGTGTCCCACTACTCCCTGCTCGCCCACGGTATACACGCAGTGCGGACGATTATGCATGTAATGGGTGTTCCTTCCTCCGGGCGGATTTTTTAAAATGTCTACTCAGAATTTAGAGCCTCCAGAACGACTCATACAAATTCAAAAAGACACTCCCTGGAGTGTCACAGGGACAATGAGTGGGACAAGGAGAAGAGTGGGCGGATGCAACTGGTTACAATAGCTCTCAATCAATAGATCTCCATCTCCATCTCCATCTCCATCTCCATCCCCCACCTCATCAACCTCCAGCCCCACCCGCCGCCATGCTAAGTGGGCATACACCACAGTTACAGGCCCCGAATGTAGTCGAGTGATCGACTGTCAAAACTGCATTTGCAGGGCAATCCCTGCAATTCACCAGCAAAGGGAGAGGCATACCAAACATCTCCATAATTAGGACACGAAAATCTGGAGATGACGAGTGCTTCAAATCTTGCAGTCGAACCCCTTCTCTGTCGACATCCTCGCCACCATCCTCGTCGATGATGCAAAAGTTGCCATGCTTTATGTACGGCAAACTTCCTACATACTCGAAATCCATACACATTGCAGTTCGGAGCTGAATCTTGATAGACCCTTTCTTCTTCATAGCCATCTTCAGTGCCTGCGGACATGGGTGGATGGTTGGTCAGCTCATGCTTTCGCAGCCAGCACAATCTTCGCAATCAATTACTGGATAATGCTTTCGCAGGTGGAGCCATAGAGCTAGCAAGCCAGCGCAATCCAAACGCGAACTTCGCAAATACTAGCAGCAATGAAAGTAACCATGACTGGATAATGCTTTCGCAGGTGGAGCCATAGAGCTAGCAAGCCTCGCAAATACTAGCAGCAATGAAAGTAACCATGACTGGATAATGCTTTCGCAGGTGGAGCCATAGAGCTAGCAAGCCAGAGCAATCCAAACGCGAACTTCGCAAATACTAGCAGCAATGAAAGTAACCATGACTGGATAATGCTTTCGCAGGTGGAGCCATAGAGCTAGCAAGCCTCGCAAATACTAGCAGCAATGAAAGTAACCATGACTGGATAATGCTTTCGCAGGTGGAGCCATAGAGCTAGCAAGCCTCGCAAATACTAGCAGCAATGAAAGTAACCATGAATAGATATCGATGACTGCTACTATTGAACTCACCCTCGGAATTAGCTTTCGGAGTTCGCTGGATGCTCCCTAACACACTGAGTTCACCCTCGGAATTAGCTTTCGGATTTCGCTGGATACTCCCGAACACACTGAGTTCGTGAGCGAAGAATTGGAGTACTTCGGTACTTGGTTAAGATTGACATGGCTGGGTGTGGCTTGGCCTGGGTGCGTCAAGTAGGGTTCGTATTTTTTGAGGCGCATGGGGACATGTGTCGGATATGACTTGTTTACACTCGTGGTTCGATGCGCATGGGGACACGTGTCGTCTCAAGCAGACTTCTGCTTGACAACTATGTCGGGAGTATGAAAGATGAATCGCGGGACCCACGGAGTGGGGCAGGGGAATTCAGTTGCAGACTTGTGTGAAGCTTCGAGGCGCGCGAAAACACCTTGGATTACGCCTTGAGGGATAGGGATGCTGATCGAGAGTAGGGACGTGCGTCATCATGCGGCTTTAGTCGACGACAAGGGTTTCGTGTGCGCCTTAAAAAAACGAGTGTAAGAAACGCAAAATCCGTACAGATTGCAGCCGTACAATGGCTACACTCAATACTTTTAAGGGGGCCTTGGCCACGCCTAAGTACAGTCCATCGAAGCTCGAAGACAACTCTTGCAAGCCCCAAAGTGCTTCTTCAGATCAGCAAAAGCAGGCTAGCGTGTCGGAATCAAGTCGGAATCAAGGCCGCCTTATGATCGAATTCCGTGGTGAGCGCAAGCAAATGCCGCGTCTACGAGGTTGGTTGAGGCCGGGAGCCGATAGGCTTTGGTGCAACATCTCTAGTATCGAGCCAAGACTTCGCTTCAAGTACGTGGACCATGTTGCATTCGATGACGATATGTGGGAGTGCAACGCAGTATGGTTGCATTGCCTACATTTACCAAACGGATCAATTTATACAGCGTCGGTCTTTGAGATGCTGAAGGAGGCAGTCAACATTTTGTCACACACACCCGGTGCTGCAAGGTACACACTCCTCGACTCGCATGATGATGCGCACCGTTTGGGAGGAGCGCACCTAATTCTCACAAGGGGGTGGTCATTAGTTTTCTACGCCATGACCGGGAGCAGGTTAGGGGGCAAGGTCTTACTGGCCGTAGCAAGGCCAAAGTAAGTAGTCCTCGGTGCCCGCCCTCCCCCTTCAGAACTTCACTAGGATTGTCAAGCAGACGCCTGCTTGATACACGGCTTCTTTTGAGTACCGAACCACAGTGAATGCGGTTGCGTAAGACTCAATGCGGCTTTAATCGACGACAAGTGTTTCGTGTGCGCTTCTAAAAACGAGTGTAAACAACGCAAAATCCATACCATATCCATGACCTTATAAAAACCATTGCGCGATTGCGCGAAGAAAAAGAGTATTCATCGACGCGATGCCGACCGATATATATATCCCGCCTTGTCAGCCCATTTCAAAACCAGTCCGCAAACTAGGAAAGGCGTTGTCGCTGGACATGGACAGTCTCGGCACAACCAAGTTTCTTAATCGCCTCCACTGCCAGAAAGTCAGCCGTCTCCATGCACTGCGGGCGTCATCGGCTGTTTCCGGTGATCCACGCATCTTGAAGTATAACGCATTGCTTCACCTTATCAAACAAAGACACCACACATCCCCACCGTCACGTTTGTTCCTCGTCGCTGTGGAGTACTTCTTCGATGACGGCTGCTGCAAGATCGCCAACGGGGGCGCCCTTGTATTCTCACATGCTATCAACACCCTTTTCGTTGTGGAGGCAAAAATCCTCAAAGCCCCCCCTGCCCAGTATGGACATGACAAGGTGTTGAAAGCCATACAGCAGGCCACTATGTGCGCGACTAGACTTTTGTCCAGGCTACCGCATCTCATAAACATGGACCTGAAAGATGGAACCTCACTTGGATATGTGACAATTTCTCGTATGATCGTGACAGCTGTGAATCGCGGTGGACGCGTCTTCTGTCAAGATATCCACAGCCAGGAAATTTGCTAAGAATGGGAGGAGGAAGACCCATTTAAGGTGGAACTTTGGCAAAATTGTGGAGTTGCCGAGAATCGAACCCGGGTCTGTTGGTATCGGGCACAATGAGACTGACGGGAAAGAAGAAAATTGCCTTTACCTTACGCTCTACCATTGAGCTACAACCCCAGACGTAGATGCAAGGCTCCTTATATATATTCTGTATATTACTACCACTTTATGTAAAAGGGTACTACTTCCCATACTCGTCGCATCTGCCTGCATGCTCGCCTTTGCGCCTGCGCCCCTGTGCCAGTTTGCCCCCAGTCTTCTGTGACGCATGCCGCCCTCGATTATAAAAAAGCAGACGACACCAATCCACCAAGGAATGGGGAGATGAGAAAAAAAATTGTAATTGGAAGTTGAAACGCTATCTTGCGCTTATTCTGGACAACAAGTGGAAAGCTATACTTTATAAACAATCAATCAATATGATTGACAAGTGTTTTTCTCTAATAATACCTATCTGCATCGCTACCTTCGCTTTTATTTACATAGCTCGACTGAAGATTGAGCTTGAGACTGAGCGCGCTCGAAATAAGGCAGATGCTGCTCGACTGAAGCTTGAGCTTGAGCTTGAGCTTGAGACTGAGCACTCTCTAAAGAAGGCAGATGCTTCTCGAGTGAATAGTCTGGAGATTGAGCTTGAGACTGAGCGCGCTCGAAATAAGGCATATGTTGCTAGACTGAAGATTGAGACTGAGCGCGCAGAAGCACTTGAGAAGCAACTGAGGTACGAACTGTCAAGCATGACTGCCGAGCAATGGAATTCCCTGAACGATCATGACAGGCGTCTCAATGAGGATCTTTGCAAACAATACGGAATCCCCTTCCCCAACATTCAGGAGTCATTCCTCGATTCCGCGATTCCTCTTTCATGAGCGCATGGGGACACGTGTCGTCTCAAGCAGACGTCTGCTTAACCAACTATTCCGGGATCATGAAAGAGGAATCGCGGGACCCACGGAGTGGGGCAGGGGAATTCAGCTGCGGACTCGCGGAAACACGTGTCCTTGGATCTGACTTGTCCATCGGAGGACACACGCAAACGGCGGAACACTGTTGAATGTATCGGAGTACACACGCAAACGACAGAACACTGTCGAATGTATCGGAGTACACAAGATGCGGAACACTGTCGAATGTATCGGAGTACACACGCAAACGGCAGAACACTGTCGAATGTATCGGAGTACACAAGATGCGGAACACTGTCGAATGTATCGGAGGACACACGCAAACGGCGGAACACTGTCGAATGTATCGGACACCGAATGGCACACGCAGGACACTCATTGACACACGCAAACGGCGGAACACATGTAGACGACTCATCTTCATCGTACATCACTCAATCACTCACTCACTCAGATTAAAGGGACCGGCGCTTTGCGTACACAGGCATGCCCAATCCTTGTGTATTGCTGGAGGTACGATCGCCGGGAATCATAAAAGGACCTCCTCGCCCAGAGCATGCATATTTTTCTTTTCTTCTCCTCATCATCCTCTTCCTTAGCGCGTCATTCGCACACCACCCTCCTCTTTCATTTCTTCCATCTCCATCTACAAATAACGCAAAATACATACACACGAGAATACAGCCATACACACGCGAATACAGCCATACACACGCGAATATCTCTCCCTCTCTCTCTCTCTCTCGCTCTCTCTTGCTCTCTCTCTCTCTCTCTCTCTTTCCACACGCCACACAGACGGATATGGAAAGCCTTCTTTTGAGATTGGAGTCATAAGAACCATTGCCACATCCACTTATGCGCGAAGAAAAGAGTCTTCATCGACGCGATGCCGACACAACCTTGTCAGCCCATTTCAAAGCCAGTCCGCCAACTAGGAAAGGCGCTGGACATGGACAATCTCGACACATCCAAGTTTCTTGATCGCCTCCACTGCCGGAATGTCAGCCGTCTCAATGCACTGCGGACGTCATCGGCTACTTCAGGCGATCCACGCGTCTTGGAGTATAACGCATTGCACCACCTAATTAAACAAAAACACCACACATCCCCATCGTCACGTTTGTTCCTCGTCGCTGTGGAGTACGTCTTCGATGACGGATGCTTCAAGCGCGCCAACGGGGACGCCCTTGTATTCTCACATGCTATCAACACACTTTTCGTGGTGGAGACGAAAATCCTCAAAGCCCCTGCCAAAACTGGAAATGCCAAGGTGCTGAAAGCCATACAGCAGGCCACTATGTGCGCGAGTAGACTTTCGTCCTGGCTACCGCATCTCATCAACATTGACATGAAAGACGGAACAACACTTGGATCTGTGACAATTCGTCGTATTATCGTGACAGCTGTGGATCGCGGTGGACGCGTCTTCAGTCAAGATATCCGCAGCCAGGAAATTGATTAACTTAGTTAACTTAATTGACTAACTCAGGTAACTTGATTAACTGAAGGTGGAACTTTGGCAAAACACTGGAGGTACCGAGATTCGAACCCATCAGTGGGCGACATGATCAAGGAATGAAGAAATTTGGCTTAACCTCACGCTGTACCGTTGACAGATTAGCAACTAAAATATTGTTTTAATAAAAACGAGTGTAAACAACTTTGATCCATACAGGTCTCGGCATTGTTTTGCTGAGTATGTAATATCTCAAAACCCGGATTCGGCACGCCCCTACACGAAATCCTTAATATTACACCAAAAAAGGAAACTTTCTCTATTCAAGCCCCCTTATAGGACTTTCCATTATGGTGTAATTTTACTACTTTCGTATAGGAAGTAAAAAATTGTATATATATATAATGTACCTCGTAAGACCTAAAAACAATGGGGATGTCAAGCTGAGTTGAGACAACCAACGTCTGTGTCTTTTTGATCAGACTTCTAATGGCCTCAAATACCGGATTCGGTACGCCCCTACACGAAATCCTTAATATTACACCAAAAAAGGAAACTTTCTCTATTCAAGTCCCCTTATAGGACTTTCCATTATGGTGTATTTTTACTACTTTCGTGTAGGAAGTAAACAATTGTATATATATATAATGTACCTCGTAAGACCTAAAAACAATGGAGATGTCAAGCTGAGTTGAGACAACCAACGTCTGTGTCTTTTTGATCAGACTTCTAATGGCCTCAAATACCGGATTCGGTACGCCCCTACACGAAATCCTTAATATTACACCAAAAAAGGAAACTTTCTCTATTCAAGCCCCCTTATAGGACTTTCCATTATGGTGTAATTTTACTACTTTCGTGTATGAAGTAAACAATTGTATATATATATAATGTACCTCGTAAGACCTAAAACAATGGGGGATGTCAAGCTGAGTTGAGACAACCAACGTCTGTGTCTTTTTGATCAGACTTCTAATGGCCTCAAATACCGGATTCGGTACGCCCCTACACGAAATCCTTAATATTACACCAAAAAAGGAAACTTTTCTCTATTCAAGCCCCCTTATAGGACTTTCCCTTTTTGTGTAATTTTACTACTTTCGTGTAGGAAGTAAACAATTGTATATATATATAATGTACCTCGTAAGACCTAAAACAATGGGGATATCAAGCTGAGTTGAGACAACCAACGTCTGTGTCTTTTTGATCAGACTTCTAATGGCCTCAAATACCGGATTCGGTACGCCCCTACACGAAATCCTTAATATTACACCAAAAAAGGAAACTTTCTCTATTCAAGTCCCCTTATAGGACTTTCCCTTTTTGTGTAATTTTACTACTTTCGTGTAGGAAGTAAAAAATTGTATATATATATAATGTACCTCGTAAGACCTAAAACAATGGGGGATGTCAAGCTGAGTTGAGACAAACAATATGAGACAACGTCTGAAGAGGAGAATAAGTTAGTAAAAGAGTCTTCTGCGTTGTTTACAACACTTCATTCGAGGTACATTATATATGAATGTACGGACGGGGGTCTGCGACAGCCGCCATGGTATGTGTGTGAGCGAATGAATTATGGACGGGGGGATGCGAAAGCCGTCGTGTGTCATGTAAGGATGCGGGGGGGGGGGGGGGCGGTCTATTTTGTGAGTGTGGACGATAAGTCATTCCGGTGTTCCATCATCATGCACTTCAGTGTGTGTGCGAGTGAAGGGTCTGAGAAGCGATTGAGCGTGTGTATAAGGGAGAGGGGAAATCTATAATGGAGAAGAGATGGACAATTTATTGTAAAAGAAACGAATAATAATCGCACATTAATGATGTCATCGAGCAAGGAGACTAGGTTCTTCACGCCAAAAAACAAAAATGGAGACAAGGGGATATCAACGTTGTCAAAGAAACGATACTTCGAACTGGAAGAGAGAGTGAATAGCATACTGGGGGATAGATGCGAGGCAGAGGCGGGTATGGTGATGAAGGCGATGCGTGAGATCATGAAGTTTGACCCGAATGTCTCAAGGTACAGCGAGGAGGTCAGGGAGGCGCTTGGGGAGAGCTGCAGAAAGTGGAGGCAACGGAATAAAGAGGAGAAGAATGCGGCAAGACAACAGCTTTTAGTATAAAACGCAACACACATTCATGGATGCAGACACGCACGCGAGAAAAAAACAATCATCTTAGGGTGGCTTAAAGGAAATACTGTATGAATGCATAACATCAATTAAACGACATGGCATCCTACGAAGAGTTGCAGAAGCTCAGCGCGTGGCTGAAGAGATCTGAGGTGAGTGTGGGAAGAACAGTATTGATGCCCATGACTGATTTGAAGGCGCCTAAACACAAGCATTTAGGAAAAGCGAAGTGGGGATGGGCCGAAGCGGACGCGTACGCGAACAACAACCCAACACACAAGGCATGGGGAATGTTGCTGGATGGATTGGTTGTGGTCGACGCGGACGACGCTAAGTCAGTGCAGTGGTTGGAGAGGATGGAAGATGAAGATGGCGAGGTGGGTGAGGCCATGCAGAGGTGTGCCATTCAAGAGACTAGATAGGGACGCCACTACATGTTCTTGCGCCCGACATGGGCAGACGAGGAGGGTTACTATGACGGTGCACGACAAGTCGATGATGATGCAAGGAAGGTTGATATGAAGAGCCTGTGCCGGACAGGGACCAGGGGTCTGCTGTCTGTTGCGCCCACTGAGGGGAAGGCATGGAAGGAGGGAAGGGCTCCGTGGGAGCTGGAGTCGATACCGTACATTCCAAAGGCGCTGATGGAGAGGGTGGCGGTGGCGAAGAAGAAGAATAAAAGGACGAGTAAGGGAGCGGCGGGATACTCAAAGGCAAAGGTGGAAAACACATCACCAACAACAACTGAGGTAGAGCAGGGGATAATGATGCCGACAAGCTTCATGGAGAGCACGCATGTAGAGAAGATTCTACTGCTCCTAGGAAAAAACAGGTGGGATTCCAGAGACACATGGCGAGGAGTGGCGACGGCATTGAAGAACGAGTACGGCGAGGCGTACAAGGCGCTATGGAAAAACATGTCCAAGGTGTCGCCAAGATACGATGAGGAAGCCGCAGAGAAGCTATGGGAGACGGTGGAAAGGCCCGACTATGACGGGCCGAAGATGACAATGAAGTCGGTGGTCAAGTGGGCCGGCGAGGACGACCCGCGCGGGTACGCTGTGTACCGAGCATCTTCGATTCCAAAAATAATGCGGGACAGTTGGGACAAGGGAGACCGTGGATTGGGGGAGATCGTGCACTATCTTCTGAAAGGGACGTTGAAGAAGACGGGGAAGGGATGCAGCGACTACTACATATTCGATGAGGACACGTGCAGGTGGGTAAATGTGGAGGATGGGTGGGTGAAGACCGTGGCGAGCAAGGTCTTAGAAGGGATACTTGTCAGCATGAATTGCGGTGCTCTCACGCGTTTTATGACTTGGTGACTACTTATGTACTTCCTTAGAACTATCGGCCCAGACAGTGTTTCTGTCTGTACTGTGTCAGCTTCCCGTAGACTGTGTCATCCTTCATGACACGGTGACAGCTTCCTGTTGACTGCGTCATCGGTCTCTCACTGACACACTCTGTATAGCCGGTGCCTGGCTTAAGTTTCCTGACTTAGGGTCTAGTCAGGTTACAGGCATCTGCCTCTCCCACCGCTGGTGTTCTTTGGCGTCCGCCTGTCCTTGTAACGCTATTCTTGTCTCCGTGTATAGATTGGCGCGTCTGTCTCCGCTGCATACATCTCTCTCCACTCTTCGAAGTGCTTTCTAGCTGATAGGTTACGGGCTTATTACTTCTACCACTGCTTTACAATGCAACTTCCGCGTGGGCCTCCTGCCGGCTTCGAGAAACTTACCCCACAGAATGGTATTTCCTGGTCGCGCGGTATGGAGAGCGTCATTACCAGTAATGGATGCGACCGAATTCTTCCTCTAAAGATTCGTGTTCCCACTGATTGGCTAGATGATTGCGCGCCAGCGGCCTCTGCTGCCGGAGATGAGTCTCCTTCCGCCATCATGGAAGCCCCCCCCCCCTCCAATACCTCCATTTCTCCGTCTCCTTCTCCTTTTGTCCAACGTCTCCGACCTGAGGTTGAGGATATTCTGATGCGCCTATGCTGTGTTTCCACACAGATTATCCAGTATGCAAGGTCGCCTCCACCCGCTGATGCCCGCTTTACCTACGACACTGTAGACCTTGCTCTCCATAGCCATGAAGATGGCTATGCTTATGGCAAGTCTGACGACTCAGAGGAAGATTACTCTGATGATTGTATGGAAGATCTACAGAGTGCCAGAAGTGGCGACTTCGGTGGAGTCACTCCCTCTTCTGCTACTAGGGTTTTCCACACCTCCACTGTCTCTCCGGTGTATGAGCCTCAATTGGCACCTTCTCCTGCGGTCTTCAAGCCTCCGTCTGCCGCTCTGCTTGCGCCGCTTCCACCGGACCTACCTGAGGTGGTCAAGCCGTCTTTGCTGCGGAGTTCGTCTCTTGGTCCTTTGGGTCCTCTACTCAACCTTGCAGAGCAGGCTCGCAACCCTGCAGAGCGGGCTCTTGGTGCTTACTATACTCTAACTCGCGAGGCTGCTGCCACGAGTGTCCACAGATCTGCTGCTGGCACCTCGCAGGAGCCCCCTCCACCTCCACCGGTGGATCTGCCACATGCGCCTGGCCCTCCGCCGTCTATGAATCCTACGCTGTCCGGCATATCCTGGGAACATCTGCTTGATGGCACACCACCTGTGCGGCTGGCTGTGCGGGACTGCCGGCTTATTCGCCAAGCCCAGTATGCTGGAGATTCTCTTGATCGCACTTTGTACGGTAGGCTGGATGAGGCAGCCACTCGGGCTAATCTAGATAGAAAGGGTCGCCCTAAGCGTGTGATGGCTTACTCTGAGCTGGGTCATGAGTGTCGTGCTTTTCTAGGACCTGTGAAGGCAGGGATTAACTACCCTTCCCCTGGAGGTGTTACCTTTGGTGGGATTGGGCGTAGGAACAATGATCTCCGAGGGTATCAGTATGTGAAGGTCCCTCTCAGTTTTGTTCCTGTTAGGCCTGATTTCGAGCTCGTTGCGAGTGTTGCGCGTTCCTTAGATCTCATTAGGAACTTAGATGATCAGCGCGCATATGATGCTGGCATTGCTGCCGAGTATTTTATGTCGGTTCGTGCCTCGTATGCTCCTGTGCCTGATCCTCTTGCTGCTGGACCCTCGGCCTCTCATGGTGAGTCTCGTGTAGATCCTGCACTGTTGGGTTTTAGTGCCCTGCCCCTGGAACGTCAGGAGTTCATGTGTCTCACTATGATGCTTGCGAACATGACGGATGCGATGGTCAATGTGTATCAGGATTTTGCCACTCCTCGGGATATCTTCTTGCATATCCGAAGACAGCGTTCTGATGCTCTTGCTGCTCGTGTCCCTCTCATGCTTGTTGAGCTTCGGCGTGCAACCATGGACAACTCTGAACCTGTGGATGTGTTCTTTCGCAGGGTCCGGGGCTTGTGCACTGACCTCCGCAGTGCGGGATACCCACAGCCTCAGCGCCATGCCATGCATACTATTATTAATGGCATCATGCACCCCCGCTTCGACTCTCTGCGGCTACAGTTTGGTCTCGCACTGCATCAGAACCAGCCTGTTGATAACTGGACCTGTCTGGCAGCATATAGATCATTAGATTTCTTGAACGTGTCTCTCCCTAAGTCTGATCCGAGGCATCCTGGTTGGTCCCGCGATCCTCCCCAAGTCCCTGCCAATGCTGCTTTTCAGCGTGGCAGGGGACCTGGTCCTCAGGGTTCCGGGACTACCAAGAGGCGCTTGGATTGCACTTGGGGCCCCTGTCTTTCCAAAACGAGCCACTCGGAGGACCGTTGCTGGACGAAACATCCGCACCTGCGAAAGGCCAAGGCTGGTGCACCGGGCATTGAACCTGTGCCCGTTGCCTTGGCCCTTCCAGGTTCGCTGACTCGCAAGCAGTTGTCCTCCTTGCAGGCTCAGATTGATGGGTACGCCATGTCCAAGAACTAGGAGGTACGCTCTGTCCTATTCTCTTGCACTACGAAGTTCTCTAACGTGTGTAGCCCTAGTCTTTCTGAGGGTGTCTGGCATGTGGACTCTGGAGCTGGAATGTCAATCACGGGTGATAAGTCTTTGTTCACTGTGTTTGAATCTTCTGCTGTTGGGCCTACGGTTCGATTTGGTGACGGGGTGATTCAACGGTCAGAGGGTAAGGGATCCATTGTGTTATGTAGGGATTGGTTACCAACATCAATCACTCTAACCAATGTTCTTTATATCCCTCACTGTCCGGTGAATCTCCTGTCAGTAAATGCTGTGGCTCATTCTCTCCACTGCCAGGTTTCTTTTGATAGTCTTAGTTGCACTGCCACTCAGGGCTCTTCTGTTCTCTGGTCCTTCCCTGCCTCCAGTGATGGTGTGTACAAGTTTGCATGTAGGCCTCGTCACACCTCCAGTCGTTGTTTAAGAGTTGCTGACAATTATCCAGCGTTTGCACTTGATGTTGATGAGGACGGTGGAGTTGTTCTCCCTACCACTCCTGCATGGTTGTGGCATAGGCGGTTGGGTCATCCCGGCTATAGTGCCTTACACAAACTTGTCAAGAGTGGTATGGTTAAGAACTTACCCCTCAGTCTGGGTCAAGTGCAAAAGTTGGGTAAGATCCCATGTGATGCTTGTCACAAGGCTAAGGGCAAACGTCTCCTTTTTCCTAAAGAGAGCAAAACTGAGATCCGTGCACCTCTCCAACGACTTCACTTGGATATAATGGGACCAGTTCATATTAGGGGTCTGCGTGGGGAGTTTTACATCCTGTGCCTCATAGACCAATTCTCTGGCTTTGCTGAAGTATTGTGCTTGAGGACCAGGGATGAAGCTCCCTTAGCAGTCCAAACTATCATCCTCAGATGGTCAAATCAGCTGCAGGGGTTTGCCTTTAAGTGTCTGAGATCTGACAGGGCCAAGGAGTTTATAGTTAAATGGTTCGAGGATTGGCTGATATCGGTTGGGGCAGTACATGAGTTATCGTTGGTGTACACTGCCCAGCAGAACGCAACTGTGGAAAGGTATAATGGGGTCTTGCAGTCTATAGCTAGGAGTATCCACCTGGAATCAAAGCTAGCTAAGTCTTTCTGGCCTTATGCCTTCCTAGCTGCTTGTTACCTTCGTAACCGACTGCCCAATCAGGGACGCAAGACACCTTATGAGTTGTTTTATGGGGTGATGCCTGATGTGTCGTTGTTACGTGTGTTTGGATGCCCCTGCTATGTCACGTTAGTCAATGGGAAGAAACGTAGCAAGCTGGACGAAAGGGCGTTATTTGGTAGACTGGTTGGGTATTCTCTGGTGAGTAAGGGTTATTTTATTTGGGTTCCTAAGTTGCGCCAGGTAGTAGAGAGTCGTGATGTACTGTTCTATGAACAGTTTAGCTATAACTGTATTCCTGGGCTTCCTCCCTATGACGGGTCGCCGTATGTTTCTAGCATCCCTGCCGCTATCAACGGACACATGCCTGAGGCTGCGGTCCATTCCCTAGATCCTTTGCTTTCCCCAATTGTTGACCACTGTCCTGGCCATAGGATGATTCTGCGTCCCAGGTCAGGGGCTGCTGGTACTGTATTGCGTGAGAATGCACTGGGCGGGCGAGGTTCTGCAGTTCCTACGGATAAAATCTTAGCCGAATCTCAGGGGGTCGCCAGGCCCTCCTCTGCGTCAAATTCCGTCGGTGAAGCTCTAGGATTACGACAATCTCAGATCATAGTGGAGCCTCTTATAGGTCCATTGTCTAATAGTCACCCTGCTCCAATCATCTTGGATGGCTCGAAGGGGTTGGTGAGCGCTTCGCCTCCTGCCGTTCCTGATAGATTAATCGGGAGCCCGGGTGATGATGTAGCCTTTGCCGATAGTGCAAGTGATGATCTTGATCATTGGTCAGGCTCCGATACTGCGTATGGCTGGGGTGTTCCGGTCGACCCAGGCTTCGTTGAATTAGAGGCAAATAAGGCCGGCCCTGTTCAACCAGGCAGTAGTTCTGCACTGGGGGCTCTACTACCGGTTACTGCTGATACTGCTGATATCCCCGCTGCTCATGTACAAGTAAACTGCTTGTACGTGGGAGCATCTGTTGCCCCCTCCACTGAACTAACCTATAAAGCTGCCATGCTCCCTACCAACCCTGACAGGGATCAATGGCTTCTTGCTATGAAGGATGAGATGGCTTCCCTACATGCCCATGGTACTTGGGTACTCACTCCACAGCCTCGTAAGCAAAAGATCCTGTCAGGCAGGTGGTTATTTGTGAAGAAGATTGGGGTTGATGGTTCTATACGCTTCAAGGCACGTTTTGTGGTACGTGGCTTTCTGCAACGTCCTGGGCTGGATTTTCATGACGTATATGCCCCTGTCTCCTCTAAAGCAGGTCTTCGGGTGCTCCTGGCTGCCATCACTCATAGAAAGATGTTTGTTCGGCAGCTGGACATCAAAACTGCATTTCTGAACGCTAAGCTGGAACCTGGTCTGGACCTGTACTGCCGCCAGCCTGAGGGCTTTCAGCACCTTGGTCCCAACGGTGTTCCCCTTGTGTGCAAGCTGCTCAAGTCTCTTTATGGATTGAAGCAGGCACCCAGGGCTTGGAGTAGGGATGTCAAGCGGGTTCTGGTTGCACACGGCTTCACTATGTGCAAGGCTGAACCTGATCTGTATTTTAGGAAGGATTCTGATGGTGGGTGGAGCTATGTTCTGACCTATGTTGATGATTTTATCTGTGCTTTTAGTGAGCTGGATAGGTATGTGTTGCTTATCCAGGCTATGGAAAAGGCTGGCTGGGAGGTCAAAGAGATGGGTGTTCCGGTTCAGTTCCTCTCTTTGGACATGCATGTTACACTTGATTCTGAAGGCAGGTGTGTTCAGATCAACATCTCTCAGCACACCTACATTGTTGATCTGGTGGAGCAGTTTGGTCTTACTGATGCTGCCCCACCCAGGTTTGCTGCCCCCATGGCCAAGTCCACCGTTTCTGACGCCCCTGGAGAACCCCTGCCGTCTAATAGCCAGTACCTCTCTCTTGTGGGTGCTTTGCTATACCTGGCTACTTGCACCAGGCCTGATATTTCTTTTGCTGTGAGCTACCTGTCTAGGTTTTCTGCTCACCCTACCGTCCCTCTCTGGGGGGCTGCCAAGCGGTTGCTCTTGTATTTGAGAACACATTCCCACCTGGGTCTCACTTACACCCACAACCCTGAGTTCTCTTTTACTGTCTTTAGTGACTCATCCTTTGCTGATGATGGGTCTGACAGGCGGTCTCAGACTGGCTTTGCTGTGCTAGCTGGGGGGTGCATAGTGAACTGGATGAGCAAGAGGCAGCCTATTGTTGCCATTAGCTCTAGTGAGGCTGAGTATCAGGCCCTGTCCCAGGCTGCCAGGGAGGTACAATGGTTGAAGAAATTGAGGGTGGATCTGGGTCTGCCTTGTGCTTTGGTTACCATTCAGGGTGACAACTTAGGGTCTCTAAGTTGGGCCAAAGACTGGCAGCTCCTGCCTCGCAGCAAGCACATTGATGTTATTCATCACTACATCAAGGAGCTGGTGGAGGATGGTTCACTGGATGTTGCCTATGTTAACACCGTGGATAACTGTGCTGACCCCTTCACCAAGCCCCTTGATCCTGCTGTGTTCTGGAGGTTTGTCCGCATGTTAGGTATGACCGCTTCTTCTTAGGGTCATCCTTGCATTTGGTCATATTAGTTTCTTTTCGTTATCAAAGTTTGGCATTAGGTTCCTATTCCCGGATCGGGTTTTCTATACCGTTGTTACCCATTTTTGATATTAGTTTTTCCTCTCTTTCTAGCTTGGCAAATTGTTTTCGAATTTTTTGCCTTGTTTCATTCCTTCCTATAACCCTTTGGGTTCCATTTGAAGTTCTCTCGATTTTTTCGGAGTTCTTTGATTTTTTTTTTTATATATGTTACATATAGTTCTATGTCCCCAGTGCCATAGGTGGAGAGGTAGTATTGTATGTCACCTGTGTCATAGGTGGAGTGTCAGCATGAATTGCGGTGCTCTCACGCGTTTTATGACTTGGTGACTACTTATGTACTTCCTTAGAACTATCGGCCCAGACAGTGTTTCTGTCTGTACTGTGTCAGCTTCCCGTAGACTGTGTCATCCTTCATGACACGGTGACAGCTTCCTGTTGACTGCGTCATCGGTCTCTCACTGACACACTCTGTATAGCCGGTGCCTGGCTTAAGTTTCCTGACTTAGGGTCTAGTCAGGTTACAGGCATCTGCCTCTCCCACCGCTGGTGTTCTTTGGCGTCCGCCTGTCCTTGTAACGCTATTCTTGTCTCCGTGTATAGATTGGCGCGTCTGTCTCCGCTGCATACATCTCTCTCCACTCTTCGAAGTGCTTTCTAGCTGATAATACTCAGGGACGTCGATTTATGGATATCGACACAGGCCGCACAGTTGTGCATCGGAGTGGTGGTGGGAAAAGAAGAAGAAGAAGACTCCAGGAGTAAAGCAGATCTGGATGCGAAGAAAAAAGAAGTTGCCAGGCTGATCCGGTACATACAGTCTTCCCGTGGAGTGAAGAACACGATGGACTTCGCAGGGCCACTTCTCATTGACGAGACGTTCGAGCAACGCCTGGACGGCAATAGGCACTTGATCGGGATCAAGGGGGGGAACGTGGTGGACCTCAGGACAGGTCAGAAGAGACAGAGGGTGGCAGAAGATATGGTGCACAACGAACTGGACGTGGAGTACGATAATAATGACGACGACAATGACAAAAAACATGAGATGACCAATGCCGCACGCGCAGAGTGGATGCACAGGATCGTCGAGAAGATCATGGGCGGGGACGAGGACATGGCGCGGTTTCTTCAACGTCTTCTTGGGTACGCCACAACGGGCGAAGTAAGAGAGGAGGTTTTTCCTATATGGACAGGGACAGGGCGGAACGGAAAGGGGCTGTTGACGCAGGCGCTGCAGCAGCTGCTAGGGGCATACTACAAGGAGATGAATTTTGCGATCATAAGCAAATCAAGGGCGTGCAGTAACCTCGACGCAGAGCGTGCAAAGTTGATAGGAGCGAGAGTCGCGGTCTTCAACGAGCTCAAGTCTGGGGAGAAGCTGAAGACGAACGAGGTCCAACTGCTGACAGGAGGAGACGGTTTCCCGGCAAAGGCGCTTAACAAGGACCCGGTGACGGTGATGCCTCGACATCTCGCAATCTTAGTAACCAACTACATGCCAGAGATGTCCGATGTGATCGTTGCAATGGTCGAAAGAATTCTAATCGTTCACTTTCCAGTGACTTTCAGGGATCTCATACCTGGGGAGAGCGAGACCGCGACGCTGCGGCAGTGCGACAGAACCATGAAGGATAAACTGAAGTCTCCAGAGGGTCAGTCTTCTCTGTTTGCCTGGCTGGTCGAGGGCGCGGTGGCGTGGTACGGGGGGGCGGAGGGCCTGAAGGCCGTGGCGCCAAAGAAGGTAACCGAATTTACCAGACAATACTTGGCGGAGCAGGACGGCGTGCAAGCGTTCCTCGCCGAGAACTGCGAGTTTGCGGAAGATTTCAGGGAGTCGAGCGTTGCCTTGTTCCACATGTATCTCGAGGAAAGCGGGGACAGTAACGATCAAGAAAAGTGGTTCCACAGGCAGATGAAGAACAAGGGGTTCGTAAAAAAAGTGCTTCAAATCAAAGGGAAGTCGACACGCGGGTATATTGGATTGCGGCTACGACATGATGATGGTGGTGCACTCACGCATGCACTCACGCATGCATGAATGAATGAATGAATGCAAGCAAACACACGTACGTACGAACACACGCAAAGGGAGGAACACTGTCATCGTCCATCTGACTCCACATGCAAACGGCGGAAACATGTCCTCGTCTCCAAAAGACACCACGGATCCTCATTGTCTAGTCCATCTGTCTCCAAAAGACACCACGGCGGCACCTGTCGTGTCGAGTCACAGAGCGACCGACCTCTCGCATCAGGCGGCGGCACCTGTCGAGTCGAGTCACATCACACGGCGACCTCTCGCATCAGGCGGCGGCACCTGTCGAGTCGAGTCACACTCGCATCATGTCGAGTCGAGTCGAGACCACTCGCATCAGGCGGAACCTGTGTTGAGTCACACGGCGACCTCTCGCATCAGGGCGGCACCTGTGTCGAGTCACATCACAGAGCGACTTTAGCATCACGGCGGCACCTGTGTCGTCGAGTCACATCACAGAGCGACCTCTCGCATCACGGCGGAACTTGTGTCGACTGACTCACAGAGCGACTTTCGCATCACGGCGGAACCTGTGTCGAGTCACATCACAGAGCGACTTTAGCATCACGGCGGCACCTGTGTCGTCGAGTCACATCACAGAGCGACCTCTCGCATCACGGCGGAAATTGTGTCGACTGACTCACAGAGCGACTTTCGCATCACGGCGGAACCTGTGTCGAGTCACATCACAGAGCGACTTTCGCATCACGGCGGCACCTGTGTCGTCGAGTCACATCACAGAGCGACCTCTCGCATCACGGCGGCACCTGTGTTGAGTCACACGGCGACCACGCTTGACATGTGATCACCGGTTGCGATTACTTTACCGTGTTTTCCGTCATCTGTGAGTGATAATATCTTAGAGAGTATCGACTTCTTTGCGATGCGAGCGATCGTCCCCCGTAAGTCGACATCGTTCCGCATTGATGATACTCTCGACTGGTCGCCAAGATATTCGAGAACGTCTTGAGGCGCAATACACCACGTTCCGTGGAGGTACTTGCATCTATTCTGTTCCCTGAGCTGGGCATGTTGGCATTTACTTGCTTCTCCAACAAACTTCGGGGCATCTTCTCGTGAGCTCACCAGGGTTTGGTTTTAGTAATCTCATGTTGTGTGAGACTACATAACAACATTAGAAAGAGGTTATGATGGCCTGCTCGAAGGTAGTTGTAAGCAGTTTGCCACTTGGCTACGTATTGTATTTGTCTCTGAAGGATGTCATCTAGCTTCTGCTGCAATTGTGAGGGCAGTTGCAGCTTTCCTGGTTTTATCCCACATATGCGGCGGATGTCCATATTGCACTGAGACATTATTCTGATCTGGATGTCCCTGGGGAGGCATGCCATGCCATGCAATGCAATGCAATGCAATGCAATGTTTTTCATTCCAATGAATGCGTTTTCTTTGGCCAGTATTCTTATATCTTTATACCCTACTCCAGCGCACTCCAGC
Source organism: Chlamydomonas sp. ICE-L (assembly GCA_013435795.1). NCBI lineage: Eukaryota > Viridiplantae > Chlorophyta > Chlorophyceae > Chlamydomonadales > Chlamydomonadaceae > Chlamydomonas > Chlamydomonas sp. ICE-L. Next base: position 8,563,610 of record JACBWV010000626.1, read on the forward strand.
CCGCTTGTGCGAGATCAATCAATCATTGATTCATTGATTGATTGATCGCAGATAGAAGAAAAATTCAAGGAGATAGAACAGATAGAAGAAAAATCCAAGGAGATACTCATCGGAGACAGCAAAGAAGAAAAACACACGAAGCGGTTTCATTTTAGAATTCCGTTGAAGTGATTTCTTGTCTACCCATAGCCACGCAGCATAGGTTGACAACCAACGCGTACACGACATTGGTTGTAATGTGCGCCATGATCGCTGTCGAGCTGCTCATATGCTATATCCCAATGCGCGCGTGTACACCATTATTGCACTGCTATTGCACTGCTATTCCACCAGACGGTACAACCTACAACCTGCGTTTGTGGGGACACGGGCTGAGAGAGCGTTTGTGGGTGAATGGGGGATGACTGGCTGCTGCTGGTTTGCTTCAGAGGTGCACAAGCTGGATGGGGGGTGATAATGGCTCGGTTCTCCTGCATGCCATGCAGCAGATGGGACTGACTGTATTGTTGTATCTATGCGGAGTCCTTTGCGGCAATTGTTTTGGAGCAGAGAGCTAATGGAAGCACACTACCTGTGCTCAGTTTGCGGTGCACAAATTTGAACGAAGTGTTCACTTGCATGAGTATAAATATGTTTGACATGCAATCATTATCATTATCATCATCATCATCATCATCATCATCATCATCATCATCATCATCATCATCATCATCAGCTAGACTGTGGAATGTCGCGTGCAGCTGAAGAAAAAATGCCGTCTTTGAGCTATCTGAATCGTAATGTCCATGTGTTGACGACCGAGATGTTGCCTGGCATCGTGATCAAGTTAAGAAGTATTACAACTGGTACTGCCAGCCTGTGGACGGAGGATGAAGATGGGAAGATCATCAAAACGCCTGATATGAGTGTCTTAGACACGACGGCCGGCACCGAATCAGTGGTGGATGCACCTCGAGTCCAGAACACTTACATTCTGGAAGTAGAGAAATCGTACGTCGTGGTGGTGTTAGAAGGAGTAATTATTTTGAGAATTCACAGGCAGCTGCAACAGTCCATGTTCCCAGAGAATGGTGCTGAACTGAAAGTTGAGCATGCGACACGCAAAATGGAGTAATTATACATTCAGCATCCCAAGATGAGTTATGTGGGATTCTGAAGGGGCGGCATCGCAAAGCGGGGCAGTGGAATTGAGCTACAGAACCTCATCTCAAGCAAAGCAGCAGCAGTATCTCATCTCAAGCAAAGCAGCAGAAGTAGATATAGAGGGTTCCAGGTACCCATCACCTGTCAACTCTACATACAGCTAGGGACATTTGATATTGGGACACCTTCTATTTTGGGGATTCTGAAAAGTTGACCAATTCAAGATTTGTAACCGATCTTGTCAATACAGATACTGTCTTCAGGTGATTGACACAAAAAATTCAAGGCATCTAAAGACACTGAATTTACATGTTCAAAGTACCCTGAAAAGTCAAACTGATGGCTAACATCGTGCGCATCAATAATCCTTTTCAAAGCGTTACTATAATCAAATATATCTGATACATCTGGAATTATTGGGCACATGCAGCGATATTTTCGCTTGAGCAAACTAAAGACATGCATGATGCGGTCTTCCATGCATGATGCGGTCTGATGGACGCGTATCCTCCATGTGTGCCATGCGGTCTCTTGTGTTCACCTATATTGGAGCGGAATTGTGATTCCTCGGTGCTGATATCTCAGGCTAACTAACGAGTTCCGGAGGCTCTAAATTCTGAGTAGAAATTTCAAAAAATCCGCCGTGAGGTTTGAACGCCCAATACATAGGACTCACATCACATGGCGACCTCTCGCATCAGGCGGTGGCACCTGTGTCAATACCTCGATACTGTAAGATATCACTCACAGATGACGGAAAACCCGGTAAAGTAATCGCAAACGATGATCACATGTCAAGCAGAGGCTGCTAGACAATAGATATCGTATATCGATAGGGTAATCGCGGGCCCCACGGAGTGGGGCAGGGGAATTGAGCTGCAGAAACCTGTCAAGGCATCAATCATCACAAGCAAAACTGTGGAAAACTGTCGCATCCACACCGTCCGTCCGTCACAGCCAGCAAGACTAATTGGTGAATAGATACTTGTTCAAATGCAATTTATGTTTATTGCAAACCTGAAGGAAGTGTAGTTCATCTGGATGTAGTCTGAAGATGTCAACATATATGAGGGCTGTTTCGATGTCACGTGGACATGTGTGACTCATGTTACAAATTGCCTGCAAGAAATAACTTTCCTTAATTACCAACAATCTCCCTGGTTCTCCAGTTGTTCGCATGTGAGGCAGATCAATTTCTATGTCGTTGAAGTCTTCACAGATCTCATTGCTCAGACTCACAGGTATATTATAGCAGGCTTCACGTGAAACAACTCTATCCACATCAGCAACACGTTGAGTGGATGCTTGAATTACCATGAGACATTTGTCCATATTTGATTTTTCCTACAAAACGTTCTGACGTTATTCGAGCTATTATTGTAAATGGTTTAGCCTGATTTGTTTTTTCTCGCACGGTGTCTAGTTCGTTGTATGGATGGAGCTGTACAGTTTACAGTTGTTCTCAAATAGCGGGACACCCTTTATACAATTTGGCGAGACGTCGGATTCATCTGATAAAGATCACCCAGATGTCTGAGTTTTTGGCACATTCATGCCAACCTGGATGGTGCCCCTCAAGCGTAAGCCACCCCTCCGGTGCTTTCCTTGTGCGTATTTACGTGCCTCTCAAAATGCACAAAACACATTAAATACGCCTCAAGCAGAAGTAGCATAGTGATCGTAGGCGCAGAACAAGCGACGTACGAAGGGGAGCCCTCACGACTCAAGCAAGTGAACAGGAATAAGATGCACACACGCACATTTGCATCCATTGACCGCATGCATGAATGAATCAATGAATCAATGCAAGCAACACACACGTACGTACGTATGTACGAACGAACACACGCAAACGGAGGAACACTGACGACGACGACGATCGAAAAACATCTGACTCCACATGCAAACGGCGGAAACATGTCCTCGTCTCCAAAAGACGTCTTTTCAGAGGTGTTCATGTGAACACGTTTGAAATAGGGATTGATGTGCCCACATCTCTTCGTGACTGGATTCTGGAATCGTAACCACCGCGCATGTACCTGAGCATTGTCGCCTCTGCATCCACGCACGCTTGTGCATCTCGAACATGGATGGCAAAACGCACACTATAACGTCTGTCGCCGCCTCATACCGTTTATTGGGAGGTTTCATTTTACTGTTCCACTGACTGTAGGGTTGCATGCATTTCTGTATTTCTCAGGGTGGCGTGACCGAGCGTAGACATGCCCACGAAGCAGGCATTTGCCGGCGGCATTCTGGTGCGTTTCGGGACGGGTGATCAACCCTCTTAAAGGTCCTTGGTTCACTACAAATATTTTTTGAGGATCCCCCAACGTCGCCAAAAAGCAACGACCTGCAAGTTCGATTATAAAGGGTGTCCCACTTTAATTTGAGAACAACTGTAAGATGGAATGATGCAAGAAATAAAACAGAACATGCTGACTCTTGCATATTTTTTGCAGGGGGCTGGAGACTTGTTTGAGCCGGTGGCCGGGCTAAATGACCCCGGTGTCATGCGTTCCTTTCACAATGCGCTCCGCCATATCCGGGCTCACTTAATGGCTGCAGCTGCTGCTGCTCTGCCGGGCGGCAGCCAGGACGATCTGTGCTACAACTTTCATACCGGCACAGCGTTGCTTGTAGCCTTGTTGGATGGAATTGCAGTATACGTTGAGAAGAAGATGCAGGAACCTCCTGCTGACGGCGATGTGTATTGGGATCGGGACAGGACATTCCTGGATCCCATGTTTGCCGAGCTGCGGGCTATCAAGGAGCGCACAACCGATTACATTATCAAAGGGGGCGTGACGGCAAACACTCTCCGCAATTTTGCCATACACTACATTCCATGGCTGAGACTGTCTGACAACACGTATGGACACTGGGACATCAGCTTCCCGGTGAATGCCACCACGAGAACCAGCCCCGTCCTGAGGGGTTTGCTTTTCCCTTTGTTCAATGACGCATGTGACGCCTGTGATGCGCTTGGCCGGATGCTCAACCAGGCGCCAGAAGCTATTGAGAGGCTATAGTGTGTTCTGATGGGATATGGCGGAGCTGACTCACATACACCATTCACTGTAACACTTCGGCTTCTCACTGTAACGCTTGGGATTCTCACTGTACACACCACCAGGATTTGGATAACGTGTGGGCCTTCAGCATCACCTCAGAGGATGGAGCCAATGAGGTTGTCCGTGTCACACTTGCCCACTATTGTGACATGGAAACTACCCACTTGGCAGTGCAGCACAACGGTTGGGCTGTGCCTGTGGACGTATTTCCAGAACCAGGCACATTTGCAGCTAGTTGGAATGCATACGTGGCCTTCAACATCTTCACCCAGTCAGATCCGTGATGGTCATGATACTGACTGAGTTGTAAGATGGTGTCTCGACCGGCTAGGGGAATGCTGCACGGGTGAGAGACAAACACGATGACGACACGAGCTTTCGACTGCATGGCATTGTGTAACAATTGGCGGCCTTGTACATTAAAAAGATGGATGTCATCAAATGCGATCACATTGAAACCGTCAAGTGAAGGTGATTCTGATTCAGACAGTTTACACAACGTTGCCTCTGGTGTATGTAAAGCATGGTACTCCTTGTTATGTTCTGTCATGACCAATATTATAGTGGTTGGTGAATGTTGATCAATAAGTTGAGTGATAGCGTGACTCTTCCCACTTTCCCTGCGCCCTAAAATGTACATTACTTGTGGCTTACAAGTTGTCTGTGTGATGCTCATTTACTCACCTGACTAGGGAATTTGATGCATATAATAAACGCAACCAACCAAGCTACAGTCGGCGTGTCCAGGAAGAGAGGCGATCGCTTCAGTGCGGCTGGTCCTTCAATGGGCACTCTCGAAGGTCGAAGACCGATTACCGCTGTCCGGCTTCATTTCGTTTTGTCGCCGGAGCAAGGTACTCGACATATCACCGCTTTCCGCCCTCACTTCTTTGATTCACCTGAACATGAAGGGCACCGACGTGGACGACATATCACCGCTGGCAGGACTCACTTCGTTGGTTCACCTGGACAGTTCGAACACCGACGTGGACGACATATCACCGCTTGCCGGACTCACTTCGTTGACGTACTTGAAAAATGAATGGAGTGTGTAAAATTGTTCAACGGGTCATCCTTAGTAAATGTAGCCGGTTTCGTGTCACGAGATGTCCATGTACAGCCATAGTCCATCGGCAAACAACGGATTGTATTATTCAACAAGCGGCGGAGCCCCTTTCACCTCTCCCCCCCCCAGCGGAGCGACCGGGGGCGACCGGAGGGGAGCCCCCACAAAGGAGTCCGCGAGGAACCGAGCGGGTGGGCGACCGGAGGGGAGCCCACAGGTCACATCAAGCATTAGACACACTACACACTACTGTGTAACTAACTGTCAAGTCTTACACAATGTGTATGTTGTTTGTAAAAGATTAACTGTAACACTTGGGCGTTTCCGATGTGTCGTCTCAAGCAGACTTCTGCTTGACAACTATGTCGGGAGTATGAAAGAGGAATCGCGGGACACACGGCGGCACCTGTGTCTACATCAGATTGGTATTACACCATCCCACAATTGCTACCTCCATGAGGTGAGCTGAGTCCACAAAGAGCGAGCGGAGGAGTTTGGTACTGCACCACTCTTCAACGTGACTGCAGTTGCATCATCCACCTCCAGCATGGTCGTGCTGCAATTTCTCCTCACACCAGTGAACATCCCACGCACAAGACCATTCATGGCATCAATCATTCCAAATGTAGCAGATATATTTGATTACAGTAACGCTTTGAAAAGGATTATTGATGCGCACGATGTTAGCCATCAGTTTGACTTTTCAGGGTACTTTGAACATGTAAATTCAGTGTCTTTAGATGCCTTGAATTTTTTGTGTCAATCACCTGAAGACAGTATCTGTATAAACAAGATCGGTTACAAATCTTGAATTGGTCAACTTTTCAGAATCCCCAAAATAGAAGGTGTCCCAATATCAAATGTCCCTAGCTGTATGTTTTGGTTGCGCAAGTTGTACATAGAGAAATATGTGTGATTATAAGTGTAACCCCCACAGATGCAGAGACAAAAGCGTGCCTTGCTGGTCAGCCCCAGTTACGCCACGCCTGGGTTGGATATCAGGACTCGATACGTGATGGAGAAAGCAGGAGTGCTCCCCAGTGACCTGGGCAAGTATAGCACTGAGGGTTTTGCGCGCGACGCAGCAGTGCTACGCCGCCAGTTAGGGCCGGGTTTCAGTTTTGAAACACTGGAGGGCGAGGTGTTGTCCAGCGCTGTATTGGACCACCTGAAGTGGTTGTTGTCCAACGACACAGAGGTGGCTGTGTTGTTGTTCTGCGGCCATGGCATGTGGCAGGGGTCGCCGCAGCACGGTAGTCTCGTGTGTTCATTCAAGCAGCTGGTCACAGCTGAGGCAATTGAGTGCGTGGCGTCGAAGTTCAAAGGCACATTTGTGAGGTTGCTGAACATGTGCGAGGCCGAGGGGGAGTCTATGTGGCAGGATGGGCAAGGTACCAGGGACGCAGTAAGGCTGCGAGGTGCTCAGATGCAAGGGGGGGCAGGCGCGCCAAGCACATACTACGGCATGACAGTGGCAGCCACGCAGCAGTTTGGAAAGACCACTGGTAACAGCCGGGGCAGCAAGTTCGGTGTCGCACTGGGGCGCATGTTTGATCAGGAGGTGCTGGTGACGTACGATGGGTTCGAGACGGCATTGGACAAGTATTGGAGTGGGGCGCAAGTACGGATGACGCACGCTTTCCGGGGTGTGTTCGGGACACCCGCTCTCCAGGTGGGTTCTTGTTGCATCACTAATGATGATGCGGGTTCTGAGTCTGAGTCTGAGGAGGAGTTCTGAGTCTGAGGTGCCTTGGGAAGGGTTGCAACAGTTGACTCGTTTTCTTTCCGAAAATAAGTAAACCTAACAGAGTGGGGAGTGAAGTGACGTCCACTTTCTTGGATACCCCATCAACGTCTCTACCCACTCTGGGTTTAATGTACCCGGATGATAGATGCAGGCAGGAAGTGAGGTTGTTGTCAGTTGTGCAGGGGAGGGACAGCAAGACGCCGCCGTCAGGAGAACAAGAGACACGCACGCATGGAACACACACGCACGCAAACGGACCGCATGCAAATTCACAGGGTTTTAGGTACAGGCATGACCAAATGTCTCGTCTCTAAGAAATATATGTATACAAAAAAAGAGGTTTTACTAGCTAAACTAACTAACTGACTGACTGAATGACTAAAGCTGGCTGAGGGACAGGGAGCAAAGCTCAATTGAGAGATCTATAGCAGCGCGCTTCTTAGCGAGGTAAGACTCTAAGAAATGTAGCAAAAAAAAGAGTATCTAAATAACTGAGTATCTATATAACTAAAGCTGCTGGCTGAGGGACAGGGAGCGAAGCTCAATTGAGAGCTCGATAGCAGCGAGCTTCTTGGCGAGGTACGCCTCACGCTTGGATGGAGTCTGGTTCATGCACGCTAGGTGCGCGCACTTGCCAGTGGTGAAGGTCCCACCATTGGGGTTGCTTAAGAGCACCTGTTTTCTACCACACGGGTTGCCGTGAATGGTGACAGCAGTGCAGCCCAGGGTGGGGGAGTACCCCACGATGGTCAGATCGCCGTGTTTGGAGCCAACAGGAAGCTCGTTCTTTAGAACGGACCCCCCGCAACGACCAACACGACCGGAGGCCAAGGAGGATGACAGGGAGCACGTTGAGAACGAGCCAGCAGGAGAAGCAGAAGCAGCAGGAGCAGCAGCAGCAGAAGCAGCAGGAGCAGGAGCAGGAGCAGGAGCAGGAGCAGGAGCAGGAGCAGGAGCAGGAGCAGGAGCCACAGAGCGTGAACCATTGGCGCGGCGCTTTTTACCGCTACTGCCGGACCCCGTGCCAACGTCCTCGGTGGTGTCGTCGTCCTCTGGGAGGGCAAGGGCACTGGCGAGGGCAAGCAAGGAGGAAGCAGCAGGAGCAGCAGCAGCAGCAGCAGAAGCAGAAGCGACGGCATTCGCAGCAGCGACGGCAACAGGGAGAAGCATGGTCTGTAAGGGCTCCTTCTCCCATTTTGGGGAATCTTCGAGAAACTTAGCGTGTGCCATCTTCATTGCGCCGACAGAGTCGGCGAGGCAATCAGGAACGCTGGTCAGGGATATGACTGCGTTGCAGATGCTCTTCAACTGAGCGATGGTGGCGTTTTTGGATATCTTAGTTCGATCCCTTCTCTGAACGACGTCAAAGATATTGGTATCGACGAACGCATTGATTTGGGCAGCAGACATGGAAGACATGACGACGGGAAAGATATTGGGTGGTTTATCAAAGGTTGTTGTTGTTGGTTTTAAAAGGAGGAAAATGTGCGTCAATTTTTTTTTTTAGCATGGAATGCAACGGATGACGAAATTCAGAAAGAGGCGATCGCTTAAGTGCGGATGGCTGGTCCTCTCGAAAGTACAGACATCTTGCAATTTGTTGATTCAAAATCGTATTGGTGTTCGACTGCCCCGTGGATTTCTACACCGTTGACTGTATTAAATACGCCTCAAGCAGAAGTAGCCTAGTGATCGTAGGCGCGGAACAAGCGACGTACCACAGTTCACATCAACCAGAAGACACCACACTACTGGATGGAGCAAACACACGCACGCACGTGATAGACAGAACAAGAGACAGAACGCATGAACGCACACGCAAAACGGAGGTCCATCATGCAAGCAGGGGATAATAATACAGTTGTTCTCAAATAATTTTGGGACACTCAGTATAATTTGAATGATATCCCCTGAAACCAGATACAGGTCCGTGGTTCACTACAAATATTTTGTGAGGAGTCTGAGGAAGGTTTGTAATATATACAACGTGTCCAAGAGCTCACTACATAGATGGGTCAATGCTGATCAGGTGGGTAAAAGTAAGCGTTTAAAACGAAAAAGGAAAGAATTGTCCATGCTTTTACGTTCCACGATATCCAATAATATTGCAGAGAACCCCTTCATAACATGCAAGGATTTGGTAGGTATAATTTGCAAGAGTTGTAATGTGAGATTATCGATCAGTACGGCATCGAGACACATAAAACAATGTGGATTTTCTAGGAAGAAGGCGTTTCCCACAGTTCTCTACGGACATTCAAAAGAAAATGTAGAAATGTTCTGTGACAAGTACAGAGAAAGCTCTAACGTTGTTTGTATCGACGAAGCAGTATTTTACGCTGGCGAACACAGCAAATATGGATACAGCAAGATCGGTTCTAGATTAACTACGAAGACAATGTCCCACTTTATTTGAGAACTACTGTATAACAGAAGAAGAGGAGAATACATGGAAACGGAAAACAAAAACAAGATGAAACCTACAAAGACATTGGCCGTATCTTTACCTATTGGGTTTCACATGGGACTCGAAGAATGGATAGATTCGCAAACACAACACAGGGACAAGGCAATATACGCACTGCTCGCACACGGGCTACACGCAGTGCGGACGATACCAAAAACATTATTAAAAAAAAAAAAGGATTATGAGGGTCGTCGTTCAGGCAGATCGTCGGATACTGATGATGATCCAAATGACATAAGTGAGGCGGCGCACATCCAGGCGAGCGCATACAGAGGAACACGGTATGCAGCCTTTGATAAGGATATCGGATCGATGAGAGTGGTGTCAAGGTAGCCGACACATATTGGGGATACGAGAAGATCCTCTCACGGGACCCACCACCTATCGGATAGATGAAGGATGCTGCTGCTGCTGCTTCGAGAAATGAGGAAGAGAGAACAAAACAAAAGGAAATTATGATGTTACGGGGTCTTTTATCATGACCCTCCCTCATCTCATCAAGGACGGAGACTTTCGCATCAGGCGGAACCTGCATCGGAGGCGACGAGTAGTCACTCACAGGGAGAGTTTCGCATCAGGCTGAACCTGTGTCGAGTAGTCACTCACAGGGAGACCGACCACTATCATCACGACGGAACCTGTGTCGAGTCACAGAGCGACCTCGCGCATCATGGCGGCACCTGTCGAGTCGAGTCACATCACACGGTGACCTCTCGCATCACGGCGGCACCTGTGTCAATACCTCGATACTGTAAGATATCACTCACAGATGACGGAAAACCCGGTAAAGTAATCGCAAACGGTGATCACATGTCAAGCAGAGGTCTGCTAGACAATAGATCTCGTATATCGATAGGGGAATCGCAAAGGATACAGGCTGGTGTAATCGCAAAATACAGGCTGGTGTAATCGCAAAGGATACAGGCTGGTGTAAAGAATCGATTGTTTACACTCGTGGTTCGAGGGTGCGCGGAAACACGTGTCGTCTCAAGCAGACTGTTATTGTCGGATTTGCGGAAACCACCAGCTTAGTGTGGCCCATCTATTTTGATGGTGACGTGCTCAAATGCACTCTCAAATTTACTATTAAAGTATGGAAGATCACATTGTGGAGGCGGGTCAAATAATTGGATGGTGTACACGGGTTGCGTACCAAAATCTGCGTGAGGGCCTGCAATGACTTGTAAGCTCGCCCCACAGAGTGGTATGTGTTGTTGCGCAATTCGATAACATGAACCTAGCTTTATATCTGCTACAAGTAAAGAGGAGACGATTTGTAATGATGCTGTAGCAAACATAATATTCAATAGCAGCCGAAAATATTTGCATGTGTGGAACGCAGGGCATACAGAAAATCCGTTCATAACATGCAAGGAACTGGATTTTGCGTGGTTTACACTCGTTTTTCGAAGCGCACACGAAACACTTGTCGTCGACACAGAAGATGATACATACATGATCGATCATGTCGGCAGTCGTGCGGATTGCGGATTGCGGGGATCACGTGACTTGCGCATACTCATTCTCACACGGAGGATTAAAGCAGACTCAATGTGTGTGTCATGCGGGAGTCAAAAGGAACGCGGTGGCGCACTCGTTTTATGTCGACCTCGATTTTGTCAACTGTCACCCCACGCTATTCTCGCAACGCTCCTCGATCAGTACTGTGGAAACCGGACGGAAGTCCTAGGCGACATCGATGCGGACGCGGCGCAGGGGAAGACGGTTGTTCTATCCGTCAGGTGGATGCATACCGTGAGCATGCAGCATGTCCACCCTTGCATGTGCAATCGCAAGTGGCACAAATGTGTAAAGCCCAGGTTGACAGAGAAGGATGCATAGGGGATCCTTGTCTATGTACCAGGATGAGACATTCAACATTTCCCCCCAATGCTCAGCCCCATAAGCACATCCTTCTCCACATGTTCATGTTCATGAATATGCATAGCATGGGCTGCTCCGCACTGATCAAACAAGAATGAAAGACAAGCCATTTGCCCACATGCAGCTGCATGAAGGGCGACCCGGTATGAATTGATGAAACATTGTCCATGATGCCATGCATTGACGAGACACTCTAATTTACCATGAAGTGCTGCTACATTCGCAATCAGCTCCCATTTGCTCGCCTCGATGTCACACCAGTCGCACGACTTGGGATCATGATCAAGCAAGAAAGATGAATGACAACACCTGCATGTGCCTGTCATGTGACTCATGTATTCAAAGCGTTATTTTTTCATTATAACTGTCTCAACTCATCAATCCTTATGCAGGCAAATTTTCCTGATGCAACAATTCATGCCTCCAAGTTGGCAGCTGGTGACCGGTGCATTATGTGCAAGAGGCTGTCTCATGACATGAATGGGATTGCGGTTAATCTGATCCCTTGAAGGGACAACAAATTCCATTTGGAAGTGTACTGGTTGACATAAGTGAGGCGGCGCACATCCAGGCGAGCGCCGACAGCGGACCACGGTCTGCAGCCTTTGTATCTGTAGACAAGCGACGTAGCATAGATAGATAGATAGACGGATAGACAGACAGATAGACAGATATACAGATAGACGGTATCAAGCATACTCCTGCTCGACAACTCTATGGGGATTATTAGGAAGGGGGGGGTCGCGGGGAACAGCGGAACAGGGCAGAGGGATTCAGTTGCAGATTGTATTCAACAAGCGGCGGAGCCCCTTTCACCTCTTCCCCCAGCGGGGGCGACCGGAGGGGAGCCCCCACGGGAAGTCCGCGAGGAAGTCCGCGAGGAACCGAGCGGGTGGGCAAACGGAGGGGAGCCCACAGTTCACATGCATGCAGCAGACAATACGATGTATGTATGTATGTAGCCGGTCTCTACATATGGACTGTGACAAACATGCGGAAAGCGTGGGAGAAGAATGGGGTAGGGGTGGTGTCGCAAGACGGATTGAGAAGAGCACACGACTCTAGAATCCACTTCTGAACAACATATCGATTCTTGATACTGTTTTCAAGGCAGTCATTTCCGTGGAAAACGTTCCAGCGTGCATCGCACTCAAGGTGGCGTACGAGAAGTTCCGTCAAACTCCCCCCAGGGCGAAAAAAGAACCTCTCCAAGTGATGCTTCTCCCGGTTGCCGTCGCTGCTGCTTCTGCCACCATCAGAATGTAGTGCCCAACGCCCCCCATACTTTTTCATGATTGCGCTGTCAAGCTCGGTAGGAACCAAGTTACCCAAGAACCAGCCTTGCGATTGTGAGAGCACTTTTATAATGGCGTTGTAAAATAGAATGGTGTTGCAAAACTCAGGACCGATCAAATTATCAGACCTCGCTGCACAGTTCGGTCAAACGGCCGCAGCGGGACAGAATCAGAAGCTATCAGAATACCGCAGAGGCGGAGCATACGGCGTGCTTGCGGCGGTGGGAGCAAATGCTGCCGCACCCAACGTGCCATCTAATAATTACAACATCAAGATGAGCGATTTCTATGGCGCTTACAAGATCAAAACACCGGTACTCAACACGATCCCCACGCTGACCGGCACGAACACGTCAGCGAATGTTACGTTTTCGATGGCGAGCTACCTCGTTAGCTCGTCCAACTATGACACCGTAACATGGACGATGACGGGCAACCCCACCGGCGTGACGATAAACTCATCAACGGGCGTCATCACGGCGACGGCAGGCACGAGCGTAAACAACAGTATCACGGTCACTGCCACGGGACCTGGCGCGATCCCCGTATCCAAGACGTTCACGATGACGCTGACGACGACTAGGAGCATCCCATCGTTTCCAGGAGTAAATAACGCATTTGTGTATGCCGTCATACCTGGTGGTCCGCGCACAGTGCTCAACTATTTGCAGTCATTCGGGGTGGCAAACACATCCACCAACAACAATGATAGTTTATGGTCTGGGGGGCACGATACGCTATACTATGTAGGGGGACAAAACAATGGAACAGATTTTTTCTCACTGTACAATCGTGCGAGGGTGATACAAGGTGATGGCCAAGCAGACGGAGCGGATTGGGTCGTGTTCAATTTCACGCAGGACCTTAACGGTGATTTCGACGGTAAATATCAGACAACTGGTTACTTTGGCGGGGAAAACGCATCGAGCGGTGGCTCAATGGGCACACAAGAACTTGACGGTTACATATACGGGTGGGGCAACAACGTCTGGAATATTCTATACAAGCTCCCTCTGGGCACAAGAACATCGTCATTTAACCACACCAACGGTAATTGGTTCATGTCTGGTGGGACGGTTACTTCGGGATATGGTGAATACTCTGACTTTGACAGCTTGAATGTGACAGATATAGGGTTTGGTGTTTTGAGTCGCTTTATTGCGTCACTGTCACCGGTGGTCGACACAGCTAAAACATCAATTGAGCTCTTAGGGGGGACTCTGTTTGCCACACCCACAGTCGGAGCGTTAGCCGAACGACTAACAAAAACGACCCTGATAACGGGTCTAGGGCAGTTTAACACCGAGAAGCTTGCGGTCACTTTCACAAAGCTGTACGGCATGTACTTCCTTAACGACGTGCAACAATTCACGATCGAATGGACGTTCACGGACGGAACAAACAGCTTCGACTCTTTCTTTAACAAAGCCAACACCACAAACTATGGCGCCACATACACGTTTAATGTGTTCAATGCATCCGGTGGGCTAATTTTCACAAGTGATTCATCTGTCAGAAAGTGGTGCTTCAGCAACTCGTTAAATTACGCAACGTTTGCAGATCGGGTATATGTGTCGCAAGATGATGGTATTTGGGGCGCCGCGATACAGGGAAACCTGGACGGAAACTCACCCGGTCCTGGTCTTGAAATCAACACTGGGTGGGGTATACAGAACTATAATAGCGCGGATACTACCTATTCCGGACTATTCAATAACTCAGTGACGATCACATCTGGTACGGCGGTGGCTTTTATATATTCAATTAATACTTAACAGTACAAGTATTTGAATTTATACAGTAATGAAGCAAGAAGAAATAATAATATTCATGGGGTGTGGATGGAGATTTCCATTCTGCTTTGGTGTCGCCAAGTACTACCAAGACCTCAAACAAATCCAAGGAACAACATACTCGTATGGTGGGGTGTTGAGTGAGGTGAGTGAGAAGTCTTGTTGACCTGTGTTTATCTTACTCTTCATAAGCATGCATCACACTCTCCACTACATTCAACTGAGCTGCACTTTCTTAGAATTTGCAGTAAACATAAACTGCACTTGAACAAGTATCTATTTACCGATTAATAAGCAAATATAGTTAAACTCACTCAGATTAAAGGGGTCATGAAGCTCTGACTTGTTTACACACGTGTTTGGGAACATGTGTCGTCGCAAGCAGACTTCTGCTTGACAACACTATGGTAATTCTGAAGGGGGGGGGACGCGGGTCCTGCGGAGCGGGACAGTGGAATTGAGCTGCTGACTCGCGTGTACGGATATGACTTGTGGCGCGCGAGGCCACCCGAGAGCACTTGACGCACGGAGGCTTTCTCAGGCAGCCCCCCCGTTCTTCCATTCATTCATCTTCACACACACCAAGGCGGATTTAGCAGCCCCCCTTCAGTCCATTTATTCATCTTCACACACACCAAGGCGGCTTGCGCAAGCAGCCCCCCGTTCGTCCATTCATTCATCTTCACACACACCAAGGCGGCTTTCGCATCCTCCTCGGTGTCCATCCTGAGTAGAACGACTGATATTCGTAAACACAGAAGTTTTTAACACACCCAAGTCAGCGACCATTCTTAACGCCAATTTTCTAACGGCGATGTCGTACATTTATTTCCATTTGATATATGTTTCATTTAACTGTTCCGCCGACTGTAGGGGAATCTCGGGCCCCACGGAATTTAGTTGCATACACGTACACACGCAAACGGCGGAAAACTGTCGCATCCACACCGTCCTTCCGTCCATTCATGACACACGGATGCGGTGGCGGATTCTCGCCACTCATCGTCTCGTCTTGTCGTCCACACGTCCTCGAATGAAGTGTTTCATTTTGTTTGTCCACCTCGAAAACAACACCTGATACTGATTTGGGGACACAGACGGTTGAACGGTTTACCAAAGAGGCGAATATTTTCGAGAACCTCTTCAACTTGCTGCATCCCCCTACGTTGCCCAAAAGCAACGATCTGTAGTCTGGATGATTATAAGGTGTGTCCCACTTTATTTGTGTCAGCTTCCATGTATTGTTTTTATGATTACCGATTACAGATACCCCTATATAAAATGATCCGATTGTCTGAAATCTATGCGAAATCACATTCGACATCAAACATCTTATATAGCGATAATGCACCCATTAAAGGAGTGCGATCGCGACCAGGTGTTAAAGAATCACCATCGATGTCATTTGAACAAGATACAGACACAGGAATGTTCAATGCATCAAGTAATGTCATAGGATTTGATGCAGGAGCATATACTACGATCATTTCATCATCTTCCAATTTACAAGCCAATACGCAAATCACAACATCTTCAAATATCGTGCCTCTCAACGACAATGTCTCACAATTAGGAACAGTAACAAAGAAGTTCGCAAAACTGTATGCAACAGATATCTATGGAACATCTGCTACATTTAACACACTCGGAGGAACGGCCATCTCAAGTATCGTCACTTCCACAAGTAGCAATGTCGAAGCCAGTTCTGCAGCGGTCAAATCAGCATACGATAGTGCCGTCTCAGCTTCCAATCAGACGTACGGCATCGGCTCGCTCGATAGTAATGGTGATATCCTTCTCAGGGGCAACTTGCGCATCTCCGAAACTGCCAATATATACAAAGGTACAGAGGTATTCAGTAGCGGTGGCGGTGGTGGCGGTGGTGGTATCATCACTTCCGACACTAATATTGTCCTTAGTGTGAATGGGACACAGAATCTGGGTGCACCTGATAAACGATGGCGTAATCTTTATTTGTCTGGTAACCTCATTTCTTTCGGTAACGGAATGAACATCGACGGATACTCTTGGAATTATTTGGCCAATTACGTCGTTCCCCAGCGTGTCGTGGAAAATACTGTTTCCACTTATCTCTTCACTGGTGCTGCACAAGATCATTCGGCATACGTGCGCAATGGCGAATTGTACATGTACGGTCGCAATGATTATGGACAATTGGGATTGGGACACACATCCAATATCGCCTTACCCACAAAAGTACCCGGTATCACTAATGCAGCATTGGTAGCGTGTGGTGAACGCTTCACTCTCTGTGTTCGCACAGACGGTACCGCTATCTCTACCGGTCTGAACAACAATGGACAATTGGGTATAGGTTCGACTGTGACGACCTCAAACTTTAGTATTGTAGCAGGCGTTTCCAATGCGATTGCTGTTGCTGCAGGATACACGCATGCAATGTACATGACATCGAACGGTATCGTTGTGAGTGCAGGAAGCGATGCTAATGGACAACTTGGAAGAGGCGCATCCTCTGCCAATGTCGTGATCAATGCAAATATCGTTCCCATGCTCATGCCGGATGGAAGCAATGTGTATGCACGTGCCATTTCTGCTGGCGGGTACCATTCAGCTGTCCTCCTAAATAACGGTAGCGCTTATCTTTGTGGTAAGAATGATCAGGGACAATGTGGTGCATCTCCTACCCTCGTTCCACAAGCCAATTCATTGGGTATCATCTCCACACTTTCGAATGTGGTAGATGTTGCTTGTGGACACGAACATACGCTCTTCACGCGCTACGATGGGCAAGTGCAGGGATTCGGACGTAATGATCGTGGTCAATTGGGACAGGGCAATAAGACGTCACCTGTGACGTCTGTGGTGCAGGTACTTGCGGGTGGAGGCGCAGGCTCTAGCAACGGTTTGTCCGTCGAGATCGCGGCTAGTTTCAACCATTCGGCCTATATAAAAAATGACAATACCATCTTCGTATTCGGTGCCAATGATAAGGGTCAATTGGGATTGGGACAGACCACCACCGAATCGTTGAAGCCGACACAACTTGTGGGATATGCGGGCTACGATATCGCATGTGGCAGGAACCATACGGTGATCTCGACCACCCCGGATCCGTTGACATTCAATTATACTGGAAACAATGCATTGATCGCGTTTGGTGATAATGCATACGGACAGGTGGGTGATAACAATCCAAATGTGACGACACGGTGGTTCCCGAACCGTATCCATGACAGAACGTTCAACAAAACGTTGGGGGTGGGATGTAATACAAATTCATCCGCCTACGTTGATTCGGACGGAGTGTTGTTCATTACAGGTGTCAATACTAATGGTCAACTCGGGGATGAAACAACAATCAACAAAAGCACGTTCAGACCCGTTTCACGCCTGATGAAGGAAGGAAGACGGATCGTGGCCATTGCGTGCGGAACATTTCACACGCTTGCCCTTGACTCGACGGGACGCTTGCACGCATGGGGAAACAACAATTTAGGTCAGATCGGAAATAATACTACCACTCAATCAAATATCCCGATCGATGTATCGAGTAATGGATCTCTGAATGGTAAAACGATCGTGGCCATTGAGTGCGGCGTCTATCACACGCTTGCCCTTGACTCGACAGGACGCGTGCACGCATGGGGAAGACAGAGTGAAGGTCAGCTCGGAAATAATACTGGCACTCAATCAAATATCCCGATCGATGTATCGAGTTTCGGATCTCTTGTCGGTAAAATGATCGTGGCCATTGCGGGCGGAGCATATCACACGCTTGCCCTGGACTCGACGGGACGCGTGCACTCATGGGGATTCGGTGGCGAAGGTCGGCTCGGAAACAATACTGCCACTCAATCAAATATCCCGATCGATGTATCGAGTTTCGGATCTCTGAATGGTAAAACGATCGTGGCCATTGCGTGCGGAGGATTTCACACACTTGCCCTTGACTCGACGGGACGCGTGCACGCATGGGGAAGAAACAGCCAAGGCCAGCTAGGAAGAAACAATACTACTGATTCATTAGTCCCGATCGATGTATCGAGTTTCGGATCTCTGAATGGTAAAACGATCGTGGCCATTTCGGGCGGCGACAGTCACACGCTTGCCCTGGACTCTACGGGACGCGTGCACGCATGGGGAAACAACAACGCACCTCGACTGGGAAACAATACTACCACTCAATCAAATGTTCCGATCGATGCATCGAGCTTCGGATCTCTTGTCGGTAAACCGATCGTGGCCATTGCGGGTGGCAGCCAACACACACTTGCCCTGGACTCGACGGGACGCGTGCACGCATGGGGATACGGTGGCGAAGGTCGGCTCGGAAACAATACTGCCACTGATTCATTAGTTCCCCTCTTAATCGACAAGACCGCGCGTGACTACCATCCTCGTGTCTTATCGACCGGTCTTGGTTCTCACAAATTGCTAACGAATATCGGCGTTACCTCCAGTTACTCCCTCATGGCGGTAGGCACGAATGCTTCCCGTCAGATCGGCGATAATACGGCGATCGATAGGTACATTCCCGTCGATGTTGGTGTTGGAAGTTTTGGAAGTGTCATCATCAGTTCAGCAGAGAGTGTTACGCACAGCGCGATCGCTTTACAAAGCGGTGAAGTCTGGTGCTGGGGTAATAATACATATGGTCAATGCGGAAAGAATACAGCTGGTGCTGTAGTGAGCGTTCCCACTAAAGTCGTTAGTATCACGAATGCAGTCGAAGTCGCATGTGGAAACGGGTTCACATTCGTACGCAATGCTGACGATACGGTCATGGCATTTGGTAACAATGTGAGTGGACAATTAGGTGTTGGAA
This sequence comes from Chlamydomonas sp. ICE-L, assembly GCA_013435795.1. Lineage (NCBI taxonomy): Eukaryota > Viridiplantae > Chlorophyta > Chlorophyceae > Chlamydomonadales > Chlamydomonadaceae > Chlamydomonas > Chlamydomonas sp. ICE-L. The sequence goes on from JACBWV010000626.1 coordinate 8,582,886, forward strand.
TGAGTATTGTTGCAACATCCACATTCACACCAACATTGGTGAGTGCTCTATCCGGTTCATCAGGTTCTAAACAGATTGCGGCAGGTACATCTCATGCTGCTTCCATCGATGGCTCAGGTACTTTGCGTGTCTGGGGTTCGGGTTTACGAGGCAAATTGGGATTGGGTGATACTTCTTATAGAGATGTACCCACAATCGTGGATGTGTCCTTATTGGACTTTGCCAAAGCGACACATGTCGCTCTTGGAGGTGATCATACAGTCGTTGTATGTAGCGAATCTGGAAAAGTTTACACAGCAGGTCTGAACGATGTCGGACAATTGGGTCGATCTACTGGATTCGGGAGTGGTGTGGGTATCAATGCATTTGGTGCAGTGACAGATATGCCTACACCTGCAACGCCTTTGCGTGCAGCTTGTGGTTTGAAACATACTGCATTGCATGTGTCGAGCGATCGTATCGTTACTTTTGGCGATCGTGGTAATGGACAAACGATCGTTTCGAGTGGCGCTGCATGGATGCCGCAATTAGTGGAAGTTATCGGGGATGGCGAGGCGGCATACGATGTGCGTGCACTCGTGGCGGGACCTGGGCGAGCGATTTGTGTGGTCAAGATGAAATTGAGTACATTTATTCCCCATGATTGGCTCCGTAAAAAGATAGACACAGTGGTACTGGACATGAACAAGTTGCTTGGAGAGGGTTATATTTTCGCAAATTTCCACATTGCTCGTCTTTTTGAGAATGGTATCGCTGTCCCTCCTGTAAATCGCAACTTCTTCTACCGGTGCCTTCTTGCAGTCAGTACCAACAAATGTAAGGGGTCGACTCTTGGCGAAGACTTCGAGAGTAGTCGTCTTCTGTTCGACTTGTTAAGAGAGCCGGGGCAATCCAAAGTTGACATCAGGGGGAACGTGAAGAACCAGATCATTGCAGACCTGTCTATTCTCATGGCCACAATGGCCTCTAATCACCTTTGGACCAACCTTGAGCGGCGAATAACGACGTACTTGAAGTGGGAGTACCCACAAATTGCAAAGCGCCTGCGGTCGGACATCGTGGCTGCAGTGATCAAGTGCCCTACAAAGAATCTCGACGTCATATTCAAGATGAGCCCCCATGTAGCCAAACTTCCAACCAAGCTGCCAACAGCTCGACTTCGCTCGGCAAAGAGTGCAGTGGCTCTTGCGAAGAAGAGAGTCGGTAGGAAGGAACCAGAGGTATCCCCTTTGCGAGTTAGGTTGACTAAACTTCAAGCGAGGTTTCAAAAGTTGAGCGAAGCTTGGCTCTCCTCCAAGAACCTTAGGGTGGACGAAGATAACGCGAAACGCTTCTTTGCACGCGACGTGGCATTCTGTCTCAGGGGGGAGACCATCGAAGAAAAACGAAAAACGAAAAACGAAAAACTTCGCACATTCTCGTTGTTGCCTTACAAATCTGGATTCACTCTGTCGCACATTCCGATTTCGAAAAGGGCCTTTTTCTATATGGTCAACGAGTGCCACTTCGATTCATGCAAGGCAGACGTTGCTTCCAAAAACCATCAAGGAATATGGGAGCGCTTCGCCAACCTCAAGAAAGTGGAGACAGTTTCTCGGAAGTTCGGTTATCGCATTGTGACAGACGGCTTTGCAGTCAGCATCTTGATGAATAAGCCTACGTGTCTGACATGTTCGATGCCTGCAGACTTGTTCTCTACGCGGGCGCATGAGTATGTGACAACAGACGAGGGTGGCATTGTATCCTTCCGTGACAATGTGGTAGTGGCTGCGGTAGACCCGGGTGTTACTGATATCGTGACTGTAACAGGACTCGACGGAGGTACCAGGTCGTACAGCTCGGCGCAATATTATCGCAAGGGTCTGATCTTCAAGTCTCAGCGTCAAACTGACGTTTGAAACCTCGAGACGGCTGACATCGTCGGTGGTATCATTCCGGATAGAGACTCTTCGAGAACTGAACAGATTGGTGCGTATGCCACGTTCTACATGGGTGCCGCCCCAATTCTTCTTGCCCATCGTGCTTCGAGGGGGTACCGAAACCTCCGCTTTCGCAGGTACTGCAAAAAACAGAAACTCATTGTTGAGATTGCTGACTTCGTAGCTCCGAGGGAGAAGAGCGCGAAGGTACTCGTCGGTTTTGGTGATTGGAAAGGTCTGGGGGCGACGCCAATCTCTAGGCGGACTTGTGGCCCTCTCCAAGCTATTCGTTTCGAGCTTCGTAGCCGAGGAAAACGTCATCATGGAGGACGTCGATGAGTTCAGAACATCTCAACGATGCAGCTGCTGTGAGAACCGCCTTTGCAACATGGTGGCACTCACTCATCGTAAGAAGCAAGACGGTACTGGTTGGGAAAGTACAGAAGGACGCAAGCGGATTCACAAGATTCTCCACTGCAAAAGCAGTCAAAGCGGAGCGCCACGCCAACAGAGCGGTGGTAGGCTCCACTGCGGGAAGACTTGGGACCGCGATGTGAACGCTTCCAGGAACATCCTGATGCTTACACTCCACCAAGTCTTTGGGAGAGAGCGACCTCTCGCGTTTCGCCGAGACGCGCCGAGAAGTTCCTCGAGAACCCCACCACCCCCTGATACTGATATGGGGACACAGACGGTTGAACGGTTTACCAAAGAGGCTACTCGGAATATCTTCGAGAACCTCTTCAACCTGCTGCACCCCCCAACGTTGCCCAAAAGCAACGACCTGCAGTCTGGATGATTATAAGGTGTGTCCCACTTTATTTGATAACTACTGTATGCTTGGTCAGCGAAACATCCCAATTATTTCGGGGTTCCGATATATGTATTATTCGCGATTTCCTGTGCATGTAACTGTTCCAGTGTTTGTACCGGTTTCCTGCACTGTTCAAAATCATTCTCATTGTATGTCCATCCTTTCGCTTTGTATGCATTTATGACATCGTTGCAAGTGTAGCAAAAGCCAGGTTTGGCGCCGTAACACCAAGAGGCCACAGCGGGTGGTTTCTGCTGTAATTGAGAGACCGAGGCCGTAGCGGGTGGTTTCTGCTGTAATTGAGCGACCGAGGCCTTAGCGGGTGGTTTGTGCTTTAATTGAGCGAAGGCGGCCTTGAAATTGGCGACGTCTCCCTTTGTCATACATATCCCGTCAATGCAGACCTTGGCAGTGGCTCCAGTTACATTCAAAGTTCCTTTGGCCGACAGACCCGTTGAGAAATTCACCTTCGTGTCCAATGCCTTTTGTTTACGTTCGATTGCGACGATGTGGGAATTAAGGTCGTTAGATCTTGTGTTGACCGTCGCTAAACCGTCTTTCAACATCGTATTAATCTTCACATCAGACTGCTTTCGCTTTTCCAGAGAAGAGGAATGCATGGTGTCCGCTTGTTGAGAGCGTTTGAACTCGGCATTCGACCGCAATACTAGATCTCCCAACTCGTCTTCATGTGTGTTGATATCTCTTCGCAGGGAAATGTGCGAGGCGATGAGAAAGCCGGCGACGACCATGACCAGTAAAATAGATATAAATTCTAAGGATTCCATCTGTCAAAATTTTATACAGATACATTTCATAATTTTTTGGGGTCATCAAGTCAAGGATGCTTGTTACAATAATGTTACAGTATATTTTTCATTTCACTGTTCCGCTGACTGTATTGGAACAAAGGATAATATTTACTGTCTGCTGGATACTGAAGAGTGCGTGACCAATGCCGTGGCGGCAGCGTGGGATGACAGCACTATCATTCAGCTATGAACATTTGAAAGTGGGACACCTTGTCGTCTGGGACTTACTTACGAAAACTTGACCAATTCAAGTGCCGAACCCTGCTTGGCCGTTGAATTTTAGTTCCCCGGAATTCACCACCCTACCCATGCAGCCTCATGTAATCCATGCCAACCCATGGTACTACAGTCGGCCTCACAAATGCCCAACCTCAGTCTGTAATTTCTTTGAAGGCGAACGGCGTGCTTCGGTATGGACGCACGCCATGTATGTCGCACATGTGCATGATGTGACTCAGAACATTAGCGTTGAGATACATACAACTAAAAACACATCTTAGCTTTAACTAAAAACACATCTTAGCTTTAACTAAAAACACATCTTAGCTCATGGGTGCATTGCCACAAGATGTGTTAGACACGATCATCAACATGATTGATACGCAAACAAAGATCTTGCTGTACGACTCAAAGGTGTTGCATGATCTAGTTTCGTTAACAATGTATAAAAATATAGAGCAAGACATTTTTGCGGAATTCAAGGTGCAACACAACAAGCAGCTGCAGTCTTGTCTCAACTGCTTACAATATCATGTGTGGAGTGACGGGACTCCAATGAAGAACAGGTGTAGGCACTTCTATAAAATTGTCAGGGGCCGAACAAGTATCCGCGCTGAATGACAAGTGCATTGCTCACAAACTCAGCAAAAACGCACACTCCATCTTGTGAACAACAATTATTTCAACAAAAAATAAATACTGAAGAATTCTTCTGGAGGCTCCCTATTTTAAACGTGTTCACATGAACACCTCTGAAAAGATAATTTTTCTTTGTTCGCCTGCGTAAAATCCTGCTTTGTCGATACAAACAACGTTAGAGCTTTCTCTGTACTTGTCACAGAACATTTCTACATTTTCTTTTGAATGTCCGTAGAGAATTATAATGTATGCACAGGATTCACTCTGTGCCCCCCTGGTCTATTTTCGCGAGTCAGTTGTTTCAATTCGCTGATTGTGACACTACATGCATCGAGAGCATCCTCTGTGATGTCGAACCCCTTCTCCTGCGCCCACATCAGTGCTTGACGGCCGCAGAAGAGTCCATTGTCATCTCTGATGGCTGGCAATGAAGTCACCTGCCACACCGAGAGTAGTTCAGTAACGCAATATGTAAGGGGCTCATCCAGTGCTATGATGCGAAACCCCATGATTTCCTGTAGTGGATGGAATATATGGTTGTATGCTTCAAGTGACGGACAAGAGGCAGATACGATGACAAATTTGTGTCCCATGTTGGTTGTTATTAATACATAAGCGACAATATTTGGAAATAAATGTACGACATCGCCGTTATAAAATTGGCGTTAAGAATTCTCGACATACAAGAAAAGCGCAGGAGCGGGTCGGAAGCTGTTACGTTTGTCACAGACCACTTGTAGAGTCCTCCCACCAAGCTTCATTGTATTCATCCAGCTTGACGTGTGTACGGACGTGGATGACTTGACAGTTCAGGTCGCCTATCACCGACGCTGCCTGCCTCTGTATACCCCTCCAAGAGATGCGTTGCATGCCGTGCCAAAATTCACATGCTTGAATATAAGGAGGTGAGTACGATGACATGGGTACGTACACCCCTCAACGTTGCCCAAAAGCAACGATCTTCAGTTTTTAGATTATAAGGCGTGCTTTATTTACAAATAAAGCCCAATCATTCTAAAAATCATACAAATGCCACCAACGTACACAGTCACCGTTCAGTATACAGACGACAGTAGTCCGATATCAGGTTTCATTTGCAGTATTCGAACTGTGGAAGATTCCTTGTTGGCATGTCAGGGGGGAATAGGGGGAACAATATCAGAGGCTATCGATGACTTTAGACATCGGGTTACAATGTGGCTGGCATATCCTGATAATCATGGATTCTCTGCCTAGCCAACGCCTCTCACCGACATCTCTGAGATCAAAAACGTAATTAGGACTTTTAGTTGGACACCAGAGTGATTGGGATCATAATTCGTGGATTCATGCAGCCCAAGACCACAAATTGCACCCTGATAGCTTGCTTGCAGGTCCCCACCGCGAGGTGAATGTAGATAAGGGGGAAATCGTGTGTTTACTGTACTCAGGTGAATGTAGATGAGGGGGAAATCGTGTGTTTACTGTACTCAGGGTCAAAATATTTGAAGAAATGCGTTGGCGTCTCCCGCAGTATGATGATGATGAAGAAGAGCCAGATCATCAATTTTGCCACCATGAACATGAGCTGCCAACCGACTCGCCCTCTTCATCATCCAGTAGCAAGGCACTTTTGTTGTATATCGATTATACTTATGTTCCTACGGATCACATTCAGAGGACTTTATGTGTGCACATGCGTGAAGCAGGAACAATGTTGGGCAAGAATGTGGATGGTTTGGACATACAAGGTCACCACAGCACGTGGGTTCGCTTTTTGCACCCACTCGACTTTCATGTCGCTGTGCTTCCTGGGCACTTGAAGAAGGCGGAGCTGATGGATCTGTTGGATGATCACGTGGCACACTCACATGATGACTCGGTGTACGTGATCGTCTTGTGTGGTCATGGATCCTCCGGCCAACTCGTCATGACCAACGGGGCGAAGGTGTCACTGGAGGAGGTGTCAAATGCGACAATGCATCACAGAGGAACAGTGTTGCCTTTCATGTTGTTTTGCGGTGCGCGGCCTTCCGAGGGCCTCAACCCACTGAGAGGGATCAAGAACAACAACAAACTTCGACGGTGCATGTTCATCTTTGCAACCGATGACGCAGTCTTGAACTCGCAAACACTGAATGCATTTGTGAAAGCGATCGGCAGCATCATGGATACCAGGGAATGTTGTTGTTACTCTGGGATTGAGGACGCCATTCGCTGTCACATGCGTGTGTTCAACGGATCCGTCTTGCATCTGGTGGGGGCAAACAACAAGATGCGAGGTTCTTTGTTTCAACCGGCATTCGTCATGCAGAGAGAGGTGAGCTTGGCTTGTACCAAAGAGGCTACTCGGAATATCTTTGAGAACCTCTTCAACCTGCTGCACCCCCCAACGTTGCCCAAAAGCAACGATCTGCAGTCTGGATGATTATGAGGTGTGTCCCACTTTATTTGAGAACTACAGTCGGCGGAACAATAAAATGAAACATCAAAAAAACGGTATAAGACGGTAATATATATAGCTTAAATAGTTGTATACAGGATGGACACAAAGACCGTATCGGAGCTTAGGGCGATGATGCTCGCTGATGCTATCGAAGCTGATGATGCTATCGAAGAACTCTTCCGCAGGGCTGAGGTCACCGAGGCAGCCGAGGCAGCCGAGGCAGCCGAGGCATCTGCTGCTGTGCCTCCTCAGCCTGAACATCCGACGTACGTATCGGCAATTGTTGCTCGCACTCTCTTTTCATGCGCAGTTCAAGCTCGTTTTGGTTTGAGGCCGATTTTGTAAAACCGTTTCAGGGGTGAACTCCCTAGTGGCTGCTGTCCTTTACGAACGAGTCCTCAGTCACACTCACTGAGCTTCACTGGGCTTCACTGAACCTGGAACAAATATAAACCCCTCATCGTCGTCTCATCTAATCACGATGAAGATACCAACATTGAGCATGTTATGCATGAAGCAGATTCCTTCCAACGTATGGCGCAGTTTGACAATACACATTCAGAGCTGCCTGTACCCGCGCCAATGGAGATCTGCAATCACCTCACTGCAAGGGCATTTGCTCCGTTGCTCACAACGCAGGATGGCTTCGTTATTGCAATTGCTGGAGGACCAGGATGCTGGCCATTGGTCGTTGGCCCCAACAAACACCGTCGTGCACAACACAGCTCTGGCTTTCGAGACCTTACGCCACGGCGACCACGTTGTTGTGATGATCGGGGGGTGTCGCAATGGTTATGCACACCATGGCATTGTATCTCGCCCTCACACCAGCGATACACCAAGCATCGCTAACTTCAGCTCCCCCACCGGGAATAGCAAAATGCGCGATGCCAAACTTCAGTTTGTGCGCTACGACGTGTTCTTAGCTGGACACCGCACGTTTGGATGCGTGCCTTGCAGTGGTGAGGAAGGAGACGAGGCGATGCAACGTGAGCGAGCAGTCAACATTGCCAGTCTGCTTATCCAGTTGCCCCATGCAAGCTTGCACGGGTACCACCTTATCAGAAGGAACTGTGAGTGTTTCGCCTGGATGTGCAAGACGGGTTGCGTGCATACATCACCCGATCAGGTGGATTGCATTCTGCGCGCCATTACAACATATTTTAGGAAAGGGGATAGATCGTTCATTCTGCCGTCAGGCATGATCACATCAAAATCTTGTGTAGTGTCTTAACCCGCATAGCCACACGCACCCTCTCCTGGTATTGGTTTTGACCCGGGATCTAATCCAAAAATATTGGAGCAACCAAATCATTGCTCCATGACATGTTGAGCCAAGAGCATGATGGCCTGGCTGAATGCTACCGTTGAATTTAAGCTAGTCCGCGAGGAACCGAGTGGGTGGGCGACCGGAGGGGGGCCCACAGTTCACATCAACTACGTAACTTTTAAGTCTTACACAATGTGTAAGTTGTTGGTAAAAGATTCTTGGGAGGTTGCAACAGTAGTTGCCTCGTTTGCTTTCCGAAAATAACTAAACGGCGGAACGCTGTCGATACCAAATGGTGGTCATGACAAGCAGAGCCCCCGTATTCATGGAAAAAATACAGAGAATGGGGTCTAGTTGACGTGGTTTTTAAGTGGCCACGTCTAGTTGACGTGGTTTCGCACGATGAAAGGCACGAGCACGTGACTGACCATGTGATTCCTTCTCCTCTGGAGGTGTTCGCGGTATTGCTCTGCGATCACACGAACTGCCTTACTGACGCGCAGCCAAGACATGCAAATCTTCTCGAAGAAGACCTCCTGGATTTCTGTATCAAAGTAAGCGGTCTCCAGTGTAGTTTCGTACAAGAAGTCGATGTTGATGTGCTCAAATCCAGGTCGGGTGATGTACAGCCTCTCCATTATGCGGTAGATGGTTGGATCGTCTTCGGACATAAACAAGGCTTTCAGCGCAAACAACTTGTGTCTGTTCTTTTTGTCCACATACAATATGGAGTCAAAGCATTCAGACATATCCATTCCATAGATCTCATGGTCCACGAACTTAGAGAACGATGGGAAGAAAGCGTCTCCGAATGTGAACATCACAGCTGGAAAAGTGTATCTGTTGTATACCAGATGCGGATCATACGGATCATGTAATTTGTATGCAGCATTAGCAAGTTGCAACCATATTTTCTCACCGACTGTTGACATTATTAGTTATTTAACGTTGTGGATAGAGTTGGGTTGGTTGTTTTATTGCTTTGCTCAGATGGAAATGGTTTCAATTTTTTATTTTTTAGGTAATGCATACAGTTGTTCTCAAATAATTTTGGGACACTCAGTATAATTTGAATGATATCCCCTGAAACCAGATACAGGTCCGTGGTTCACTACAAATATTTTTTGAGGAGTCTGAGGAAGGTTTGTAATATATACAACGTGTCCAAGAGCTCATGACATGTTGAGCCCAGAGCATGATGGCCTGGCTGAATGCTACCGTTGAATTTAAGCTACCCGTATATCCTCGGGTCCGGGGGACATGTAGTAAGAAAGACAATGAATTCTCCATAGGGGTATTATAGGGGTCAACTCCCCCGGGGCTGCTGTCCTTTACGAACAGGGATTTTCTGTTCGAACTGCCTTCAGGTATTCAGTTGCAGATTTTATTCAACAAGCGGCGGAGCCCCATTCACCTCCCCACAGCGGAGCGACCGGGGGCGACCAGAGGGGATCCCCCACAAAGGAGTCCGCGAGGAACCGAGTGGGTGGGCGACCGGAGGAGGGCCCACAGTTCACATCAACTACGTAACTTTTAAGTCTTACACAATGTGTACGTTGTTTGTAAAAGATTCTTGGGAGGTTGCAACAAAAATGGTGGTCATGACAAGCAGAGCTCTGCTATACAAATTTGTATTCAATGTGGTCAGGGTCATCATCCAACGGAGAAAACATTACATTACGAGTGTCCATTTACATTGCAAGTGAATTATGTCCACACTTCTCAAACTTTTCAGCAATTACTGACAATATTCGCCGTATTCATGGAAAAAATACAGAGAATGGGGTCTAGTTGACGTGGTTTTTAAGTGGCCACGTCTAGTTGACGTGGTTTCGCACGATGAAAGGCACGAGCACGTGACTGACCATGTGATTCCTTCTCCTCTGGAGGTGTTCGCGGTATCGCTCTGCGATCACTCGAACTGCCTTACTGACGCGCAGCCAAGACATGCAAATCTTCTCGCAGAAGACCTCCTGGATTTCTGTATCAAAGTAAGAGGTCGACAGTGTATCGGAGCCAAAGAAGTCGATGTTGATGTCATTGGATCCAGGTCGGATGATGAACAGCCTCTCCAGTATGCGGTAGATGGTAGATGGTTCTTCGGTCATACACAAGGCTTCCAGCGCAAACAACTTGTGTCTGTTACTTTTGTCCACATACAATATGGAGTCAAAGCATTCAGACATATCCATTCCATAGATCTCATGGTCCACGAACTTAGAGAACGATGGGAAGAAAGCGTCTCCGAATGTGAACATCACAGCTGGAAAAGTGTATCTGTTGTATACCAGATGCGGATCATACGGATCATGTAATTTGTATGCAGCATTAGCAAGTTGCAACCATATTTTCTCACCGACTGTTGACATTATTAGTTATTTAACGTTGTGGATAGAGTTGGTTTGGTTGTCTTCTTGCTCAGATGGAAATGGTTTCAATTTTTTAAACAATACCTGTATGAGTTTGCACCCCCCTCCACCATGGGCAAATGCGCTCACCTCTCGTGCATGAAACAAGCATGTGCGTGAGCATATTCAATGGAAACAGCACGCAGTCTGCGGGCTAAATCAATTTTTTAAACCCTACAGTCGGCGGAACAATAAAATGAAACATATATCATATGGAAATAAATGTACGACATCGCCGTTAGAAAATTGGCGTTAAGAATGGTCGCTGACTTGGGTGTTAAAAACTTCTGTGTTTACGAACATCAGACAAATGTTCGAAACTGTGTGCCCCTGACGCACTGAGGGTGAGCATAAGGAAACCATGTCAACAATAACAACCCTAAACAACCCTAAACAACCCTAAACAACCCTAAACAACCCTAAACAACAACAACAACAACAACAAGAAGTGGCAAAAATGCAATTTCCTGATCCTCCAACCTATGAAGTTGTGGTATGTCGAATCCCAGAAACGTGCCTTTCATGTAAGCGTTACATGTGTCACATATGTATAGATCCGTCAAACGCCCCCCCCGATCATACATTGACATACGGACGGTTTGTAGGGCTAGGAGACACGCAAAATGAATCGATTACAGAGTGGCGCCAACGAATCGCGCAATGGTTGGTAGAGAACCCCAACTACAGAACCTGGCCGATACCACACACTATAAGCCCCGAAGGCAATGCCCTAATTGTCAAAAGATTCACATGGTGCGCCAGATGTGACGGTTATACAGCAGTTTGACTTTTCATGCTACTTTTTGATACCTCTTCACCCCCCCAACGTTGGCCAAAAGCAACGATCTGCAGTCTGGATGATTATAAGGTGTGTCCCACTTTATTTGAGAACTACTGTAAGGCTCCACCGACACCTGTATGTTAGTCAAATGCCGGCCTTCATTCCATTTCCCCCGATCCAGCAGTTCAAGAACGTCCTGAAAGAGTTGCCGTACGTCTTCGGAAGCGCGATCCCGCAGACGCTCAAGTTCCGAGGCACGGTCAAACTGCACGGGACGCACTCGGACATTGTGAGGCACTTCATTACTGGAACCCCTGACTTCGTCGACACCATTCAGTCTCGAAACAGAATCCTGTCAGTCGACAACGACAACCAAGGCTGCCACATGTTTCTGACTGCGAAGAAGTACGGCAATCCAAGCGATCCATGGAGCAGATATAAGATCGAACATCGTCGTATGTGGCGAGTACTGCGGTAAAGGTGTGCAGAGCAAGGTGGCCCTGTGTAAGCTCGCCAAGATGTTTGTGATATTTGCGATCAGAATCGACTATGAATGGGTTGACATGACCAAGTAAAGCACGGTGTTCTGTCAGGAGGAATGGATCTTCAACATCATGAACTTTCCGACGTACGAAGTGGAAGTCGACATGAGCGACACGCAGCCCGCGCAAGACTACATGGCGGATCTCACGAACTCCGTGGATGCAGAGTGTCCGTTTGCGTACCAGCTGGCCGGCGTCAAGGGTGGTGGCGAGGGCATCGTGTGGACGTGCGTGGACCACCCATCGTCTCGTCTGTGGTTCAAGACGAAGGGCAAGACGCATTGCACCGCCGTCACGAAGCAAGCGGTGCCGTCGCAGACAGAGTACATGAAGACTGTGACCGAGTTCGTCGAGTCCGTCACGACCAAGTCTCGGTTGAGCCAAGGCATCGAGTGCCTGGTTGAACAGGGCGTGGAGTTGCGGATACATAGCGTCTCTGAGTTTTCGTCATGGGTGTGCCGAGACGTGTTCAAGGAGGAACGAGACACGATCGAAGAAAGCGGATTCAATGTGAACGACGTTCGTAAGGCGTTGTACTGGAAAGCAGGGAACTGGTACAAACAACGGGTGGCAACCGCATAAATCAATCTCTCGAGCATGAATAAGCGTAATTGTGCATGGTAAGTAAATTCAACTTATGAGAAACCTGTTGTTTTCTATGGCAGCCAACAAGAGCATGGATGTACCAATTTTCTCCTTGCCACCGGACTTGCGCGCCGTCGTTTGGGGTATCTATCGCAAACTCGTGTTCGCGACGCAGTCGCTGTCGTTTAGGCATTTTTCATGAATGCCTTAATGCCCTGTATGCTACTCAATTCCTGTGTGGTTGTGCTTTCTTTTGTTCCTTCCCACGCGACACCTGTAATTTCTTGCATCTTATCATATGCATCGGCTCCTTCGAAGATCTCATTTTTGTACACGATTGCTGGAAACCTCGTGATCCTCAACAACTTCAGCAGGTCTAGGACCTTGAGATGTGATAGGTCATTGACAACAACTCTCGCATCCTCGCATTCCAACCAAGAAATGTAATATGTTGCAAACAACCGACAGTGTTCGCAGTTGCTGCTCAACACCACAGTCCATCCGGTAGCTGGGACAGTTGTCGAAATCATAACCTCTTAATGTTGAACCAATGAATAATAATATAATTATACTACATTTTGATTACGATAAAGGTGGATCATGCGCAGTGCCTACTGGCAAACTGGTGTGGACGCAGCAGGAGGAGGAAGGTTGCAACGGTCTACTTTTCAGATGCAACAGTTGTAAAGACAAAACAGGAACCACCCCAATCTGCCCCATTGTCCATCATTCGCACATGCCATAACGGCTGGCTGCCGCATGCCCCATGACCTTTAAAAACTTACAAAATAAATTAAACTTATAATGATTGAGGATGAGAACAACCATGTCGTAGGATGTAATGATAATGATAATGTAATGGGGAGGACCACTACTTCACTGCTGCTGCACCCACATGCACTTCACTGCACACACCGCATCATCATCATCTGTTTTAACTGCCGCTGCACTTCGCCTCCCCCCTCTTAAAATAAAAATGGTCAGATGTAGCATGAGTCTGTGCTCTTCTCAATCCGTCTTGCGACACCCCTACCCCATTCTTCTCCCACGCTTTCCGCCTGTTTGTCACAGTCCATACGTAGAGACCGGCTACATTTACTATGAATATATTTGCGTTCGTGTGGCATACTTGACATGCCATGGTCTGCGTGTGCGTGTGCATGCATGCATTGATGCATTCGGTAGATGTGCCAAAGAGTTTCCGTCATCCCAATGGGGCTCCTCTCAGTGCCTTGCACAACTGCTGCTTGTCCAGCCCCCCTGCGTACAAGTAACACGAACAAAATTGTGATGATTAGTAAAAATGGATCCTGAGACGGTTGTTCTAGTTGGTGCTGGCACAGGTGACATGAAAATGCTGAATATCGGCTTGTGTATGCAGATGAGTGATTACAAGACCTGCATACAACAAGCACTAACTTTGTCATGCTCACTAAACAAACGAGAGAGTGTCCTCGCACTGATTTCTGCAGGATCGCATCCAACTAATTGCGATCTTTCTGCGGCTTCTCGAAACGGTCATTATGATTTAGTAAAAACATTACTTGCCCTCCCAGGTGCACAATTTGATACAAGTACTGCATGTTATGTCGCACGACACAACGGGTATCATGATATAGTGAACCTCTTATCATCCAACTTGCCTGCGGCCTGCCGCTTGCAGAGCGGCAAAGACGAGGGCATGCTCAGAGGAAGCAGCGCGTAATTCCCGAGCCAAAACCAATACCGGGTTCAGGGGATATCATTCAAAATTATTTAAGAACAACTGTTTACTCCTGCCTGGGGAAAGTGTTACACTTCCTTACATACCCCATTCGGTTATATAGCAGGTGGGACCCCGTCCCGTTGAGAGGCTTGCACCACACTCTCATCCTGCCCAGGAACTCTGTTGTTGTCCTGCGTTGGGAAAATGAACAATAATATGCTGACCTAAATAAGATGCATATCGATAACCTGTTCAAGGTGTGCGACAATCTTTACCTATCAGGGCAAGAAGCAGCTCTCAACCACCAACTTTTTAAAACGTTGCAATTCAAGCTTGTTGTGAACTGCACAAACCACACACCGTACATAAAACCAAGGAACCCCAACACAACATACATTAAGGTTGCTGTTGAAGACAACTGCAGGAAAAAAGAGGTCACGAAACTCACATCCCATCTACCATATATTGTTGAGGTTATGCATGGAGTGTTAAGTCAAAACAATGCCGTGCTTGTGCATTGTCGGTTGGGAAGACAACGGTCTGCAACAGTTGTTGCTGCTTATCTGATGTGGGAAAGATGCATAACGATGACAGATGCGATCAAGCACATTCAAAGGTTGAACCCCGCCGCATTCCAACCAGAAGCCAACTTTCAACGGTCCCTTGAAATGTTTGAAGTTCACCTGAGGGGCACGGTCATCCATGGCGGTGCATCCTTGTCCCATCCCGATGACAACCATGAACAAGATCAGCGTGACTATCTCTGATCTGTATGCAAAAAAGAGCACACAACTTATGGGGGGTTCACGATGCGAAGGCATAGCACACACAATAGCCCAAGGCTGCAATTTACACACAAAAGTATGCAAATCCCTGCATCCATGTGAAAGAGGGGCTGCATGCCATGCACCAGAGTGTGAGGATGGACGAGTAGGATGCGGCAAGCCGCCGCGTTCCCTTGGCGGGGCGCGATATTAATGCGCCCGTCCTTGTAGTTCTCATCGTAGTGCTTGTGAAAAAAAATTGAACTGTTTCGCTCGAGTTGTAAAGACACACACATATTATACTTCCACTTTGCCGCTATTTATCATTTCTCAACCGGTAATCAATCATGTCTTTTACTTTCGTTAACGGGTGCATCATCGACCTATCAAGGGACAATGAAGACATTGTTCGCGACTACGTTGCACAAATCTTCAACTGCGTTCTGAACACACTTGAGCCGTGCATTGTATCCTTGGTATCGTCTGATGATGAGTCCGACGACGAGGCCCAGGCCATGTCCGACGACGAGTCCGACGACGAGGCCCAGGCCATGTCCGACGACGAGTCCGACGACGAGGCCCAGGCCATGTCCGACGACGAGTCTGACGACGAGGCCCAGGCCATGTCCGACGACGAGGCCCAGGCCATGTCCGACGATGAGGCCCAGGCCATGTCCGACGACGAGGCCCAGGCCATGTCCGACGACGAGTCCGACGACGAGGCCCAGGCCATGTCCGAGTCCGAGCCCGAGCCCGAGCCCGAGCCCGAGCCTGAGCCCGAGACCGAGGCCCAGTCCGATCCCGAGGCCGATATATATCAGCCGGCCCACACGTTTGAAGACGTATCCGGGCTACTGGTGAGGACCGGGATCTTAGAAACGTTCCTCGCAAAAGGGCCTACCCGGGCGACCATGTCCACCAGCTGGTGGAAGTACTGGTTGTCTGACGTCGCCGTTGACACCTGGTTAAATGCCGGTTGGACGAGGAATGAACAGAAGATGATGATCATTCGGCTGCATCCCGACAAGGCCAACTCCTTGCGCGATGCGCGCATGACCGAGGCTGATCACAAGTGGATGGACAAACTGTCCCAGAATCTGAATGGTGCACTCGACGTGTCGAGTCCCGAGATTCCCGAGATTCCCCGTGAGATGTACGACATTATCTACTTGCTCAAAAATAAGCTTCCCTCCACGCCTGAGCTTCCCTCCACGCCGACTTTGGCTTAAATTGCTGCGTATAATTTTTTTTTTTCGAAATGCGGACTTCATGTGTGCGTTGTTCAGTATTTGTATGGGTAGGTTGTCGAGCAGGAGTCTGCTCTGCTTGCATTCACGTGTGAGAATGAGTATGCGCAAGTCACCGTGGCATGCCCCCAAGGGAGATAATCTCAAGGAGGGGTGATGTTGCCATCGCCGTAGAAATGCATACACGGGTTGTGCGGAAACCTAGCGAGCTGCGATGCCAACTGGCTGACCCGGGCCTCCAGATAGTTTGTCTTGGCTGCATCCTGTACAGCTTTGGCTGACATGACATTGGAGTTAGATGCCAGATGGTCCATCCTGGCTGCATCCTGTACAGCTTGGGCTGACATGACATTGGAGTAAGATGCCATGACATTGGAGTGAGATGCCAGATGATCCATCTTGGCTGCATCCTGTACAGCTTGGGCTGCCATGACATTGGAGTGAGATGCCAGATGGTCCATCCTGTCTGCATCCTGTACAGCTTGGGCTGACATGACATTGGAGTAAGATGCCATGACATTGGAGTGAGATGCCAGATGGTCCATCCTGGCTGCATCCTGTACAGCTTGGGCTGACATGACATTGGAGTAAGATGCCATGACATTGGAGTGAGATGCCAGATGGTCCATCCTGGCTGCATCCTGTACAGCTTGGGTTGACATGACGTCGACCTGGGCCTCCAATTTTTTTTCCGCCTTAACCAGTCTTTCCAAGTAAGCGATGCTGTCAACTGCACAGGTTGGAATGTGAGCAAGATGGCTGGGACATTTATTGGAATATGGTTGGCAAGGGATTCCGTATTTACGTCGAACGCAGGCCATGTAATTCGCTCACAATTTATGTGCACTCAATGAATTACAATTTATGAGTTTCCAATTGAACTCACCCAACACTTGCATGAATACTGTAGAAGTCGCCCGCTCTTACAGTTGTTCTCAAATAAAGTGGGACACACCTTATCTAGTACATGCAAATTCCGTATACACTGTTAGGTTTACTTATTTTCTTAGGTTTACTTATTTTCTGAAAGCAAACGAGTCAACTGTTGCAACCTTCAAGCCATGCCAAATGTCACCAACTCCCATGTGACACCCGGAGCCAAGAAATCTGTGTGGACGATGCAGTTGCATGCCAGCATGGTGATGTAGTTCTCGTAGGTGTCCCAGCAGGTGTGCTTCTCCCGGTACCAGACGGCATAGTCGAGCACTGACCGCTGGTGCCGAGTACCAATCTCGTCTACGCATGCCATGACATCCTTGGCACCTTGGATCACAGCATTGACCTTCTGGGCAGTGGTCATATTGAAGGTAGGAACACCGTTGTCATCCACCGTGAGAGAACCGAAGTCAGCTGCTTCGCGGAACTTGTAAGCAAAGAAGAGAAGCAGAAAGGACGACAAACCCTTTCTGCTCCACCTCGTAACAGTGAATGTGTAAGCGGCACCGAAGAGGGTGAACTCCATGGTGGCCTCATGGGTATTCCTTATTGTCAAGCTGACGTTGACTGAAGTGCCCATGATGCGGCTTTTGAATGTCGTAGTAATAAGGCTTGCATCCATTTCTTCAACTGCATACATATTGAAGTTATCCAATCATTTAATGCAATTTAATTGATACAGTAGTTCTCAAATAAAGTGGGACACACCTTATAATCATCCAGACTGCAGATCGTTGCTTTTGGGCAACGTTGGGGGGGGGGACTGAGCGCGCTCGAAATAAGGCATAAATGAAGATTGATACTGAGCGCGCAGAAGCACTTGAGAAGCAACTGAGGTACGAACTGTCAAGCATGACTGCCGAGCAATGGAATTCCCTGAACGATCATGACAAAGTAGTCCAGGCTCCTTCAGGTAATGCCGGCTACCAACTGTGGGTGGACAAGTACAAGCCAACAAACACTAGAGAGCTGGTGGGAAACAACACGCTGATTGCCACCCTCAGGATGTGGCTCAGCAACTAGGAGGGTGTAAATCTGCGTGGCCAGCAACCACAGGCCCCTCCTGGCAGCCGGAAGAATCCTAAGGACCTGTCCAAGAAGGCGGTGCTGCTCAGTGGTCCTCCGGGAATCGGCAAAACCTCTGCCGCCCATATCTTGGCCAAGGAGTGTAACTTTGAGATTGTGGAGATGAATGCCAGTGACACCCGTAACAAGTCGGATTCAAAGATCTCAGCTGGCATGGGAGGGAAGTCGGCCAACATGATCAAGGAGATGGCAACCAATAGATCTCTGTTGGTGGGAGCTGATGGGAAGATGAAGAAGCAGCTGCTGATCATGGATGAGGTTGATGGGATGTCTGGTGGTGACCGTGGTGGTGTGCAAGACCTGATCCAGACAATCAAGTCCTCAAAGGTGCCCATTATTTGCATCTGTAACGACAAGTGGAACCAGAAGTTGAAAAGCTTGCGGAACTACTGTGTGGAGCTTGACTTCAGGTCACCCACCCTACAGCAAGTCAAGATAAGGATGATGGAGATCTGCCGCAAGGAGGGGCTGACTGTCAATGATGCCACCATGGAGGCCCTGGCCGAGGGAGCCAATGCCGACCTACGCTCTATCCTAGGACAGCTGCAAATGGTCCGTCTTAGTCGCACCACCCTGTCCTACGATGACGTTAAGGGCAGCCAGGCATGCGACAAGGACAGTGACCTGTCTCCTTTCGAGTGTGCAAGAAATTTGCTAGAGCCTGCCAGCTCAAGCATGAGCATTCAAGATCGGCTGAACCTAGCTATGGTGGACGACATCGTCCCCCTGTTGATCCAGGAGAACTACCTTAACCACCGCCCAGTCATCGCAAGAACTGAGGAGCAGCGGATGAGGGCAGTGGCGAAGTCAGCTGAGGCCATATCTGCAGGAGATGTGATCAACACATCTGTGCGGCGCTACATGAACTGGAGCCTTATGCCTGCCT
This sequence comes from Chlamydomonas sp. ICE-L, assembly GCA_013435795.1. Taxonomy (NCBI): domain Eukaryota; kingdom Viridiplantae; phylum Chlorophyta; class Chlorophyceae; order Chlamydomonadales; family Chlamydomonadaceae; genus Chlamydomonas; species Chlamydomonas sp. ICE-L. The sequence continues at coordinate 8,601,924 of JACBWV010000626.1, forward strand.
TCAACACGCTTGCATGCCTTGTGCCGGGGGCGTACATGCGCGGCGGGAGGGACGCCTTCTGGCCAGGCGACAACTACTCTCGCTTCACCTCATGGCTGGGCAACTTCTCAACCTCAAACAAGCAAAAACGCTTGCTGGGAGAACTCACCACCACCATGGCTTCCAGCGGCCACATGGCTTCTAGCAGATCTCCCGTGCGGTTAGAGTACCTATCAGCCATGCGCACCCCACTGACGCGTCCACTAGTGACTGATGGAGAGAGTGGTGGCATCCAGCAGAGTGTTACCCTGATGCAGGACTACTGCGTCTCCCGGGAAATGTTTGACTACGTGATTGACGTGACCAAGTTCAAGACCAAGGCCGATTGGGGAGAGGACCCCATGAAGGATGTCCCTACAAAGATTAAGAGCGCCTTTACCAGGAGCTTCAACCGGTAAGGCCTGCAGGCGAAGTGCGGTGCAATGCTCTCCGCACCTCTGAAGGGCAAAAAGGGTAAGAAGGGCGCTGCCGGAGCAGAAGACGGAGCGGATGACGATGAGGACGAGTCCGGTTTCGAGAAGCTTAGTGCAGGCGTTGCAGATGAAGACGAGGACGCAGATGATGGCGACGAGATGGTAGCGGCAGCCAAAAGCCCAGCTGCTAAGTGCCAAGCTGATCAAGAGAGGCATGACGATGGACTTAAAGTCTGACAATGCTCCAGTCAAGGGGAAGGGCAGTGCGGGACGGAGCTCCGGGGGCAGAGCGCGAAAACACGTGCAGGTAGAGGGAGTGGGGGCATAGACCTACTGTCACGTGGGTTGCTACACCATTAGGTTACACCGTAAGGTGTGCCGTACACGAGGCGGTTTCATTTTAGTATTCCGTCGACTGTATCACTATATTATCGACTTAACCCCACTGTCTGGTCTCACGGCCCTACAGATCTTGAGCTTTAATAGTCCCTGCTACCAGCAACATTTAAATAGGGTTTTCAGAGTTGTAATCCCAATGAAATCAGTAAGCGGCAACTACTTTCGAGTCAAGGCACTCCTTCGCGTTTGCCATGCTCATAATTGTTTAGGGTTTTATATTGTACATTTCAAAACACGATCTTCAGACATGGATTACTTACCTTACCAGAATCCCACGTACACTGTAGGGTCCATTGTAACCATAGACAACCCAACAACGCACAACGACTTGGATAAGACAACAAGTATCGTGGGGCTAGTATACGAGTCTTACATTCACAAGGGATTTCCGATGTATGGTGTGCTGATGAGAAAGAACCATGCGTGCTATGACATGAAAAATTTCAAGCAATCAACCTCATGCTTGTCAAGTGATATATGTTGCCAACACTTGGATGAGAACCGTATCACAACACTTGATGTCAACAACAGTCATCACTTTCGGGCAAAGCATGATCAGCATGCATGTCGGGAATGAACAATGTGTCGGGATAGAGACTTTGGCCTCCGTAGGGAATCCGGGTCCGCAGGTCTGCCCCAAAAAACGAAGGGGAGCTGGAGTTGGAGGCGCAGGTTCGAATTACACGAGGAGCATCTTTCGGGGCGAGTGGGTGGTGGTTTCCATGGCGCACGTGAGTAGTTGGCTGCATGCATGTTGCAACCTTTCGAACCTGCTGCTAATGCTTTCAGTCTTTATCGAACCCGAGCTCATCTTTGCCAACCCTTCAGGTACAACAACACCATGCCACCCACGTGTGGTGAGTCGAGTCTACATGCATATAAAAAAACAGGCATCTAACCTTCAATACGACTTGCCACCATGTTTACTGGTAACTGCTCCTCATGTCCTTGTTACAGTCACTGCCGGTGCACGTATGCTCCACCATTCCAGGACGGGGATTCAGAGGTAGCACTCAACCTACCGGGCAAGGTCATGCATGTGCGAGCCCGGTGCAGTGGCTTAGCGTCCATTCGCCCGAGCCTACTCTATGTCAAGAATGCACTGGAAGATCATCATGACATGGATTGGACAATTCTTTCAAGACACCGTAGCACGAGAGCTCACTATGGCATCCATGTTCCTGGGCGGCATTTTGGATGTGATCGCAGAGATGCAGCAATCCCGAGACAAAGGGGGGCCTGCAGCTCCCAAGAGATCTGTGTCCTTTCAGGGAACCATGTTCCAGGATGCAACGCTTCGCAACATACAGGCAGGGGTCAACGGATTGCGTTCGTTTTACTTTGAAGAGCAGAGTGTGCGGGCAAGCTTATGGACGGTCATACATTTTTGGAAACACTACTTTCCTTACCAACCGCTACCAACAGAGTTCTCGCGAGGCAGACTACACACTCTACTCGACTTCCAGCTTGTCCTCGGAAGTAACCATGCAGCACTTGACACAGGTATACCTGAGTCCAAGGACAGCCTCAATAGCAAGCCACTCAGCGGTCCTGTGGTGCACGACCTCCTAATCCCTGCGTTCAACGCTGCGTGCGGCATTACTGCTCGCCTTGTGGAGATTTATGCAGTTCCTGGAAATCATACAGTTGATCAAATAATTTTGGGACACTCAGTATAATTTGAATGATATCCCCTGAAACCAGATACAGGTCCGTGGTTCACTACAAATATTTTTTGCCGACATGATCGATCATGTATGTATCATATTCTGTGTCAAGTTTAAGTTGTCGTCGACCGTGAAGTAGTGTTTGGCTGTCTTTCACAATATTTCGTGCACCTGCGCGCGTGCTGCTGTACTTTCTTGATTTCCCCGAATCGTTTGTATGTGTACAGGATCGGATCATTCATTCAATAATAATTTTGTAATCATTTTGATACAACGACAAACAACAACGTAGTATTATTGACATGGACACGCAACTAACCAAATGCATCGAAGTATCAGAGCGCCTGTTGGGAACCGAAGCAACTCTCTTTTATCACTTTTCTGATCTTGTTTTGATCGGATTGGCTGGAGAAATCTTAGGTGATGAGGTGATAAAGCGCGTTGCGGACACCGAGACATGCGTAAGCCTCGCCCGCTCTGTGCCGGACCAAAAGATGCAACTACTAAGCAATGCCGTAGTTGCTGCGACGACTCGCGACAACTACAATGATTGTCGAGGACAACGCCAGAGTAGTTCTCTCAAGACTGTTGAAGACAACGTCCGAGTTCAGCAAGAGGTGTTGAAAGCGATATTGTCCAAGGTGCCCAAACCGCGCAACAAATGTTTGTTTGTTTGCGTTGGCTCCAGTGCGGACAAACTTGCCATGGCGTTCGAGTACATGAATTTGCATACGCACACGGTGCTTTTTTCGAGAACAGTGGCTGAACACTTCGAATTCAGTGGCTGCGATGATAATGGTCAGTTACAGAAATGTGCAATGCAGCAGCACAAGAAAATGAAGGAAACCGTTCAAAACATACGCGAAACGATAATTAAACCACTGCGTAGGGCTTTAAAAGAATCAGATGCATCGCACATTGTCCTTGTAGATTTTGTGGCTTCCGGATCAACGTTTATGATGCTCTTACAAATGCTGCATACGTTCGACGCCGACATATACGAGATCACGCACCCGTTGATGATAATGAGTCCAAATATGACCACGTTAAAGTCCAACTTGCTTCGCCTCAATCCGAGGACCATTGAGATCGCGACCGATTCCGAGTTTTATTTTTTCCCCAAAATGTTCAGATGTGTCCCACACGTGAAAAACACTGGTACAACCAAGACGGTGCTTCAAACAGAACCTTTAAATCACGGACAATATGCGCTATGCAACGCCGCGAGGATTTTCTACGCAAAACACATACTTCTTCCACTTCGCAAAACACATACTTCTTCCACTTCAGGCGGTCGAGAAAATCGGGGGAGTGAAACAGCTCGGCCATCACGCGATCCTTTAAGGACGCGTCCTGCAAAAGCGCGGCAATCTTAAGCATACGGTTGGGGGGGAGGGGAAGAGACGTTGCTGATGGTCACGATGATGATGAGGCGAAGAGACCAAGTTTGCTGATGCTGTCCATGTCCGATATGGAGGCGGCGGCGGCGCGTGTGTGTGTGTGTGATTTCCGTTCCGTAAATCAGTAGTGTGTCTGCTGGTTGATGTTACACTGTGGGCTCCCCTCCGGTCGCCCACCCGCTCGGTTCCTCGCGGACTCCTTTGTGGGGGCTCCCCTCCGGTCGCCCCCGGTCGCTCCGCTGTGGGGAAGAGGTGAAAGGGGCTCCGCCACTTGTTTAATGTGGTACGGTGTGTGCATCTTATTCCTATTCAGCACATTTGCGGCCAGCTGGAATTCATACTTGGCTTTTAATTTGTTTAGGCATTGCACGCCACATGATTCTTTGTATTCACTCAGTTGTATAATTATCCCATCGCCATCAGCTGGGATACTGAATGGATGTGAAACTGCTACAATTAACCGTGTCCCAGTTTTGACATGCAGTGATATAGCATCTTGTAGTAGCCTGTCTGTCGAATTGAAAATTACGTTGTCCAAAACTATAATCTTAAACCCGATTAGGCTATCCAGGGTGTCTCGCATGCTCATAATTGCAATTGGGGAATGCAGTTTATGATGAGTTACGTCATGGTCTGTCTCACAAACCACCAAAGTGGATTCACCATCCCCTATTTCGTTTGTGATCATGAAGGTCTTTCCAGTCTGCCTACGCCCAACAATATGCATCACATGAGGGTGGTCTAGAATGGCAAGATCTGTGCACGGTGGTGGAATGACGTGCTCAGACATAAATTATTATTATTATTCAAATTTACTTTATTCTCTTTACATTCGACGTTTTCCATGCACTTTGTATTTTTGTAATATTACCACACCAAGTCTGTCCCTGTTTCCACTGTAGACACGCACGCTCCTGTATCATATTATACCCACGCATACCGAAGTGCCCTTGTGCAAGAATTGGACATTTTATAATATTGTTTCCAAATCATATAAAACGTATAATAATGAATTCGTCCATTTCTACAGAAGAAATACATGGATTGATAATGGACCGACTCAAATCCAATCAACACAAATGGGATTGGGATCAATTGAGTTCTAACAAAAGTCTAACGTGGGATATTGTGCAAGCAAACCTGGATAAACCATGGAATTGGTGTTGGATCAGTAAAAACCAAAACATCACATGGGATATTGTACAAGCAAACATCGATAAACCATGGAATTGGTTTGGCTTGAGTAGAAACCCCAACATCACATTTGACATTATGCAAGCAAATCCCGATAAACCATGGAACTGGACTGTATTGAGTATTAACCCAAACACTACGTTTGACATTGTGCAAGCGAACCCGGATAAACCATGGGATTGGGATCAATTGAGTGCAAATCCCAAAATCACATTTTATATTATGAAAGCAAACATCGATAAACCATGGAACTGGACTGTATTGAGTATGAACCCAAACATCACATTTGACATTATGCAAGCAAACATCGATAAACCATGGAATTGGTATTGGATCAGTAAAAACCCAAACATCGCATGGGATATTGTACATGCAAACATCGATAAACCATGGAATTGGTTTGGCTTGAGTAGAAACCCAAACATCGCATGGGATATTGTACAAGCAAACATCGATAAACCATGGAATTGGTTTGGCTTGAGTAGAAAGCCCAACATCACATTTGACATTACGCAAGCTAACCCGGATAAACCATGGGATTGGGAGCAATTGAGTGCTAATCCCAACATCACATTTGACATTGTGCAAGCTAACCCAGATAAACCATGGGATTGGACTGTATTGAGTATGAACCCAAAAACCACGTTTGACATTGTGCAAGCTAACCCTGATAAACCATGGGATTGGACTGTATTGAGTAGAAACCCAAACACATTATTGCTATTGTAAAAATTGTCACAATCTAGAACAAAAACGCAAATCGCATTCTCTCCAAATCCAGCCATAGCAAATCATTGCACTGGGGTACAACAACATCGCAACTTGTTGATGCGCAGATGACGTGGCTCACGCACGACCTATGATTGGGAGTAAGATCTGTAAACCTGTCACACAACACAAACACACGATGTTTTAGACTAAGGGCATTCAATAACACAACATCTGGCTCAATGCGCACCTCCTCAATGTCATCAAATGCATATGCTAAATGCCCATTCTGCACACAAAGTATGACAAATGGAATGTGTTTGTGAGGGACAACCTTAAATGCGTCTTGGACAGTATCGAACCCTGTAAGCACACACACTGTCAGCTGCGACAATACGGATGCCTCATTTACAGAAGCGTTGGTTGCCATACATGGCATTCTGATATCTAGTACATGCAAATTCCTTATACACTGTTAGGTTTACTTATTTTCGGAAAGCAAACGAGTCAACTGTTGCAACCCTTTGACACCATGGACCTACATCGCGCATGGAATTGAATTAGTCATGTGTGTGGGTCAGCACAGAGAGATGTTATTGTATTGCATGCATTGGGGGGCACAACGCGCACCGCGTCTATTCATGAGTGCACGAGCAAGCAGCACGCACTTGAGGTTCTCGATCTCTTCGTCCTGCTTGGAAACCAAGCTCAGCGCCTGGTTCAGTAGACGATGTTGCTCATGCGCAGACTCCTCCGTCTGAGCCAGTAGCGTTTTGTACGCTCGCTGAACAGCGTCAGCACGCACGCGCTCTGCAGCCACGGCATCAGCCACGGCAACAGCCACGGCAACAGCCACGGCATCATCAAGTTGGGCTTTCGTGTACATTTCGGCCATGCTCAGTCACTGCACATGCATTGCCTTGTCTGGGGCTGGGTCCCTATATTACTATTCTACAGTCGGCGGAACAGTAAAATGAAACATCAAAAAAACGGTATAAGGCGGTGACAATCATATATTGTATGAGTGGATGGTCCTATAAAATGACCCGTCCAGCAAAGAAACCTCCTTACATGACGCATTGCACATCAACAAAGACCCCGTGTTCTTTTGGGCCACGGTACTGGGGAAGAGGCGATCGCTTAAGTGCGGCTGGTCCTTCAATGGACACTCTCGAAAGTACCGACAAAAGAACGATACGGAGTCTGCAGGATGGAGAGCCGTGATCTATGCATGCAAATTCCTTATACACTGTTAGGTTTACTTATTTTCGGAAAGCAAACGAGTCAACTGTTGCAACCCTTGCACTGTTTAAAGATTTCCAATAAATTTAAAGTAATTAAAAGGCTCTGCCTTAGGCCTTTTATTAAAAATATTTCTTTGTGATCGTATTACAGGATGGAGAACATGCAAGATGATGAGCTCGAGCGCGCGGGTACCAAAGAGGCTTTGGTAGAACTTGTCCGTAGGTTGCGCAAGAAAGTGGGCAATCTGGAGAGCCAGCTGAATGAAGTGAGGTGCGAAATATATATTCTACGTCGAGTGATTGTAGGGAGGGCACAATACTCATCATGTTCCTCTCAACACATGTTCACAGCCCGGAGCTTAGTGTCTTGAGGAGGTTCGCTGGCCGGACAGTCCCATGTTCTGATCTGGATGACGACATCGACAGGGCTAGGGGCACATACGGCATGGTGAAGCGCCATTCCCACCGCCATGCCATTTGGTTCAAATTGACCAGCAGTCGCATTACCAGATTCCGGGGGATGTGTGACCCACAGGGGATGTGTGACAGAGGCATATCCTACACGTGTGTTTCCGCGCGCCCATGAAAGACACGTGTTTTTTTAGCGCCCTACTTGAAGCACCCAGTCCAAGCCACACACACCCCAGCCATGTCAATCTTAACCAAGTACCGACTCCAATTCTTCGCTCACGAAGAACTCAGTGTGTTAGGGAGCATCCAGCGAACTCCGAAAGTAGCTTTGCATTTCAGTTAGTGAATTTGGCGATTACGTTACGTGTGTTGTTGTTGTGCTGGCTCTGTTGAGAAAATCGTTTCGTTTTTTTTCGAAACGTAGTCTATTTGGCGCGCGGGGTCCGCGTTGCCTCATCCGCGTTTACGATTCGGTCCGTTCCCCCCCCTATTTGTTGTTTTTATCTGCTAAAAATCCGTTGCATTTCCCTGCTAAAAAAAAATTGACGCCTTTTTCCTTCCTTTGAAACCACCACAACAACAACAACAACAACTGATAAACCCCAACTCAACTGATATCATGTCTACCAACAACATGTCTACAAACAACATGTCTGCCAACAACATGTCTACCGAGATCACATCATTCGTGAATAATACCTGTATATTAAAAGTTGTCCTAACGACGGACCGAACGAAGCTATCCAGCAAACCCACCGTCCCTCAATTGAAGGACATCTGCTACAAGATAATTTCATTTCCCCACGTTCATGCGTGCCTCGCAGACCCTGTATGCGCAATGGAAATTGCGCTTGCTAAGTTGCGCTTGCTAAGTTTCTCGAAGATTCCCCCCACGCGGAGAAAAAGCCTTTACAGCTAATGCTTCTCTCTGTTGCCGTCGCTGCTGCGAATGCCGTCGCTGCTGCTTCTGCTGCTGCTGCTGCTGCTCCTGCTGCTTCCTCCTTGCTTGCCCTCGCCAGTGCCCTTGCCCTCCCAGAGGACGACGTCCCCACCGAGGACGTTTGCATGTCGGAGGAGAGTTCCGGTGGTACCAAGCGCCCCCGCACCACGGTGTCACTCTCTGTGGCTCCTGCTGCTCCGGCTGCTTCTACTGCTGCTCCGGCTGCTTCTACTGCTGCTTCTGCTTCTACTGCTGCTGCTGCTCCTGCTGCTGCTCCTGCTCCTGCTGTTCCTGCTGCTTCTGGTGTCTCGTTCTCAACGTGCTCCCTGTCATCCTCCTTGGCCTCCGGTCGTGTTGGTCGTTGCGGGGGGTCCGTTCTAAAGAACGAGCTTCCTGTTGGCTCCAAACACGGCGATCTGACCATCGTGGGGTACTCCCCCACCCTGGGCTGCACTGCTGTCACCATTCACGGCAACCCATGTGGTAGAAAACAGGTGCTCTTAAGCAACCCCAATGGTGGGACCTTCACCACTGGCAAGTGCGCGCACCTAGCGTGCATGAACCAGACTCCATCCAAGCGTGAGGCGTACCTCGCCAAGAAGCTCGCTGCTATCGAGCTCTCAATTGAGCTTCGCTCCCTGTCCCTCAGCCAGCAGCTTTAGTTATATAGATACTCAGTTATTTAGATACTCTTTTTTTTGCTACATTTTTTAGAGACGAGAAAAATGGTCCTGCCTGTATGTACTGTACTGTACTGTACCGTGTGAATTCCCCTCTCCGTTTGCGTGCGTGCGTGTGTGAGGATGCGGTCGGGCGAGCGCTCTTTACACATCCCATCCATCATCCCCCTTTTGTTTGTGATTCGTGAGTGAGTGAGTGCACTACTGTGGATTTTGACCACCTGATTCCTTCACCAATCTGAACTACAATTGTGACGTGTTTTTCAAGAATCATCGAATCAAGCGGCAGTCCTGCCGCCTTTTTGCTGCGCAGACATTCATTCACATTCACGACGAATTCGAGGACCAGCGCGCACCAATCTGGCCGAAGGTGAGTCCCCCGATATTGGTAAGCGACCGACTCGAGGACATGCTGAGGGGCATGAGGATGCATAAAGCTGCATCGTGTTGGTTTACATACAGAATGGGTGATGTCATGAAAACTGCCTCGCAAAACCTACACTCCGTCCGGCCAAACGGGCAAACCCTTTGTCGTGTAGATTCCAAGCAGGACATGGCAACCGACGACCAGGCGCACCCCCCTGCATGGGCCACGTCCATGCTGCAGCAGCTCTATAAACTTGAGCATGCAGTGTCTGACATCCAGTTGGACATTTTGGAGATGAAGTCATTTATCAGGTTGGCATACTGTCGTCATCTTGGGATGATAGATATCCTTGTACATAACACTGATGCTTGCACCGCGCTGCTTGCCATGCGCAGGAACATGGGCTCGTCCTCCAGCATGAGCATGGCTGAGATAGTTGCCGATTACGAGGTAAACAATCGTGGAGAAGGACTAGTCGGGCCTTTCGGTGGCGACTACCAGTTTGCTGCTAGGGCTGCTGAAGAATTCTTCTCAAAGATCCATGGGCTGATGCGTGCGATAATGGTCACTGTCGTAATGTACTCTCCGTCGGGCGCCACCCTATCATTGGCTCCAGGCATCAACGGCACTGCTCCTGTCAAAGACAGAACCGTCCCAGATGGTGCTAAACCGTACAGGCTGACAGAGGGCAGTTGCGTTTGGACTCAGTATGATACGCAACACCCGGGCCCTTGCAAGGGATACGTCCACTATGTTGCCAGTGTGGTCACTCTGGATGGTCACAATATCATGGTTGACTGGGGTATTGCTCAATTTGCAAAGCTACCGAGCGACATGATGATGTTTGTCTGATGATTGCAAATCCTTGTTGACCGCATTAGTGCTTGCACGCACTGCATGGCTGGTGGCATGATGTGGCATGACCGTGTTGGAATGCATGCATGGTGGTGAGGCCTGTGGTGTGGTTTGAGAGAGAGGCGATTGTTTACATCAAGCTCCCCTTGGATGTCGGGTAACCACACTTGCTCTCGCATCACTGGCTTCTGTTCTTCATGGCTGCGTCCAATGGCACCTGCATTCAGCAGCATTCACAATACTGACGTGCGCAGCCAAAACATATAGATGACATATTGTAATTGCTCATTGCATGCACACACACCTCCTTTGCAGGATGACCAAATACACCGTCCTTGCTGTTCATGTTCTGCATGGTCACGCGTACGTTGGGGCAATGCTCCTTGAGCACTGTTCCCAGTTTGTGGTAAGTCGTAAGCTGTCCCACTGCCACCCACGCGTCCATGAACTCGCTGCCTCCCGCTCCGCCCCGGGCCATTCCACACATGGTGGACGAGGCAATAATGACACCATTGTAGTCAGCAATCGAATAGGGAATTGATGCTTCTGCAATACTGCTAGATGCGTGATGCTGAGAATATTCCCACTCTCCCTTAGCCTTGGCTCTGGACTCGTACAATGTCAGGCTGGGTGCCTCGTTGTTGCTGGGGTATCCCTCTTCCTCGCACATGTTCAGCACACGAACAAACGTGCCGGTGAACCCTTGCTGTGCTACGATGTCCTCGATCTCCTGTGCTGTAATCTGCTGCCCAAACGAACAGACAAGGGCACCATGTTGCGTTGAACCACTCCACGTCCCATGGCCACAGAATAGCAGAACTGCGACATCCGTGCCGGGTTGCAGGAGATGCTGTATGGCGGCTCTCAGGTCCCGTTTTGGAACATCGGAAGTGCCGCCCATAACGTTGCAGCTGAATCCTTCTCCCAGCGACTCCTTAAAACGCTCAACATCCTTTGCAAAACCCGTCGTGCTGTACGTACGGAGGTCGCGGGGGAGCAGAGCCGCCTCCTCTAGGACTCGCGTGAGGCGCGCCTCCAGGTTCAAGGCGTAGCTGGGTGAGACTAGCAATGCACGCTTCATCTTGTGGTACTAGTCTTGGGGGGATATAAATAAATCACAGTCCTGCGCGCACAACACCAATATGCATTTTTATAGGACCATCCACTCATACAATATATGATTGTCACCGCCTTATATGCTCGGCCAAACACATCGGGTCGCCATGGAATCATTTGATTGACCGATAAATACTGAAGAATGCCGGAGGCTCACATCAATCCCTATTTTAAACGTGTTCACATGAACACCTCTGAAAAGACTCTCCATCTCGGGAACAACAATTATTTCAACAAAAAATAAATACTGAAGAATACCGGATGCTCACATCAATCCCTATTTTAAACGTGTTCACATGAACACCTCTGAAAAGACTCTCCATCTCGGGAACAACAATTATTTCAACAAAAAATAAATACTGAAGAATACCGGAGGCTCACATCAATCCCTATTTTAAACGTGTTCACATGAACACCTCTGAAAAGACTCTCCATCTCGGGAACAACAATTATTTCAACAAAAAATAAATACTGAAGAATACCGGAGGCTCACATCAATCCCTATTTTAAACGTGTTCACATGAACACCTCTGAAAAGACTCTCCATCTCGGGAACAACAATTATTTCAACAAAAAATAAATACTGAAGAATGCCGGAGGCTCGATAGCGGATTTTTTGATGGCTTTGACTGCATGGGGGTATAAAAAGTATCCATTCATGTTCTTTATTGCAGGTCATGGATGGCGACGCTGAACTAGATGCTTTGCTTGCACAACACCCGGCTGCAAGAGCGGCATATGAGCGTCGCATCGAGGATGTTGTCATTCGAGCTCTTGCCACTCTTGTGAACTCTCCCATGGATGAGCAGCAATTTGCCAAGGCGCTCCTGGAAGAGTTTGTAATCGGTGCCACCACCCAAAATATTGATGCCATGAATGTGCCAAAAACTCAGACATCTGGGTGATCTTAATCAATCAGATGAATCCGACGTCTCGCCAAATTGTATAAAGGGTTTACTTGAGAACAACTGTAAACTGTACAGCTCCTCCATCCATACAACGAACTAGACACCGTGCGAGAAAAAACAAATCAGGCCAAACCATTTACAATAATAGCTCGAATAACGTCAGAACGTTTTGTAGGAAAAATCAAATATGGACAAATGTCTCATGGTCATTCAAGCATCCACTCATCGTGTTGCTGATGTGGATAGAGTTATTTCACGTGAAGCCTGCTATAATATACCTGTGAGTCTGAGCAATGAGATCTGTAAAGACTTCAACGACATAGAAATTGATCTGCCTCACATGCGAACAACTGGAGAACCAGGGAGATTGTTGGTAATGAAGGAAAGTGATTTCTTGCATGCAATTTGTAACATGGGTCACACATGTCCACGTGGCATCGAAATAGCCCTCATATCTGTTGACTTCTTCAGACTACATCCAAATGAACTACACTTCCTTCATGTTTGCAATAAACATAAATTGCATTTGAACAAGTATCTATTCACCAATTACAGTCGACGGAATGAAACCGCCTCGTGTACGGCACACCTTACGGTGTAACCTAATTGTGTAGCAACCCACGGGGCAGTGGAACACCAATACGATTTTGAATCAACAAATTGCAAGAATGGTGTCCCAAAATTATTTGAGAACAACTGTATTTAAAAGAAGTGTTACACTTATTAAAAATGAACCGCACACAAATCGGATCCGGCTCCAAGGAGAGAATAAATTTGTTTAATGAGTGCGCTAAGAAAAACAATAGCGCACGCAAAAAATACGAAGTGAACAAAATATGAGCAAAAGATTAATATCGTTGAATGGATAAAGCAAAAATGGGGGGAAATGTGGATAAACTGTTGACATACAAGGGTATGAAAGCGATCCAGGATGAGTTGTTGTGCCGATTCTTGCGTCCGTCCGAGGTTATCAACATTTCTAACATGCTGCGATTATATCCAGTCATAAACTATGCCACCGTGCCCATCGTGCCGGACGTTAATGTGTCAGAGTTGTTGGGACGCTTGGGAGAAAAAAATATTAAAATGACAGAAAAAATGCATCTATTGTACATCTGGTACCATTCGAGTACCCATCAAATGGTTCTTTACGCTACAGACGAGGACTCGAAAAAAGCAATATCAAATATTAAACTCGCTATCGACGATATTGATAAAAAGTTCATAGACAATTCCAAACAAATCGAATGGAATTCAAAAGAATACGTTTCGAAGCTGGACCCATACGAGCGCACATTCAATCCTGCAATTTCTACCACTCGCACATCCAATCCTAAAACGTCCACCACTCGCACATCCAATCCTAAAACGTCCACCACGCGCACATCCAATCTTAAAACGTCCACCACGCGCACATCCAATCCTAAAACGTCCACCACGCGCACCACCCCTAAAAAATCCACCACTCTGACCTCTTCCACTAAAACTTCCAAACTGAATCATACGGCTCGCACATTTAAGCCTAAGTAGATTTTTTGTGTTCGAGTGTAAATCAATGTGTACCGTTACCATGTTCTGATGATCACTTCATGGTGGGGTCAGATTATCCTCAGCATGCCGCATGTTTTTTTGCCGTATGCTTTAGACGCCTGCATGAACCTATGCAGCCACCCGGATCAGTCGCGCCATATCAGCCCGCGCTTCCTGGAGTTGTACGCGGATCTGATGCTGCTCGACTTGGCACACACGGCGGCCCCTACCAAACGGGCTTCTACATAATGCAGCGGCCTGGCTGTTTGACAGCCCTGATTGTTAAGCAGAAAAAAAGTATTGGTTCGCTCGTGCATGTCTGTATGTATGTATGTATGTATGTATGCATGCACGAACGAACGAACTATGATGAGAACGACGACGGCGCCGGAGCAGCAGCCGCAGAGTAGTTGTACTTGTCCTCGCACGCAGAGTTGTACGTGGCTACGCACTCAGACTGTGTCTGATATGCGCTGATGGCCTTCGCGTGTCTCTCGACACAGCGTGTAGCGTAGGCCTTGTTGACCTTTTCTGCTACATGCTTTGGTGATGACGCGTGCGTGGTGCACAGCAGGCCAGTGGCCTGGCGATTGTTTTTGCACTGTCTAGCTCCGGACGAACCGAGCAGGACGATGCAGCACTTCGTATTGCAGAATGGCAGATTGAGGCTGGTGAGCAGGTCGTGTCCAAAGTGGTACGGGGACAACTCTGGAACTAGCTGACTCTTCAGCAGGATATTCTCATGCATGGTAGTCTCGGATATGAGCTTTAGCTCATCGTTATGCTTGATAAGTGTCTGATTCTTGATCCGACAGTTCTCGAGCTCGAGCAGGAGCGCATCGTCGTCTTCGACTGTAGCAGTCATCGGCTCTTCAGACGCATTGGACTCCTCCTTGAAGGAGTCCTTGACGTGGTCGTGGCAGTATACACGGCCGTTAGTTAGGATCCGGGAACATGGGGAACCGTCCTTCTTGGTCCCGGCGCAAATGCGGAGGGCGTCAGAGGTTGTTGTTGTGGTTGTTGTGGATCCAGACATTTCGGGTATTTTCAGTGAGTGAATTTGGCGATTACGTGTGTTGTTGTTGTTGGTTGTTGTGCTGGAGAAAATCGTTTCAATTTTTTTCGAAACGTAGTCTATTTGGCGCGCGGGGTCCTCGTTGCCTCATCCTCGTTGCCTCATCCGCGTTTCCGATTCGGTCCAATAACTGATAAACCCCAACTGAAACATCCTTGGCAAAATGCTTTCGCAGAAGTTCGTCTTTCATAAATCCAAGAATTTCACCTCTGACAATGAAATACGAATGCCCCCGACTGTCCCTCTTAATCATTACTCCGGTCTTACAGACTATGATATTGTGCACCCAGATGACCTAGAAGCCGTTCGAAGCAAGAAGGACTTGTCGCACTTTTGGATATCATCACAAATGTCTCGCAACACTCGGTACACCTGGTCTGAGTTGTGCTTCAAGCCACCTGTCTTGCAAATCCATGCGAAACACTCACAATTCCAGTGAATCAAGTCATACTTGCGCAGAGCCATACTTGGAGTTTCCACCATGAGCTTTGCTATGTTGGCAGCACGCTTACGATGGACAAGCTCGTCAGCAAAGTCAGTTGGAGAAGTATATTGCACAATTCCGTACGTTGTGTGGCGTGCGAGAAAATTGATGTAGGTATCAATTTGCAGGCGGGCATTGCGCATGCGTCTGTCTCCTGAGGGTGAAGTGAAGTGGGCGATATCTGGGTCTTGGTCCAGACGGGACTCCCTGAGCACAATGCCATGGTGCGCATATCCATGGCGCCAACCTCCAACCATCACGACGATGTGGTCTCCATGGGAGAGGAGCTTCCATGCCTCTGCAGTTGCATGCACTTCGGTTCCTTCAGGGGCCAACGTCCAATGACTAGTTGCTTGGTCCTCTATCATTTGGAGAAATGATGCCATCCGCCTACGTGCACGGCGAATTATTATACGTTGCGAGCAAGCAATTGCACGACAAAATCTTGTCGGATAAATGCATTGTTGTACGTGTGTGTCTAATAAATCCCAAATTCTAGTTGGTAATGCTTTAATGGCTAGTACATCAAGATTTGGAACAATGGTCATTTCAATGAAGATGTGGGTTTCACAACCCATACATCCTATCGTAGTGTCCAAGTCTTTACATCTGTTCTCAAATAAATCGGGACACGCTTTATAATCGAACTTGCAGGTCGTTGCTTTAATGTGTCTCTTGTTATCCTGACGGCGTCTTGCTCCCTCCTCCCCTGAACAGACAACCTCCCCTGCCTGCCTGCATCTATCATCCGCGGCGTCGCGTGTGTGTGTGTGTGTAAATCAGTAGTGTGTGAAAGGGGCTCCGCCACTCGTTTAATGTGGTACGGTGGTTCTCATCCAAGTGACATCTCACTTGACAAGCAGTTTTGATGTTGGTTTGGTTGGTTGAGGATGAGAACAACCGTGATGTCTTTTTTACGCCCCCCTTGTTCTTCATCTGCCTGTGGAACCACTTTACTGTCCCCGCTTTCCTCGAGATACATGTGGAACAAGGCAACCTGAAATCTTCCTCAAAAAACAAAACTTAAATGATAACACGATGGCCAACAACATTTCAAGACAAATAGCTTTCTGGATCGGGTGCATAGGAATCAGGACAGCTTTCGTGATTCTTGCCTTTCTCGCGACACCTAGGTATCTAAGGGCTATGGGCGTCTTGGCCCTTGTGCCAGCAATAGGGTTCTTTGTCCTATACTTTGGAGGCCTTCGGAAAACGGGGATAGAGGTGGCGCCAGATGGCGGGAAGATCTGGTGGTCGAAACTTTGCCCTGTTCATGGCACGTTATACCTATTGTTTGCAATCCTTGCGCTCTCCCGCTGGCAAATGGGTCGCCTTGGCTGTCGATGTATTCATCGGTGTCCTCGCTAAACTGTGTTTCGTTGTGGGTTATAAAAAAACGATTTAGGAATACATCTCACCCCTATGTTTTTGCCAGGGGTCTCGACTCGACTCGACTCGACAGGTGCCGGCGTGATGCGAGAGGTCGCCGTGTGATGTGACTCGACTCGACTCGACTCGACAGGTGCCGGCGTGATGCGAGAGGTCGGTCGCTCTGTGACTCGACTCGACAGGTTCTGTCGTGATGCGAGAGGTCGGTCGCTCTGTGACTCGACACAGGTGCCGCCGTGATGCGAGAGGTCGCCATGTGACTCGACTCGACTCGACACAGATGCCGCCGTCCTTGATGAGAGTGGTCGCCGTTCCTCTAAAAACGAGTGTAAACGTAGTGAGTGGCCTAAGCCCCCTCACCCAAATCCTGTGTAGTGCTGGCGGCGGTACAATCGATCGCCGGACATGATAAAAGACCCGACGATCCCCGAAACTGCATGATTTCCTTTTGTTTTGTTCTCCTCTCTCTTCCTTCGAACACGACCGACCGACATCTTCCTCCTTTCCATAAGCAGCATCATTCATCGAGCCTCGAGTGAAGTGTGTGGCTCACGCCCGACAGCATCGATGGGGATTGCAAAAACCCCGATGTCTGATAACACACTCGAGATGGCTAACCTCTCGGATCGATGAGAGTGCTGTCAAGGTAGCCGCCACCGCTTACGAAGACGAGCAGTTCCTCTGTCAAAAGAGGAATCGTCAGACTCTCTCCTTCCAAGCTTGGAAAGCTAGCTACCTAGGCACTCTGTACGATCCTTGAGGGTTCTTTGAAGCCGCCTTAGTCCTTCCTTTGCTTTGCTTTGCTTTGCTTTGCTTTGCTTTGCTTTGCTTTGCTTTGCTTTGCTTTGCTTTGCTTTGCTTTGCTTTGCTTTGCTTTGCTTTGCTTTGCTTTCTCCCGTCCATCCTTATTTTCTGAACAAATCTAGATAATCCATAAGCATCATTATCATCGAGCCTGGAGACAGATGGACTAGACAATGAGGATGTGCAAGCCGCCGTGGTGTCTTTTGGAGACAGATGGACTAGACAATGAGGATCCGTGGTGTCTTTTGGAGACGAGGACATGTTTCCGCCGTTTGCATGTGGAGTCAGATGGACGATGACAGTGTTCCTCCCTTTGCGTGTGTTCGTACGTACGTGTGTTTGCTTGCATTCATTCATTCATTCATGCATGCGTGAGTGCATGCGTGAGTGCACCACCATCATCATGTCGTAGCCGCAATCCAATATACCCGCGTGTTGACTTCCCTTTGATTTGAAGCACTTTTTTTACGAACCCCTTGTTCTTCATCTGCCTGTGGAACCACTTTTCTCGATCGTTACTGTCCCCGCTTTCCTCGAGATACATGTGGAACAAGGCAACGCTCGACTCCCTGAAATCTTCCGCAAACTCGCATTTCTCGGCGAGGAACGCTTGCACGCCGTCCTGCTCCGCCAAGTATTGTCTGGTAAATTCGGTTACCTTCTTTGGCGCCACGGCCTTCAGGCCCTCCGCCCCCCCGTACCACGCCACCGCGCCCTCGACCAGCCAGGCAAACAGAGAAGACTGACCCTCTGGAGACTTCAGTTTATCCTTCATGGTTCTGTCGCACTGCCGCAGCGTCGCGGTCTCGCTCTCCCCAGGTATGAGATCCCTGAAAGTCACTGGAAAGTGAACGATTAGAATTCTTTCGACCATTGCAACGATCACATCGGACATCTCTGGCATGTAGTTGGTTACTAAGATTGCGAGATGTCGAGGCATCACCGTCACCGGGTCCTTGTAAAGCGCCTTTGCCGGGAAACCGTCTCCTCCTGTCAGCAGTTGGACCTCGTTCGTCTTCAGCTTCTCCCCAAACTTGAGCTCGTTGAAGACCGCGACTCTCGCTCCTATCAACTTTGCACGCTCTGCGTCGAGGTTACTGCACGCCCTTGATTCGCTTATGATCGCACAATTCATCTCCTTGTAGTATGCCCCTAGCAGCTGCTGCAGCGCCTGCGTCAACAGCCCCTTTCCGTTCCGCCCTGTCCCTGTCCATATAGGAAAAACCTCCTCTCTTACTTCGCCCGTTG
Organism: Chlamydomonas sp. ICE-L; assembly: GCA_013435795.1. NCBI lineage: Eukaryota > Viridiplantae > Chlorophyta > Chlorophyceae > Chlamydomonadales > Chlamydomonadaceae > Chlamydomonas > Chlamydomonas sp. ICE-L. The sequence continues at coordinate 8,620,795 of JACBWV010000626.1, forward strand.
TGGCGTACCCAAGAAGACGTTGAAGAAACCGCGCCATGTCCTCGTCCTTGCCCATGATCTTCTCGACGATCCTGTGCATCCACTCTGCGCGTGCGGCATTGGTCATCTCATGTTTTTTGTCATTGTCGTCGTCATTATTATCGTACTCCACGTCCAGTTCGTTGTGCACCATATCTTCTGCCACCCTCTGTCTCTTCTGACCTGTCCTGAGGTCCACCACGTTCCCCCCCTTGATCCCGATCAAGTGCCTATTGCCGTCCAGGCGTTGCTCGAACGTCTCGTCAATGAGAAGTGGCCCTGCGAAGTCCATCGTGTTCTTCACTCCACGGGAAGACTGTATGTACCGGATCAGCCTGGCAACTTCTTTTTTCTTCGCATCCAGATCTGCTTTACTCCTGGAGTCTTCTTCTTCTTCTTTTCCCACCACCACTCCGATGCACAACTGTGCGGCCTGTGTTGATATCCATAAATCGACGTCCCTGAGTATCCCTTCTAAGACCTTGCTCGCCACGGTCTTCACCCACCCATCCTCCACATTTACCCACCTGCACGTGTCCTCATCGAATATGTAGTAGTCGCTGCATCCCTTCCCCGTCTTCTTCAACGTCCCTTTCAGAAGATAGTGCACGATCTCCCCCAATCCACGGTCTCCCTTGTCCCAACTGTCCCGTATTATTTTTGGAATCGAAGATGCTCGGTACACAGCGTACCTGCGCGGGTCGTCCTCGCCGGCCCACTTGACCACCGACTTCATTGTCATCTTCGGCCCGTCATAGTCGGGCCTTCCCACCGTCTCCCATAGCTTCTCTGCGGCTTCCTCATCGTATCTTGGCGACACCTTGGACATGTTTTTCCATAGCGCCTTGTACGCCTCGCCGTACTCGTTCTTCAATGCCGTCGCCACTCCTCGCCATGTGTCTCTGGAATCCCACCTGTTTTTTCCTAGGAGCAGTAGAATCTTCTCTACATGCGTGCTCTCCATGAAGCTTGTCGGCATCATTATCCCCTGCTCTACCTCCGTTGTTGTTGGTGATGTGTTTTCCACCTTTGCCTTTGAGTATCCCGCCGCTCCCTTACTCGTCCTTTTATTCTTCTTCTTCGCCACCGCCACCCTCTCCATCAGCGCCTTTGGAATGTACGGTATCGACTCCAGCTCCCACGGAGCCCTTCCCTCCTTCCATGCCTTCCCCTCAGTGGGCGCAACAGACAGCAGACCCCTGGTCCCTGTCCGGCACAGGCTCTTCATATCAACCTTCCTTGCATCATCATCGACTTGTCGTGCACCGTCATAGTACCCCTCCTCGTCTGCCCATGTCGGGCGCAAGAACATGTAGTGGCGTCCCTTCCTAGTCTCTTGAATGGAGCACCTCTGCATGGCCTCACCCACCTCACCATCTTCATCTCCCATCCTCTCCAACCACTGCACTGTCTCTGCGTCGTCCGCGTCGACCACAACCAATCCATCCAGCAACATTCCCCATGCCTTGTGTGTTGGGTTGTTGTTCGCGTACGCGTCCGCTTCGGCCCATCCCCACTTCGCTTTTCCTAAATGCTTGTGTTTAGGCGCCTTCAAATCAGTCATGGGCATCAATACTGTTCTTCCCACACTCACCTCAGATCTCTTCAGCCACGCGCTGAGCTTCTGCAACTCTTCGTAGGATGCCATGTCGTTTAATTGATGTTATGCATTCATACAGTATTTCCTTTAAGCCACCCTAAGATGATTGTTTTTTTCTCGCGTGCGTGTCTGCATCCATGAATGTGTGTTGCGTTTCATACTAAAAGCTGTTGTCTTGCCGCATTCTTCTCCTCTTTATTCCGTTGCCTCCACTTTCTGCAGCTCTCCCCAAGCGCCTCCCTGACCTCCTCGCTGTACCTTGAGACATTCGGGTCAAACTTCATGATCTCACGCATCGCCTTCATGACCATACCCGCCTCTGCCTCGCATTTATCCCCCAGTATGCTATTCACTCTCTCTTCCAGGTCGAAGTATCGTTTCTTTGACAACGTTGATATCCCCTTGTCTCCATTTTTGTTTTTTGGCGTGAAGAACCTAGTCTCCTTGCTCGATGACATCATTAATGTGCGATTATTATTCGTTTCTTTTACAATAAATTGTCCATCTCTTCTCCATTATAGATTTCCCCTCTCCCTTATACACACGCTCAATCGCTTCTCAGACCCTTCACTCGCACACACACTGAAGTGCATGATGATGGAACACCCGGAATGACTTATTGTCCACACTCACAAAATAGACCGCCCCCCCCCCCCCCCCGCATCCTTACATGACACACGACGGCTTTCGCATCCCCCCGTCCATAATTCATTCGCTCACACACATACCATGGCGGCTGTCGCAAACCCCCGTCCGTACATTCATATATAATGTACCTCGAATGAAGTGTTGTAAACAACGCAGAAGACTCTTTTACTAACTTATTCTCCTCTTCAGACGTTGTCTCATATTGTTTGTCTCAACTCAGCTTGACATCCCCCATTGTTTTAGGTCTTACGAGGTACATTATATATATATACAATTTTTTACTTCCTACACGAAAGTAGTAAAATTACACAAAAAGGGAAAGTCCTATAAGGGGACTTGAATAGAGAAAGTTTCCTTTTTTGGTGTAATATTAAGGATTTCGTGTAGGGGCGTACCGAATCCGGTATTTGAGGCCATTAGAAGTCTGATCAAAAAGACACAGACGTTGGTTGTCTCAACTCAGCTTGACATCCCCCATTGTTTTAGGTCTTACGAGGTACATTATATATATATACAATTTTTTACTTCCTACACGAAAGTAGTAAAATTACACCATAATGGAAAGTCCTATAAGGGGGCTTGAATAGAGAAAGTTTCCTTTTTTGGTGTAATATTAAGGATTTCGTGTAGGGGCGTACCGAATCCGGTATTTGAGGCCATTAGAGGTCTGATCAAAAAGACACAGACGTTGGTTGTCTCAACTCAGCTTGACATCCCCATTGTTTTAGGTCTTACGAGGTACATTATATATATATACAATTTTTTACTTCCTACACGAAAGTAGTAAAATTACACCATAATGGAAAGTCCTATCAGGGGGCTTGAATAGAGAAAGTTTCCTTTTTTGGTGTAATATTAAGGATTTCGTGTAGGGGCGTACCGAATCTGGTATTTGAGGCCATTAGAAGTCTGATCAAAAAGACACAGACGTTGGTTGTCTCAACTCAGCTTGACATCCCCATTGTTTTTAGGTCTTACGAGGTACATTATATATATATACAATTTTTTACTTCCTACACGAAAGTAGTAAAATTACACCATAATGGAAAGTCCTATAAGGGGGCTTGAATAGAGAAAGTTTCCTTTTTTGGTGTAATATTAAGGATTTCGTGTAGGGGCGTGCCGAATCCGGGTTTTGAGATATTACATACTCAGCAAAACAATGCCGAGACCTGTATGGATCAAAGTTGTTTACACTCGTTTTTATTAAAACAATATTTTAGTTGCTAATCTGTCAACGGTACAGCGTGAGGTTAAGCCAAATTTCTTCATTCCTTGATCATGTCGCCCACTGATGGGTTCGAATCTCGGTACCTCCAGTGTTTTGCCAAAGTTCCACCTTCAGTTAATCAAGTTACCTGAGTTAGTCAATTAAGTTAACTAAGTTAATCAATTTCCTGGCTGCGGATATCTTGACTGAAGACGCGTCCACCGCGATCCACAGCTGTCACGATCATACGACGAATTGTCACAGATCCAAGTGTTGTTCCGTCTTTCATGTCAATGTTGATGAGATGCGGTAGCCAGGACGAAAGTCTACTCGCGCACATAGTGGCCTGCTGTATGGCTTTCAACACCTTGGCATTTCCAGTTTTGGCAGGGGCTTTGAGGATTTTCGTCTCCACCACGAAAAGTGTGTTGATAGCATGTGAGAATACAAGGGCGTCCCCGTTGGCGCGCTTGAAGCATCCGTCATCGAAGACGTACTCCACAGTGACGAGGAACAAACGTGACGATGGGGATGTGTGGTGTTTTTGTTTAATTAGGTGGTGCAATGCGTTATACTCCAAGACGCGTGGATCGCCTAAAGTAGCCGACGACGTCCGCAGTGCATTGAGACGGCTGACATTCCGGCAGTGGAGGCGATCAAGAAACTTGGATGTGTCGAGATTGTCCATGTCCAGCGCCCTTCCTAGTTGGCGGACTGGCTTTGAAATGGGCTGACAAGGTTGTGTCGGCATCGCGTCGATGAAGACTCTTTTCTTCGCGCATACGTGGATGTGGCAATGGTTCTTATGACTCCAATCTCAAAAGAAGGCTTTCCATATCCGTCTGTGTGGCGTGTGGAAAGAGAGAGAGAGAGAGAGAGCGAGAGAGAGAGAGAGAGAGAGAGAGAGAGGGAGAGATATTCGCGTGTGTATGGCTGTATTCGCGTGTGTATGGCTGTATTCTCGTGTGTATGTATTTTGCGTTATTTGTAGATGGAGATGGAAGAAATGAAAGAGGAGGGTGGTGTGCGAATGACGCGCTAAGGAAGAGGATGATGAGGAGAAGAAAAGAAAAATATGCATGCTCTGGGCGAGGAGGTCCTTTTATGATTCCCGGCGATCGTACCTCCAGCAATACACAAGGATTGGGCATGCCTGTGTACGCAAAGCGCCGGTCCCTTTAATCTGAGTGAGTGAGTGATTGAGTGATGTACGATGAAGATGAGTCGTCTACATGTGTTCCGCCGTTTGCGTGTGTCAATGAGTGTCCTGCGTGTGCCATTCGGTGTCCGATACATTCGACAGTGTTCCGCCGTTTGCGTGTGTCCTCCGATACATTCGACAGTGTTCCGCATCTTGTGTACTCCGATACATTCGACAGTGTTCTGCCGTTTGCGTGTGTACTCCGATACATTCGACAGTGTTCCGCATCTTGTGTACTCCGATACATTCGACAGTGTTCTGCCGTTTGCGTGTGTACTCCGATACATTCGACAGTGTTCCGCCGTTTGCGTGTGTCCTCCGATGGACAAGTCAGATCCTAGGACACGTGTTTCCGCGAGTCCGCAGCTGAATTCCCCTGCCCCACTCCGTGGGTCCCGCGATTCCTCTTTCATGATCCCGGAATAGTTGGTTAAGCAGACGTCTGCTTGAGACGACACGTGTCCCCATGCGCTCATGAAAGAGGAATCCCGGAATCGAGGAATGACTCCTGAATGTTGGGGAAGGGGATTCCGTATTGTTTGCAAAGATCCTCATTGAGACGCCTGTCATGATCGTTCAGGGAATTCCATTGCTCGGCAGTCATGCTTGACAGTTCGTACCTCAGTTGCTTCTCAAGTGCTTCTGCGCGCTCAGTCTCAATCTTCAGTCTAGCAACATATGCCTTATTTCGAGCGCGCTCAGTCTCAAGCTCAATCTCCAGACTATTCACTCGAGAAGCATCTGCCTTCTTTAGAGAGTGCTCAGTCTCAAGCTCAAGCTCAAGCTCAATCTTCAGTCGAGCAGCATCTGCCTTATTTCGAGCGCGCTCAGTCTCAATCTCAATCTTCAGTCGAGCTATGTAAATAAAAGCGAAGGTAGCGATGCAGATAGGTATTAGTAGAGAAAAACACTTGTCAATCATATTGATTGATTGTTTATAAAGTATAGCTTTCCACTTGTTGTCCAGAATAAGCGCAAGATAGCGTTTCAACTTCCAATTACGTAACATTACATTACATACAGTAGTACCCTTTTACATATATAGAAATTTTGGCCTGCATTTTTTTTTCTCATCTCCCCATTCCTTGGTGGATTGGTGTCGTCTGCTTTTTATAATCGAGGGCGGCATGCGTCACAGAAGACTGGGGGCAAACTGGCGCAGGGGCGCAGGCGCAAAGGCGAGCATGCAGGCAGATGCGACGAGTATGGGAAGTAGTACCCTTTTACATAAAGTGGTAGTAATATACAGAATATATATAAGGAGCTTTGCGTCTACGTCTGGGGTTGTAGCTCAATGGTAGAGCGTAAGGTAAGAGCAATTTTCTTCTTTCCCGTCAATCTCATGGTGCCCGATACCAACAGACCCGGGTTCGATTCTCGGCATCTCCACAATTTTGCCAAAGTTCCACCTTAAATGGGTCTTCCTCCTCCAATTCTTAGTAAATTTCTTGGCTGTGGATATCTTGACAGAAGACGCGTCCACCGCGATTCACAGCTGTCACGATCATACGAGAAATTGTCACATATCCAAGTGAGGTTCCGTCTTTCAGGTCCATGTTTATGAGATGCGGTAGCCAGGACAAAAGTCTAGTCGCGCACATAGTGGCCTGCTGTATGGCTTTCAACACCTTTTCATGTCCATACTGGGCAGGGGGGGCTTTGAGGATTTTCGCCTCCACAACGAAAAGGGTGTTGAGAGCATGTGATATACGGGCGGCCCCCTTGGCGATCTTGCAGCAGCCGTCATCGGAAAGTACTCCACAGCGCGAGGAACAAACGTGACGATGGGGATGTGTGGTGTCTTTTGTTTATAAGGTGAAGCAATGCGTTATACTTCAAGATGCGTGGATCACCGGAAACAGCCGATGACGCCCGCAGTGCATGGAGACGGCTGACATTCTGGCAGTGGAGGCGATTAAGAAACTTGGTTGTGCCGAGACTGTCCATGTCCAGCGACAACGCCTTTCCTAGTTTGCGGACTGGTTTTGAAATGGGCTGACAAGGCGGGATATATATATCGGTCGGCATCGCGTCGTGAATACTATTTTTCTTCGCGCAATCGCGCAATGGTTTTTATAGGTCATGGATATGGTATGGATTTTGCGTTGTTTACACTCGTTTTAGAAGCGCACACGAAACACTTGTCGTCGTTTAAAGCCGCATTGAGTCTTACGCTACCGCATTCACTGTGGTTCGGTACTCAAAAGAAGCCGTGTATCAAAGCGCGTCTGCTTGACAGTCCTAGTGAAGTTCTGAAGGGGGAGGGCGGGCACCGACGGGCTACTTACGTTGGCCTGCTACAGGACGGCCAGTAAGACCTTCCCCTCCGCGCCCCGGTCCATGGGTAGAAAACAATGAACCAACCCTGGTAGAATAGGGTGCGCTCCTCCCAACGTGCGCCTCATCATCGATCGAGGACGTGTGTTACCTTGCAGCACCACCGGTGGTGTGACAAAATGTTGACTGCCTCCTTCCACTCAAAGAACCGACGCTGTATAAATTGATCCCGTTGGGTTAAAAAAAATTTTGTTAGGCAATGCACCATACTGCTGCACTCCCACATATCGTCATCATGTAACTGGTCCACGTACGTGAAGCGAGTCGTTTGGCTCATAACTAGAGATGTTGCACCAGCCATCTGCTCCCGGCCTCAACCAACCTCGGACGCCGGCATTTCTTGCGCGCAACCACGGAATTCGATCATAAGGCGGCCTTGATTCCGACTGATTTTTCCGACCGCTAGCCTGCTTTGCTGATCTGAAGAAGCACTTTGGGGTTGCAAAAGTTGTTCGGCGGCTGCGAGGACTGTAGTAGGCGTGCCAGGCCCCCCTTAAAAGTATTGAGTGTAGCATTGTACGGCTGTAATCCCTGTACGGAAAATTTTATGCGTTTCTTACACTCGTTTTTTTGAGGCGCACAACAACCCTTGTCGCGAATAAAGCCGCTAATGACTCGCGTCCCCACTACTCTCGATCAGCATCCCTATCCCTCAGCGTAAGCCAAGGTTGTTTTTTCGCGCGCCTCGAAGCTTCACAACACAGTCGCAACTGAATTCCCCTGCCCCACTCCGTGGGTCCCCCGCGATCATCTTTCATACTCCGACATGTTGTCAAGCCAAGCAGAAGTCTGCATTACGACGACCGGGTCCCCCATGCGCTCGAACCACGAGTGTAAACATCATATCCGACACATTCCCCATGCGGCCGCGAAAAATACGAACCGTAACTTGACAACACCCAGGCAAGCCACCCCAGACTGTCAATATTAAACCAAGTACCGAAGTACTCCAATCTTCGCTCACGACTCAGTGTGTTAAGGTAGTATCCGGAAATCCCGAACTAATTTCCCGAAGGGTGAAACTCATGTGGTTAAGGGACATCCAGCGAACTCCGAAACTAATTCCGATCCGGGTGAGTTTCAATAGTAAGCAGTCATCGAGATCGATCACTGGTTACTTTCATGGCTGCTAAGTATTTGCGAGGCTTTCTAAGCTCTATGGCTCCACCTGCAAAGCTTAGCAGTCATGGTTACTTTCATTGCTGATAGTATTTGCGAGGCTTGCTAGCTCTATGGCTCCACCTGCGAAAGCATTATCCAGTCATGGTTACTTTCATTGCTGCTAGTATTTGCGAAGTTCGCGTTTGGATTGCGCTGGGCTTGCTAGCTCTATGGCTCCACCTGCGAAAGCATTATCCAGTCATGGTTACTTTCTTGCTGCTAGTATTTGCGAAGTTCGCGTTTGGATTGCGCTGGCTTGCTAGCTCTATGGCTCCACCTGCGAAAGCATTATCCAGTAATTGATTGCGAAGATTGTGCTGGCTGCGAAAGCATGAGCTGACCAACCATCCACCCATGTTCGCAGGCACTGAAGATGGCTATGAAGAAGAAAGAGTCTATCAGATTCAGCTCCGAACTGCAATGTGTATGGATTTCGAGTATGTAGGAAGTTTGCCCGTACATAAAGCATGGCAACTTTTGCATCATCGACGAGGATGGTGGCGAGGATGTCGACAGAGAAGGGGTTCGACTGCCAGATTTGAAGCACTCGTCAATCTCCAGATTTTCGTGTCCTAATTATGGAGATGTTTGGTATGCCTCTCCCTTTGCTGGTGAATTGCAAAAGGGATTCCCTGCAAATGCAGTGTTGACAGTCGATCACGCGACTACATTCGGAGCCTGTAACTTGTGGTGTATGCGCCCACTTAGCATGGCGGCGGGTGGGTCTGGAGTTGATGAGGTGGGGGATGTAGATGGAGTGGAGATGGAGATCTATTGATTGAGAGCTATTGTAACCAGTTGCATTCATCCGCACACTCTTCTCCTTGTCCCACTCATTGTCCCTGTGACACTCCAGGGAGGTGCTGTTTTGAATTTGTATGAGTCGTTTGGAAGGCTCTAAATTCTGAGTAGACCTTTTAAAAATCCGCCCGGAGAAGGAAACGCCCATTACATGCTAATCGTCCGCACTGCGTGTATACCGTGGGCGAGCAGGGAGTAGTGGGACACCTTGTATTTCATGCTAAAGTGTGCTTAAAAGGAATGTGGTGGCATGATTTTATCACCAAAAGAATAAGAAAGGATCTTAACATCATCATATAATCAAACATAGAATGGGTGATGCAAATCATCCTTTACCTGTTCTACAAAATAGTGCATGGACCCCCCAATGACAGTAACCACAATCGTCAATAATGTGCTCCATTATGTAAACAAATGCACAAGTAAGGTATCAATCATTGTATTTCCAGAGTGTGGCAGCGGATATCATGAGTGGAATGTGTTAATAGCCCTCATTCAAACCGGTTATAACATCAATACAGCGATTTTCATGGATGGCCAGATCGAGCCCCATTCGGTGGACGAGTGGCTTAGGCTGTCTCAAGTGCACCATGTCGAGACAAAAGTTGTTGACTCGTACGTAGCGCTAGAGCATTGGACGAAGCAGCAAACCTCCCCAAACAAAGTGTTTGTAATTTACATCAATGGTGGGCTGAAGTTCGGTGAGTCGTATTGTGCCAAACATGGATCCTCTGCATGTCTCACTGCGGCGGCACAATTCTGGAAGTGGTGTGACCAGAACGCAGCTAACCAACTCACAATTAATTTCATTGGACGAGACATGCGACACCCTGCCGATTGCAAGTCATGGACTGAATTGGCTAACACGTTCACTAAACTGTGATATACAGTTTGATCTGGTCGTTGACAGGGTTGATCCTATCCGGTATGATAGGAACACCCGGAAATTTGTACATTTAATCTTACACTCCGCCAAGTAAATAAATGTTGCAAAATATTCACTACTATTTTGCTTAATGGGTTTAAGTAAATCAGGCCAAAAAGCATAAGGCGATGATAATTATAAAAAGAAAACTAAGACGAACGCTTGTCGCTTGGTTATTCAGGCATCCACTCACCCCGTGTCTGATATAAATAGAGTTGTTTCGCGTCAAGACTGCTACATACATGTCGATCTGAACAGGGAGATATGTGAAGACTTCAACGAAATAAAAGTTGATTTACCTTACATGCAAACAACTAGAGAACCAGGGAGATTGCTGGTGTTCAAAGAAAATGATTTCTTGCATGCAATTAATAACATGAGTCAAACGTCTCCACATAGTATCGAAAAAGCCCTCCGATTTGCTAACATATTCGGACTACATTCAATTGAGCTGCACTTTCTTAGAATTTGCAGTAAACATAAACTGCACTTGAACAAGTATCTATTTACCGATTAATAAGAAAATATGAAATGGAGGAAATTCACTAGGGTTGTCAAGTCTAACTTTGTTTTCAAAATAGGGGGCCTGAGCATCTTCCTCATCCGGTGATACCAGGAGGCAAAGTAGTACCATTCCCTATTAATCCAATTATCATGTACAACTCCATGACGCAATGGATCAACCCCATGCCTGCCTTTCAATCCCTCCCTGCACCAGAGCGGCATGGCCACTTGGTTGAAGGACTTGCAGGGCAGTCTGAAGCACCGATTTGTCCGTTGAGTTGATGACCCACCTGTGTGCAATCACAATCACAAGCGTCGTGTGTTATACTAATGATGTTGTCTAGGTTGTTCAAATGGCTATAGAGACAACAAATCAAATCATACCGGTTGTTGTTTCTCAGCAGGGCTACGGCAGCTTCAACAGCCGCATGCGCCACCCGCACTGCCTCATCAGCTCGCTCAGCAGTTTGGACAAGTGCAGCCAATGCAGCATTCTTGTGTGGCCTCCGTCAGAGATGATGATGCCTAGCTGAGCTGGTGATGTATTAGTGAAGTCCATGCTTATTATCTGTGTGCATGAAAAAATGAAAGCAGTTCTGACAAACAAGATACTGTTCCGCCGACTGTAGGCTTTAAGTAATACCGCGTGTGGCCGTACACAGAGACGTTTCATTTATATGTTCCGTTGAGTGTATCCACTTACTTACACTCTGACAATACAGGTCGTGTGCTTTGTGTGTCATCTGTCAAGATGTCTCCAACGCTACACACGCAGACTTGGCTACACCTGGCAGATGCACCACCCATGTTTATTTTTCACAAGTATAAAAAATCAAGACTATGCCTAGTATATTGCTTTGCGCACCCTATCTCTTCTGTGTAAAACAGAAACAATGGATAACTTCAAGAAGTTGGAGACAAGCATGTATGTGTGTTTCACAGTTTCAGGCAGTACGTGGAATGACAGGAGCAACAAGTTTATTTTAAATGGAACGGTGGTATTCGATAATGAGGATGACGCCAAGAAATGTTTAGAAATACTCGACCTTTACAAAGAGACATTCTACTTCAGGCGTAAATCGAACGTGATGAATAAGACTATGTTCACGTTTGACGGCAGGACAATCCACCTATTATCTGGTGCCACAATTGAGTACGAACAGAATGCTGCTCGATTGAAGAAGATTGTAGAGATAGAAAAGACGTGCACGGCAAACACGTGGGGATACATGGACGATTACGTAAGGCTATTCGGGTATCGTCCGCTCAGGAAAAGGGCATTCTGGAGCTGCTTGCTGTTATGTTTTTCGTGCAGTTGTATATTCTGTATCGATCCATGCTCTTACGAAGCTAAATATCCTCGCACGTAGGTGAGCTCATGCGCCCCCCAACGTTGCCCAAAAGCAACGATCTGCAACAACTAGGGTTGTCAAGCAGAAGCCTGCTTGAGACCATGCGGTTTCTTTGGAGGACCTGACCCCCAAGGACAATACGCGATAATTATTTTTTTATATTTGAATTACTGCACAGAATAATCATGTCTTCACAACCTTGCACCGGGCCATTAAAGAACATTTACTACGTTTTTGAATGCCAAAGCACCGGGTACAGAACTCGGGACTTTTCAAAAGTCATCCTTAATGAAAAAGGCCGGGAATTGGGTGCTAGGCAAAAGATTCACATTTTTCAAGTTTCGTGTAAGTCGAAGAAAGAAGTCGATGTCTTTGTCGCAGAAGTCATTCGGGACAGGAATTCCCGCGCTTCCCCCTTAATAAAACCAAAAGGGGTGTCCAAGCAGAATCCTGCTTGATACCAGCATCTGAATTCCACTGCTCCGCTACGCGGGGCCCGCGATCCCCCCCTTCATAAAACCAATAGGGTATATGTCAAGCAGAAGCCTGCTTGAGACATACCTTTTGTTTTCAAAATGGTCATTGGTACTCTTCCTCATCCGGTAGGAAAGTAGTGCCATTTAGTTTATGTAATAGGGTGTATTATTCCCTTTTGTTGTTAAGATGGGTCTTTTTGAATTTGTATACGGAACAGCCAAGCCGCAGCTGGGTTGTTGCTTGCTTGATGGTGCCACATGGGATCAGTCAGTGAGTCAGCAGCTCAATTCCACTGTCCCGCTCCGCGGGACCCGCGATCCCCCCTTCAGAATTCCCATAGTGTTGTCAAGCAGAAGCCTGCTTGAGACCATACTGTTTCTTTGGAGGACCGGACCACAGTGAATGCGGTTGCGTAAGACTCAATGCGGTTTCAATCAATCGAAGACAAGTGTTCCGAGTGAGACTCTAAAAACGAGTGTAAACAAAGCAAAGTCTGTACAGATTACAGCCTTACACAGACGAATCTCTCTCTATCGAACTGCGACTCATTCAATGCGCCGAACAAACCAGAATTCGCCCCCATACAGACAGTTTTAGGATAGATCCGAATTAGATTTGTGTTAGATGTACATCGGATTTGTGTTAGATACGCGTCGGTATCACACCGTGTTCGACACCCGATGCGGTGAGATGACATTTTAGAAATTCAGGCAAAAAATCTTACAGCCATACAAACGACAACTGTAACCACCAATTCGTACCGCCAATTGGCGTCGCGCAAGTGCCAGATGTACATTGTCTGCTTCAATGCTGCTCAATCGAATCTCAGATCTCTCCCGTCCCTTAAATGTACGGGAATTCATCGGCGAAAACAACAACTCAATCGAATCTCAGATCTCTCCCGTCCCTTAAATGTACCACACCAGGTCAGGCCACGCCACGCCCAGACCCTCGTGTACTGCTGCCACTCTGCACAGCTAGTCCCGTTGCCCCACATTTCGAACTAATGTCTTCTTAAACCACGCTTGCATACCACACTTCCCAGCGAGCTTTCTGGTGCGTTCAGCATCTTCGCTACTCTCTTCTTCAAACACCAGTTTCAAGTTTACAAAGTTAGATTCTCAACATATATTTTCTCACATAATTTCAGACAAACATGGCAGCTCGGGAAGATCCCCTTGCCGACATCCTCACATCGGCAATCGCCCACATCAAGCGAATGCTTCCAGATTGGTCACCACCAGACCTCGGGCACCCATATGCTACCCTGACGCCGTACAAGAGCGGCTATGCTATGCTCGGCAAGCTTAAGCCTGGCGCCCAGATCATGGTCAATGACGCATCCGGTTACAGGCACCATGGCATCTTTGTCGGGCAGCAAGTGGTGGCACCAGGGGATATCGAAGTCCCGACAGTCGTTGATGTGTCGGGAATTTCGAAGGAGCAGGCCAACGTCTCCTTGCGATCCTACGAAGACTTCGTTGCCAACGGCTCTATCTTTGCGGAGGCTTTGTACCCCGAAGGGGCTGCTCTGGATCAGACCCTCTCGGCAAGCCTTGCCCTCGCTCTGGTCAAAGATGCTGAGCAAACCCCATTTGTCTACAACGCCGCATTCAACAACTGCGAGCACTTTGCAACGATGTGTCGCTGCCTCAGGTGTGCATGGAATTTATCCGATGCAAGGGCATGCCATCTCATCATTGACGCACAGTTTGCTGAACTGAATACATTCCCTGCATCACATCTGCCTCCCCGCGGTTTTGTAGGTATCTGAATGTTTTTTTCTATTTTGCCAGTCGTGTTCATAAAGTATTTGTGCACCATGTAGGAGGGAGTCGCACCAAATTACAGCAATATTTGAAGCACTGGATCAAGCTTTCTACGACATGGGCATCACCACCAGCAACACATCTGGTCTCGCAATTGGAATTGCTGCATCTGCGACCCTCTCCATTGGCAGCATCGGGGCTGCAAAAAAGTGGATTCGTGACCTGAAGGACAACAGTCCCAAATAGAAAGGTTGGAACTGAGTGAGTGAGTCAGCAGCTCAATTCCACTGCCCCACTCCGTGGGGCCCGCTGTTTCCCCTTCACAATCAAAATACAGTTGTCGAGCAGAAGTCTGTTTGAGACCACGTGGTCTTCAGGACCCCTTTAATCTGAGTGAGTGAGTCAGCAGCTCAATTCCACTGCCCGCGATTTCCCTTTCATAAATCCAACAGAGTTGTCAACCAGAAGTCTACTTGAGAACGCAGGGCCTTCAGGAATCCGTTGAATATGTTGGCGGCACCCCACGTATTCACTGTGCGAGTCAGCAACTGAATCCCTCTGCACCGCTACACGGTGCCCGCGCTCCTCCCTTCAGAAAATCACTAGGGTTGTCAAGCAGAGGCCTGCTTGATACACACCGCTTTCTTTTGAGTTCCGGACCACAGTGAATGCGGTTGCGTAAGACTCAATGCGGCTTTAATCGACAAGTGTTTCGTGTGCGCTTCGAAAAACGAGTGTAAACCACGCAAAATCCATACAGATTACAGCCATACAAACTCGAATCTCTCACTGTCGAACTGCGACTCATTCAATGCGCGCTAACAAACCAGAATTCGCCCCCGTACAGACAGTTTTAGGATAGATCCGAATTAGATTTGTGTTAGATGTACATCGGATTTGTGTTAGATACGCGTCGGTATCACACCGTGCGCGACACCCGATGCGGTGAGATGACATTTTAGAAATTCAGGCCAAAAAGCTGCACTGGCATGATGGGGCTACGGTGCCTGTTGTTCAGGCATCGGTGGTAATTCTTTTTCCTGAGATGGTCCTACGGTGACTATAGCTAGCTCCGGCTTACGCTATGGTGTCCTTAACTTCACGTCCTGTGAATAACGGTTCTACACAGATGTAACAATTTCAATTTCAATTTCAATTCGCATCCACAATTCGCACATTTTAATTCGCATTGCATCCGCATTCCCCCCTAATAAATCGGGTTTGCTAAGGGTTGTCTTGCTGGTAAACAGCTACGACTTCAAGTTTTCTGGGAAATTCAGACAACGCCAAAATTTAATAATCAACTTATGGAGCATCCGCGGCGACCCCCTAATAAATTGGTAAATTTTACATGGTCATAAACAAGCCGTTGTAATTAATTATCACAGCACCGCACTTTGCACGATTTACCTAGGTCTAGTCGATTTGTTTTTTTACATGAAGGAATTTCGCTTCGAAGGGTGGGTCTCCCTACGCTAGCCATAGACTCGAAAGATTAGACGAGGCATTATTTAAGACACACCAATATTATCTGGGCATCCCTAGCCTCGCTGACTCCTAGGATGCTAACCAAATGATCGCCAAAGAGGTGGTATTCAAAATATAACCTGTGCACCATGGATGAGTGCTGGAGTGAATGGATACGAATACTGGACCGTGGTACCTCTCGATCAATGGAGTATATAAAATTAGTAAAATTACAAGGGAGTATATAAAAAGTTGAGGGTATTAGTATTACTAAAATTACAAGGGAGTATATAAAAAAAATACAATGGAGTATATAAAAAAAAATTACATGTCCTAGCAGTGAAACAACACCGCCCTAAAGTCGGACTCGAGAAACCACCCGCCGTCATCCGGCAGCGGGGCTCGAACTCCGGTAGCCGAAGCCATAACCACCGGGTCTGGACCATACCGCCCTCCAGACTGGAGTATTGTGATGTGGTGGCTCATGGGAAATATATCGAAATAAGCAGACATAACATACGAAATGCATGAGATGAGCCCTTTGTAATCTTTCTCATGAAATGCCCCGACCAGGACAGAGGATAGACTTATGTCCTAAATATGGTCTACACAGCCGGAGGTCACCGGTTCGAATCTGCACTGTTATGTGCTCTAGAAATCCCTGGTTTCCGTGGTTATCGCACAGGGGGTATTGTTATAGACCGGTTTTCCCGTTCCAGCTAGAGTGTCTTAGTGCTCCAGGCCCCCTGCCTGGAAGCTTCCGTTGTAGTGCCTCTACCCGATAGGGCCTGCACATAGCGGCGGCAGTACCCTGATGTACTGTCGCCTTTCCCTTCTTATATCTGCCATGTCGCTTGACATGGTATCTCGTATGTAAGCTGGATCGCCTTAGTCCCTTCCCTGTGAGAGTGCTCACGACATATTACTCCGGAAAGCTACAGGTATTGTTAACTGCAATGTGCAGACGGTTAGACGCCATACCTGGCGTATAGAACCGTGTACCAATTAGTATTATTATTATATCCCGAGGCAGCCTTAGGATAGATTAATACCCTGAGGTGGCCTGAGGATAGGAATGGTATTTTTATCGATTGATAGACCCACCTACCGGGGTGGAAATCCTATCACAACCAGGAATATAATAGAAAAAACTCCCCCCCCCGCCTAAAATATGAGGAGGGCTGACCCCCCCCCCCCCCCCCCCCCCCCCCCCCCCCCTCCCTTAATAAAAATACCCCTTAAAAAAACTTAGATGTATTCTGGGGGGTTATGGCGCACACAATGGCATCCTCTGAATTCCCACACAGGGGTTGTGTGATAGTCATAATTCAGTTCTGACCCCCCTTTTTGTTGCCCAAGTACTGTAGTCACCCTTCACCTTTGCAGGGGGCGGCTAGAAGTGTGTGTATGTATATGTGTATGTGTGTGGGGGGTGGGGTGGGGTAGGGGACCCCCCCCCACACACACACACACACACACACACACACACACATACCACTCCACCTGACTCCACCCCACACACACATATTCACCCACCTCAACCCTCACACTCCCATACCCCCCCCCCCCCCCCCCCCCGCCCCCCCCGCACACACACAAACTCACCCCCCCCACCACACACACACCCAAACTCACACATACACTCACTCTGCCACACACCCATTCACCCACATTATCCACCCATTCACCCACTCATACTAACCCACATTATCCACCCATACACACCCCAGGGTCTTCAGTAGTGCCAATGAACTGCCCTTGTTAAGACACAATCAATAATGATCTCATAATGTCATTTTGAGGTCTGCGTAAAAAGATAGCAAAACATCTGAGGAGGGCTGACCCCCTTCCCCCCCCCTCCCTAAATAAGGTGCTCAGAATGACCTGAAATATGGGTCACAACATATATACCATGCCATGAAATAATGCCATGAATGAATCATGCCATTCTAGCCCCACCATTCCCAGAAAAATCGATCGGCCTTACTGAAACTTTGGAGGCCTGGCCTACTCCCGTCACAACTTCAAAAATAAACGAGAATAAGCCTTGAGACAGTTGCTATTTTGCTAATAAGTATAACCTGCTGCAGGGGCTTCAACGGCAATGCCTGCAAAGTATGCCAGGACAACCACGGTGTATGGCTTGAATTCGTTTTCCAGGGAATGCAAGACGGTATCTGCCAAGGTAGGTCCCCAAGGGGGGGCTAGGGCTCGGCACGTCTCGAAACCCCATGATGATGATGATGTCACGTATGCGCATCGATCGCAACAATCTAAACGCACAGATAATTTGTATTTGAACTCCTTGTGCATAAAATGGATTCAATTCTCCTATCGATCGCAAGTTTATTCACTGAGCGTGTTGTGTCAAAGGGGGGCCTAAAAACAGACTTCAACAGGTAGCTTCACTGCGCTCTTCGAGGAGCTCCATGGGAATGCAAGATGGTATCTGCCAATGTAGGTCTAGTCACGGGGCATCCCATCTCATTTTTGTTATGATATTTTCACCAAAAGAAGTCAGAAACAACATTTAGGGACGCACATCCAGTCTATTGGTATCCTTCCCCTAAGTGTTCACAGATTCACAGCCCCTGTGCAGGTGCATGTGAACTTACACACAAGGTACACATGTATGTGTGTGTGCAGGTGTATGTGAACTTACACACAAGGTACACGTGTATGTGTACATACAGGTGTATGTGAACTTACATACAAGGTACACGTGTATGTGCATGCGCAGGTGTATGTGAACTTACATACGAGGTATATGTGTATGTGTATGTTTATGTGCAGGAGCATGTGAACTTACATACAAGGTACACGTGTATGTGTATGTTTACGTGCAGGCATTTGTGAACTTACATACAAGGTATATGTGTATGTGTATGTTCAAGTGTTTGTGAACTTACATACTAGGTACATGTGTATGTGTATGCGCAGGTGTATATGTATACGTATGCGTTTGTGCATGCGCAGGTGTTTGTGAAGTTACATACAAGGTACACGTGTATGTGTATGTGCAGGTGTATGTGAACTTACACACAAGGTACACGTGTATGTGTATGTGCAGGTGTATGTGAACTTACACACAAGGTACACGTGTATGTGTATGTGCAGGTGTATGTGAACTTACACACAAGGTACACGTGTATGTGTATGTGCAGGTGTATGTGAACTTACACACAAGGTACACGTGTATGTGTATGTGCAGGTGTATGTGAACTTACACACAAGGTACACGTGTATGTGTATGTGCAGGTGTATGTGAACTTACACACAAGGTACACGTGTATGTGTATGTGCAGGTGTATGTGCACACGCAACAGCTTAAGCTAATCCAGGGGTTGGGCAACTTAAGGAGCACTGGTGAAAGACATAGAGAGTCTAACGAAAGCATAACGACACTAACGATTTATAACGTGCTATGATGTGTGCTAAATATAGTTACACATCGTTAGTGTATAACGTGCTATGACGTGTGCTAAATATAGTTATACATCGTAAGTGCTATGACTAATGAAATAACTTGTGCTAAAACGAACAACATAGTTACGATTTATAACTATGTGTCACTAAACATTATAACCAATGCTATGACGTGTGCTAAAACGCGAAGTTATGTTTTCAAAGTTTTTGTCACTCTCGGGCAACAGCCGCTGTTTCATGTTTGGGCCACGTGTAGAAGCTTCTAGTCAGCTCCATTTCCCCTTCTTTGGACCGAACCGTAAGACAGCTAGCGCGTCTGAATGCTGACATGATAGGCATTCCAATTATCCAATGGAGCTTTTTCCAAGGAGGATTTCCGCCTCAAAAGGTGGGTCTCCCTATGAAAGCTTTGGTCTTTGGCTGTGTGATGAAGCTGGATGGAAGCTGTCACCTGCAGCCCCCCAAAGATGAGGGAGATTTAGGATTTTGAAGATGGAGGAGATACAGTATTGCCTACAAGTAGCATGCAGATTCCAAATAATGCATTGCACAGGTACCGTACGTAACACAACAATGTGTACAACGAACAGTACAACCCCCCGGAACAGTACATTCAGTTTGTTGGCAAACCATATGTTTGTAACATACACAATACACACACACAAATACAAACACACACTCACATGCAAACACGTGCACATACAATACACACACACAAATACAAACACACACTCACATGCAAACACGTGCACATACAAAACACACACATTCACATATGTTCGTGAGAAGCCAATGATCGTACGTGGATATTGGATCAATTGTATTTTGATAAGAAGGCTTTGATTTGAATTTAGTATGTTACTGAAACCAGAAACGGGATCCTCCAGAGGCCAAGGGCTTCTCGGTTGGCCGACAAACGGCAGAGCAGCTTCCCACAGCTACCCCATAGAAGTCAGCACAATAGCCCCCCCGAGGAGCAAAAGACCTTTGATTTGAACTTGTTATGTTATTTTGATTTGAATTTATTATGTTATTTTGCTTTGAAATTATTATGTTATTTTGATTTGAATTCATTATGTTACTGCCAAAGAACTGAAGCAGCCTTAAAGGCTGGGGCCATCTAGCCAAGTTCCAAGTTCTACGTTCGGAAGCAGAACCATAATATATACAAATGTACCCTAGCTAGGTGTGAATGCACATCGAGTCCATTTGTGCCCTCCTAGGTGTGAGTGCACACGAATGCTGCTGCGTGAGCCGGTACATCATGGGTATCAGACGACTATGAAAGGTCTTATCAACGGGAGCACCCCAGGATTCACTCATTTTTGATAAGGCTCGCGTTTCACTGCCCACCGTGTACTGTTCTGCCCATTCAAAAGTATGCAGTCCACTATTGCATGTCTACACACCAATGCATGTGTGAGCGCAATCCATATCTATTGTATCGTATTGGAGAATTAAATTATCACTGTAGCACGAACTCAGGGCTCCCGTCGGTTAAACGATTGTTTGGGGCTCAGTTCATCAGTGCTTGTTCTCTTCAAGCCCTTCCTATACGGTTGGGCAAGTCCTTTTAGCCTATTTGGCCTACCCCTGGACTGTAACATACATACATACCATATCCAGTCAAGTAGTCTGCTGATGATCCCCATTCAACGAATGGCTCAATGGCAGAGCTCCTTGAGCGACGTAGGTGCTGGGTTCGAATCCCCACAGGTGCGCTTAAGTGTCTGCGGTCACTGTCAACCGCCAAGGTAGCTTTGTCCAGGTAAAGTAGCTGCCTGTTTCCTACCGCCGTAAGACGGGGCTCCCTTAAAACCACGCCCCAATAGGCGTTATCATTAATTCAATTTGCTGATACATACCTAGGGAACGACAACATGTCATCATATGATATCATACGATGCTGGCAGTCTGACTAGGCCAAAGTTACCATTTAAATACAATATCATATCATACTCACCTTTGGCCAACATCATATCACATACCGATCCCTATACAAACCCCTATCCCTCCTGCAGGTCTTGGGGCCCCAGGTGAACCAGGTGGTGTTGAACCGGGCAAAAAAGGTTCCGACGGTAATCCAGGCAAATCAGGAGAAAAAGGTCCCGACGGCAGTCCAGGCCCTACAGGCCCTAAAGGCAGTGACGGTCCACCAGGTGAACCAGGTCCTACAGGTCCGGAGGCCATCCAGGTGAACCAGGCCCTACAGGTCCCGACGGTCATCCAGGGATGGATGGGACACCGGGCATGGACGGCTATCCAGACTGCAGATTTTGGCATTAGTCTGACCAATGTATGTCCGGGTCAGCACTGGTCATACCGGTCAGCACTGGTCATACCAGTCAGCACTGGTCATACCGGCCAGAACTGGCCATACCGGTCAGCACTGGCCATACCGGTCAGCATTGGCCAATGGATAGGACACTTGGCATGGACGGCTATCCAGACTGCAGATTTTGGCATTAGGGCATACCCTTTTGCGCCTACTCTTTTGCAGGCAACGGCAATATGATATCATATGATGCCGGCAGTCTGACTAGGCTAACATTACCATTTATTTACAATGTCATATGATGCAGCTTGTATGATATCATACTTGTCTTTGGTCTATATAAAACATCATATGGTGTGCCGGTCCCTAATAATAGATAGGTATCCGTGACCACCTGGATTCCAATATCTCCGTGATCACCTGAAATGAGTAAGAGTCTAACAGTTCACAGCCTATGATTATATGAGTAGCTCTTGATTGGAAAGAGTGTAAAATAATAACTAAGACCCCGAAAAATGAATGCAAATAATATCTCCCGAAGCACGACTGTTTACTTTGAAAGCTGACATTGACCTTAATCCCTCCGGCCCCCCTCGTCCTGTATTACCGGCTCCCAAGGCCTCCCACCTTGCCCATACTTCTTGCCCAAGGTCTTTTCCAGTGCCTTTTATTTCAGATTTCTGCAGTCCAGGTTGAGTAGCTACTTGGGCTACTCAACCCTGATTTCAGGATAGTTGCATAGCCATCGCATGGCGGAGCGCGAAGCGCGGTGCCTGGGGGGTCGGGGGGCAGCGCGTCCCGATATCGGGGGGTCCGGGGGGTGTAGCATTCTACGGAATGGCGACGCGTCGTCGAAAAATGAAACACTGGTCTTTTCCCTTGTCGCACCTTGCTCAGGCTTCACAGCTTTTCTTTTCAGCTACGAACAGCAGCTTCTAGGCAGCTGCTTGAGCCAGCCACTGGGCCAAGCCCAAAGATGTCAACAGAGCAGGAATTTTTGTTGGGTCAGCTTCAAGGTGCACTAGTTTGCATCAGGTTTGGCTGACTAGCCAGTCAGGGTAGCTGCCTAGAAGCTGCTGCTTGTAGCTGTAAATAAAAGCTAAGCCAGGCTTCTTGCCCAAGGTCTTCCCCCTTGTTCAAGGCCCGCCTCTTGTCCTCCACCTTGAGAAGTACGAGCCTAAGAAATGTGTACATGACCTAGACCTTGATTTTGATTGTTTGAGATTGGGCAAATTTCTTTAGCCTAATTGGTTACCCCTAGAATGTGACATATATATATATATATATATATATATATATATATATATATATATATATATATATATATATATATATATATATATATATGTGTGTGTGGGGGGGGGGGGGGGGGGGGGGGGGTAGGAGAGAGGGAAGGGGGAGAGATGGAGAGAGGGGAGGGTGAAGGCAGAGTGGGGGAGGGTGATAGGGAAGTAAGGGAGGGGGATTAGGAGAGAGAAAACTAGGAGGAGGCATGAAGGAGGAGAGGGGGAGGGGAGACCAGGGAGGGGGTTGGGGGGAGGAGAGAGGGAGGGGCGAAAAAGAAGGGCGGAGGGGGAGGGGAGGAGGGACCCAGAGGGGGTAGTGTGTGTGTGTGCAAGGGGGCATGGAGGGGTGGCACGAGGCATTATGCTGTACATGCCTTAAGCTATTTGTGAAAATGCAGGAAAGGGTCATGAGCGCACTAAAAGCGTTGTGTATACGGAAGTGTTTCGATAGAAGCTTATGAGGGAGTAACCATTGCCAGAGAGGGTCATGCGCACACCGAAAACGTCGTGTATATAGAAATATTCATGAGGTTTTGTAAACAAGTACGAGCCTACATTATCCTTGGAGAGGTTTGTATGGGGTGGGTGGGTGGGTGGGGGGGACACGTGCTACCCTACTAGTACATGCATGCATACATACATTTAGATAGCAGCTTGCAAGCAATATAAGGCAGTGCAACAAGCAGAATGAACAAAGCAGGCAAACGCCGAAGGTGCTGCCAGTGTTGTCCGCAGACACAGGGGACAAGTTCACCAGCAGACGACGGCCTTAAGGATAATACCCCGCGCATCCTCATGTTGATGCTGAAGCATAATGCAAATGCCAATGCATGTGCAAATGCAAACAGGACCAACCAAGTTCCCCAGGCGGCTGCTAAAGAAACTCTCAAATGGAAGGCCATCTAACACGGAATAAAACCGTGCACCGGGGTACACCTCTTGTTTCGTATTGGTTGCACTCATACCTTGCCACAATTCACCTAACATGTATGTCACCTGCGGGGCCGGGTGTGAGTGTGTGTTGTGTGGGGGGGTCAGGGTGTGGGGTGTGGTGAGGTGTGGTGTGTGGTGTGTGGTGTGAGCGTGTGTGTATGTGTTTGTGTATGCTATGTGTGTGGCTTCAAGATATATGCTCAAGCTAGAGTAGCTGAACGGCGGTGTTAGCTACTAATATAAGTGTTGACAAGGGAGTAGGAGGTTTAGGGGGACTAGGCCGACGCACGGATTCACCACACTGCCAAGAACCTGAGCAGCAGCCATGTTGACAATGGCGCATATCCACAGCCACGCAGCTTGCTGGGTTGGGAGATCTTGGAGCTCCGTAAACGTGTGGTTTCAAAATTATTAGTGGTTTCAAAAAGATGAGTGGTTTCGAAAATACGAGTGGTGTGAAAAATAGACTCTGCACTACGAGGCCAGCAGCCTGTGGAGTGGCCATGTTGACGATGGCGAGGGGAGAAGTCAGAGAACCGTGTACCCTGCAGTGCCACAGGCAACCGTCCTTCTTTCCAAGGGAATCGTGGAAGGGGCGTATTGGTGCCCAAGCAGAACGCGATGTGCGTAGAAACGACCCCTGGCCCACCTACTGAGAGCGCCAGGCCAATGAAGCTGGCAACTGCGGCCTTGCAGCGCGGTATCAAACATACATACATGCTTGCATGTCATGGATCATGCGTAGGGACCGGAAAATCATATGATGTTAACCAAGGGGGAGTATTATATCATATGATTTCATACAAATCGCATCATATAATACTGTACATAAATGGTAACTTTGGCCTAGTCAGCGTGCCGGTATCATATGAAATCTTATGATATCATACGATAACATGATATCATATGATATCAGATTGCCGTTCCCTAATCATACGAGATGGTGCGATAACCTCGAAACAGGCACGATGTAAATATCTTGACTGTGTGTGTGCCAAGGGAGTGAGGGTGGGTGGGGGTGGGTGGGGGTGGGGGGTACATACAAGGACGCAACCCGTTATGTTACCCAGACCAGACCAGAACCCAGGGCCTGGGTGGGTGGGATGGGTGGGTGGGTGGGTGGGGGGGGGGGGGGGGGGGGCGATGGCCACATGGGCTACCCTACTCGTACATACATACATTGATTTATTTTATACATACATACAACCGTACATACATACATACATGCATGCGATGTATCATACGCTATGGCACGATAACCGGCACGATACTGACAACCCTGCACATATCACATGACGCACACGTGAGCACACACATCCATGTTGCATGCACCCTTATTTACTTTTGGGGTTACGCATGGCAAGTTCCAGCTAGCCCCATTACCCAGCCACAGGGTCAAGCCCAAAGCTTCCAGCTGCATTGGAATTCAGCTAAACATCATATCAGCTTTCAGACGCATTAGCTAGTCTTAGTAGTGATAGCGCCTGGTGGGGCGTTGTATTAAGGGAGCCTCGTCTTACGGCGGTAGGGAACGGGCTGCTACTTAACCTGGACAAAGCTACCATGATGGTTGACAGCGACCTCGAACACTAAACTTCTTCGTTCTTTCTAGGAGCTCAACCATTGAGCCATTCGTCGGAACGGGGATCAGCTAGTCCTACACTCCTACCATAACTGATGATGGTGCTCTCCAGGGCAACTGGACTGTGCTCTCCAGGGCAACTGTACTGTTCTCCCCAGGGCAACTGTAGGCACCTGCCATCCCTAAGGGTAGCAGACGCTGCTGATGATAGCAACAGTGGTGGGGACATGGTCAAGGATGTGCAGCCAGAGTATTGGAGGAAAAGCCATCGGATAGACAGTCAGAGGAAGGAAATGGGACTAAGAGGATTCAAATGGGGGACTGAGAGGACTCAGGAACAAGACGGATTGTTGCAAGAGGTGTCCGTATGTAGCTGTCGGTAGTCAATGATGCACAGCCAGAGTATTGGGCCAGGATGTACAGGTCGAAAAAGAAGAAGCAGGAGGTAAGATTCTGGGAGCAGGTGCGTGAAAGATTCCGGAAGCGAGTCCAATGGATGCCGAGAAAGGGGCAGGTCGCTGCGTGCGGATAGGAACACATGCGTACGCGTGCGTACGTGCTCCTTATCGGTTCCTTCGTGCAAAAACAGGGGTTTGGGCGGAGCCATTGCCCTCCATTGCGTCAGCTGGACCAATATGGCCAGCTAGGTACCCCACACTGGCGCGCTCTGGAATCTGCTACCTAGGGGCACCCAGGCCGGGGGGGCACACCCTGCACCACCTTTCCTTCCCCGCTCTCCTCCACTTCCGCCCTCCTCCGCCACTTCCTTCCGCACCCCTTAGCCTTCTCCCCCACTGGTGTTGTCCGAGGACCCCCATCGGCCACGCCGATTTTGGCGTCCTAATTTTAGGGTTTAGGGTTCAGGGGTTTGTTTGTTTGTTTGTATTTGTGGGTGGGTGGGTGGGTGGGTGTGGGTGTGGGTGGGTGGGGGGGGCAGACAGAATGTTATACCTGTATTCATTAATTGCAAGAAATTGCAAGATGAATTCGGGGATGAATTCCCCATATTTATGTTTGGGGTCCGTTGGGGTTCAGCAAATCAGTGTGCCCTTTCCCCTGGAGGCACTGCCAATCGATCGTGGCTACCTTTTTTGCAAGACACAACGAAGAACGGGAATATTTGATTCTCCTTGTTGTGCGATATCTATACTATTAAAGTTGCATTGTCCGCCCGACGACCGACCAACCGTTGTCACGGTTTCAGGGCTTAACTGGCAATGGTTCCGCTTACCTGGCAAGCATTTTCCTGCTGGTCTGGCACATTTACACCTCAACCATCGATTGCTGATCTGGCACGTTTCCACAACCCTCGATTTTCAAACGCTTATCTTACTATTTCTCCACAAGTATTACAACTGCTGCCGTTGAATTGAATGCTTGACGCCCTTTTTTCACTTGCTACAGGGACAAAGCTCTGACAGGGCGCGCTTATGGCCAACATGCTTTGTACTGGGCGGGAATGCGTGCCCTTCTACTCCCTGCCTGCATCAATGCCTAACAATTTCGCGGTGCATGCAGATTGTTCTCGGACCTCTCACTGACAGCTGCTCCGTGCTTTTCCCCCCTGGCCTTCAATTCCAGCGAGGGCATAGCTGATAGCTGATGGGCATCGCATTTATACCTGCAGCGATGTGTCTGCTTTGTACCAAACGAGCGACTCTTTGGTTCATGAGTTTGCGGGGTGGGAAGGGTCCGCTAGCGAGATGCTATGCCCAACATTCTCCCTGGGTGCTATTTCCCCTTGCCCTCTAACTTCGGTCAAACCTGAAAGGCATCGCATTGATTCCTACAACGCTGTGTCCGTTTCCCCAGGAATCAAGCTGCTCTTGGGGGGGGGGGGGGGGGGGGGGGGGGGGGGGGGGCGTACATGCATGGGGGGGGGGGTTGGTTATGGTGTTGCATGCACATTGGTGTTGTGGCCATCTGCCACTCAACTGCCAGTGTGATGGTGATGATCATGGAAACAGTGCACGATGACAAGCCACCTAATGTGAATGGGGATGGAAAATGAGTGGGTGGGTGACCCTCCAAAAGTCATTTCATTGGGGGTCGTGGGGGGGGAGGAGGCCCCCGGAGGAGGCCTGCCGTCGGTACGACGGGCTAAATGCCCTAGTACAACATGATAGAGGCATACATGGCCGTGTCCCTGTTACCGATTTTCTCCGAAACCAACGGACGCGGGCCTTCCCTGGGCCTATCTGACGTGGAATTTTTGAATTGCCAGCAGGCTGCAGCCGCAGCTGCCTGGCGCATAGAAGTCTTCAATTAGCGCATGCGCTTCTTCGTCCTGCCCAATCCGTCCTGCGCGCCCTTCCCACCCCTCACGTGTCCGAATTCGCTATCGTGATCTGCCTTTCGCATCACAATGCCTGGTATACATTCTGACTTCTCGCTGAGCTTTCTCGCCCTTGCACCGCTCGCTCGATGTCCACAACCTCTTCCCAATGCATCAAGAATCTGTTGATGCGGATCCTGCGATAGCGATTTGATGACTCCTTGGAGTATTCTCCTCGACTTCGACTTATTAACACTCTCTCCAGTGCCCTTCCTTTTTAGGGCAGAGCCCGCCTTCAAGTAAAGGTTTTGACCATATTCGAGAGAGTGTTCAGCTGGTCCGTGGCCAAGTTCGCCTCACATGGCGCTCAAGCTAATATTTTACAACCCTCTGCTTCTTCATGCGACATTTTTTACGCGCAAATCTTGCTCACCTTTCAGCGGTTCTAACTGGATTTCCGGTCAACACCACTGGCCCGACTGGGCAAACGTGCGAAGAGCAAACTTCAGGTATGTAGCTTTGCGATTGCGCAGGCACGGTTTTCTCTGCATGGTAGGTAGCTATGCAAGCGTTTGCAGGTTGTCGGGGAAGTATCGAGGGTGGTTCACTCTGGGTCGGGATGACTGTGTTCGTGTGGGTGGGTAGGTGGGCGGAGTGAGGGGCATGGGTAGGTCGGGAAAAGTAGGGGATACTGTCTGGCTGGGGGTGGGCTGGAAAGGTATGCGTGTGTGATACTGTAACAGTACCGAGTTAATTGGTAATGGTTATGATTTTAGTTAATAGCATTTTGTTGGTGAGCAATGGGGTTGTCTAGTGTTGCATGTTAGGAACGCCAGGGTGCAAGGGCACTGGTGAGAGCTAACAAGCAATAATGGTTTTATCGTATGTAGGGATGTCGGCGGCTAGCAATCAGAGGCAGGATTAGAAGTGGTCCTGACTCTGAGTGTGAGTCACTCTAAGTATTGAACGATCGCCCAGCATACTGGGCGGTTGGTTAGGAAGCAGTACCTGTGCATATGTAGGTACTGGTTCCGTTGGCTTGGCTCGCTTGGCCTCACATGAAACATCTGTCTGCAGGGAAGCTGCAGGAAGTCAAAAGGGAGCCTTCAGGGGTATAAACTAATTTAACTAATTTATCAGCAAGATGACTGGGAACTGTCCCCCCCATGATTTGGAGTGAAGTTGTTTGACTAAGTCTGAATCATACGTGGCATCTTGGTGTGTGGCTCTAGGCCCAAGGCAATCCAGGAACTGGTGGGTAGCGGATGTGGCAGTAGCTATCAGTTCTGAGCCGTCTGACTATGACTCTGAAGAAGTCATCGAATGTGTAGGGGTAGCCATCCATTCTGAAAGTGGGTGGGAACCTCATCAGCATGTAGTAGTCTTGGTGGCTCCACGGGGTGACAATGTCATCAGTGTACACGAGGAATGGGCTGGGGATATTTGACATGGCAATCTGGTACCCTGACAGGAGAGCAGAGAGCTGAGTGGTTGCTGCTGTTGCATATGCTCTGGCCATGGCGGCCTGGAGGCAGATGAACCACCTGAGGGAAGCTCTTGAGGATGGTTCACAGGTGGGATACCTCCACACAAGGTGGGCCAGGGCAGTTCAGTGTTCATACAGTGGCTGTATGACAGGCTGTGGGTGCCAGGGCATGGGGCCTTCGTTCCATGCATGGTTGTCCATGTGTACAAGTTCCTCGTACGTGGAGAAGAATTGTGTGGCAACCCTGTACATAGGTGTCATGACAATGCTGTCCAGGACAGGCTGGACTGCTGTGTCTGTGATGGTGTTTACCATGTTATGATCGCTGTACCTGTGAGTCCTGCGGTGCAGAGTCCCCCTAGAGAACCTATACGCCCCCCCCCCCCCCCTCCTCCCCCCTATGAAGAGATGCAACTTCCCATTTAATTTTGGGTAGTGCTGTACTTTAGGGGGTTTCCATATACTAATAATATTTTAAGCCATACCCTACTGTGTCTTTGTCAATCTGCAGCAGATAGTTGGCTAGTGAAGTTTGACCCGGTGAATAAAATTCCAGCAGGAGATATTCCTGCCATATCCCACGCCCAGTTGACGACATATCAATATATGTCACAGGGGGAATGCTAACACTTGCACTGATCTTATTATTCTTTTCCTTCTTCTTCTTCTTCTTCTTCTTCTTCTTCTTCTTCTTCTTCTTCTTCTTCTTCTTCTTCTTCTTCTTCTTCTTCTTCTTATGTTATTGTTATTATTATGATTGTGATTATTATTTTGATGTATCTTTGTTTACACCGTCCCAAAGCTGTCCTGCGCTGCTGAGTGTTTGCAGTTGACTTTGTTGCATGCGTTGGTCAATTTATGAGTGCAAGTCTCTTTCACATACTTGGCTCCCTTGGACCGTGTGAATATCTTCCTTGATTGATTGGGTATTGTGCATGCTTGTTCGTGCGTTTGTGTGTATGTGAAAGAGAGAGAGAGAGAGAGAGAGAGAGAGGAGAGAGAGAGAGAGAGAGAGAGGAGAGAGAGAGAGAGAGAGAGAGAGAGAGAGATGCCAGGGTAGAAGCAATACCAATATGAAATAGCTCTTTCTTATATTCATCAGCCATCTTAGTGATGACGGAACAAAATTATGGGAGGCATTTCATTCCGCGGGGCTAGTGATGATGATGATGATATCTTCCTGGTGGCCCATTGGAGTACAGGACTCCACATGTGCCCACAGACTGACGGAGGCTAGGGGACGCATGTATGAACGTAATTTTGGTACCCCCTTTTTTTAGACATGAAAGGAATTTCATCCCAGGAGAGCTTAGAAGTTATAAGGGCTGCCAAGGGCAGCATCTAAATAGCGGGTAAATATCGTACTGGAGGCAAGGTTCCATTCTACAGTTCAATATATGACGCACTAGTCATAGCGAGTCATATCATAACACCCTGTGTCCTAAAGCTTGGCAAATTGGCATGAGTGCAAGACACGGTTGTTGGAATGTAGTTAAATTTGTTATTACATGGTGAAGCTGGGACAAGACAACAATATGCTAATATCACTGACATTTCAGTTGGTGAAAACATACCGTACCCAATTATAATTTCAAAAAAATTAGAGGCCAAAATAGGATAAGACAGTGCTTCATTTTTCTTCTTCCTGCACTTCATTAGGGGTCCGATCTTCACACAGTTTCATCACTCACTCACTACCTACCTACCAGAAAATGGCTGCAAATTCAAATGTAAATACAATACCAGTCAGATTCACACGAGGGCACAATATCTCATTATTACCAGCAAATGGCTGCAAATTCAAATGCAAATGCAAATACAATACTAGTCAGACTCACAGGAGAGCACAATTGATCATTGCTAACAGCAAAAGGTTGCAAATTCAAATACAAATACTATTTACCATACTATCAGCTGAAGGCTGACAAATTCAGGGGAGAGGAGGTTGATCACTTATTCAATCATTTGGACACCCATGATATGGAAATAACGCCCATCTTCTAATACCCCTAGCAGACATCATAGATGTGCTGGTGAGGTGTGTGGGTGGGGGATATGATGGGCGCTATTTCCAAGTCACATGCAACAGAGGGACATGGTATAGGTGGGCGTCTAGACCAATCTAGATCATGTATCCATTTAAGAACCAGTTAAACACGCGTCCACTTTAGCTCCATTTTAAAGCCAATTGTATTACTTATTCATTTTAAAGCCAATTTATTTATTCATTTGAAATCCAATTTAACTTTTCTTGGCAAGTACCCTCTGCTACTGTGGCAGCCTAGGGAGGCAGCCCTGCGCTGCAGTCTCCAACTGGGAAGTTATTCTCCTCGCAGGTTCCTAGTGGCGCTTGGGTTGGGCACTTCCAATAGGCAACAGACATGCCTGAAAAGGGCCAAAGGGGCGGTAGTTATGTACATTACATTTAATTGCTATTGGCAGGCCAGTGTTGACTCGAAGTCGGGGGCGGTAGTGGGAGGTAGTGGGCCGATGGGTGGTTTTTTTGGGGGGGGGGGGGGGGGGGGGGGGTAAAACGGGCATAACGAGGGCAGGACAGGACAGTAGAAGACGATTTTCTTATTCTATCAAATCTGCATACGGTTGATCAAGACCGAAGAGAAGGAAGATGCAGGACAATACAGCATTCTGTGTACTTATTGACTGTCTTTGATTTGACTGGATTAGACCAGTAAATTGAAAATTGTTACGCCTTACCAGGGGCGTGAAGTTAATGAAACTTTCCCGCTCGCTTGTATTGGGGGAGATTACTGCGGGCTTTGCTTTCACAAACCGCTACTGCCCCTGAGCTCAGACTACCGCCCGCTTCTCGGCCTCTTTCAAGACAGCATTATTCTGTACTATGTTACATTTCATTTGGCTGGATTAGACTTTGCTGACTAGGCTGGCTGACTGCTGACTAGACTGACATGACTTCAGTTCTTCGATTGTTGACTTGACGTTGATAATGATGATGGTGATGATGATGATGGTGATGACAACGGTTAATGTTGATGATGGTGATGATGATGGCAACGATGTCATTATTCCTGGTGCTCTACAGGACTGCAAATGTGCTAGCGGCTTGACGGAGTCAAGGGGGACTTCTTTGGTTGGTCTGACATGACCTTAGACGGATATGGATGGATAGATACAGATGGACGTATGCGGATACAGATTACCCTGGCGGTTGGACCCAGTGCAAGAAAACAGGCTGCCCCCCTCAACCTTATGCCTCGTAATATTGCGTACTATTTATTTCTATTTGATCTGTTTGATATCATCTGGTCTGATTTGATATGCGTGAAACATGTTACGGTACTTACAGCCCTCGTCTTTGTGGCTCAGGATGTGGCAATGGAAGACGGAGTATCGGTCCTGCGGCAAAGGCATGTCAAGGTAAGCAAAAGCATTTAAAGACGTAAAAGCATGGGGGTACGCGGTGGTGTCCTTAATTTCACGTCCAGTGAGTGACTGCATTACACGGATGTAACAATTTCAAATTCAATTAGCATAAGCATGTACAGATATAGCAAACGCACAGGGGTAAGAGCAACAAGGGAGCTGTGTGTAAGGGCTATTCTTTAGGGGCGATACTACAACCTAAAACAAAACAATACAATGCAAAAAAATGCCAGTACAATACAGTACGATACAAATACAAATAAAATACAGTACAATACAATATTTGGGTTTCATTTTGGAGATCAGTCACCAACACCCCCGTCGAATCGGAACCGTTAATTGTAGTGCATGTACTGAAACGATGCCCCCCCCACCCCCCCTACACACACACACACTCGGCCAGTATTCACTCCTTTTACCACACAACACACACACCTCCATCACCACACAACACACACCATCACTACACCACACAAGGTTTGAAAGCCGTAGTTCCTGCAAATATAAATCCAGGTATTCATGGCAATTTTTATTTATTTACTCGAAGTTCACCTCAAACATATCTGTTCGGAGGTGCAACAGATAACAGAGATGTTGCATGTAAAGACTTGTGTCTTCCTCAACCGAGGAGCCATCAAAAAATGAAAACCAAAAATGATGAATGATGCTATGTGTTACCCCCCCCCCTTTGACCAGTACTGTATTCTATTAGCAGCTAAACTCACACGCCATATCTACTGGATCACGGGGCATTTGCATGCAAAGACTCCTCCAACGAGGAGCCACCACAAAAATGAAAAACAAACATGATACATGATATTCTTTGTCCCCCCCCCCCCCCCCCCCCCCCCCCCCCCCCCCCCCCCGCATACACACACACACACACTGCTACAGGTGGGACACCTCCAGGCCCTTGTGAAACAAGTGGACGGCTTGCTGGGACGACAGCCAGAGGGTCGGTGGAGCTGCGTGCATACCCCCCCTCCCCCCCACCCCCCACCCTCCCCCTCTCCATAGAATACCTCTTTGGTGTTCCATTAGCAGCTCACCTCACACGCCATATCTACTGGATCACGGAGATGTTTCGTTTCACCACCATTCAAACTGAATCTTCCGTGTCGCTGGTTTGTGTAGGGAGACCCACCTCCTGGGGTGAAAATCCTTTCACAACTAAAAAAAAAAAAAAAACTACTGGATCACGGAGATGCTTTGTGTGTAGACTCATGTCCTCCTCCACTAAAGAGCCATAAAAAAAATGAAAAACAAACATGATGACTGATATTCTTTGTTGCCCCCCCCCCCCCCCCCCCCCCCCCCCACACACACACACCTCCACCCCACCCCTCTCCACATCATATACACCAGTTTGGTGTTCTATTAGCAGCATACCTCACACGCCATGTCTAATGGATCACGAAGCTGTTTTGTGTAAGTATCCATTTCCGTCTTCAAGAAGAGATTCATGTCCGACGATGGCATGGGATCAGTAAAAAAGTCAGGAGGGATGGGGGGGAATCTGGAGGCTTTGAATCTGCACATACAATAAAATAGGGCTTGGTGAGTGGATTGCTTACTGGTTTCGTGTTGTTGCCTTGTGTGTGTGTGTGGGGGGGGGGGGGGGCTTCTTGATATTTGTTTTGTTGCTTTCAGTTCGCGTTTGCTAGGTGTGTTCGTGTTTTGGGTGAGCTGGTGTGTGTATGTGTGTGTGCCAACACCTGACAGGCGTCACATCGAAGGCATGGTAGTAAACAAATGCATAATGAGGGAGAAGGATGAGAAAAAATAGATTCGAGAGAGGGAGGTTGGGAGAGAAGACGAATTTGAAGAGCGGTCGAAAGCGAGGTCGCACTTGGAGCATCCACCCCCGACCCTGAGTGTGCCTACTCTTCTGTAGGAGTGGCAAAGCCATTCAAACCAAGCCTTGGTGCAGCTGTCTTGTGTCCTGAGACCCACCTCCTGGGGTATAATTCCTCTTAGGGTTTAGGGTTAAGTTTTTTGTATACAAATCTCACTGAGACGGCAGATGTAATGTATGCAATGAGTCGCGCCGAAAGGGAGGAGGGGAGAGAGAAGTATGGCATGGGGGGCTGGTGTGTGTGTGTGTGTGTAGAACAGTCAGCATGATGGAGAACGGGGGAATAGGGATGAGGTGAAGGCCTGCAATCAGCATACACACGCGGATGGACGAGTGTGTTTGTGAGGGTTGTTTGTGTGTGTGTATGAGTGGAACAGTCAGCATGATGGAGAAAAGGGGAAATAGAGAGAATACAAAGGCCTGCAATAAGCATGTACACGGGGATGGACGAGTGGGTTCATGTTTGTGGGGGTTGTTCGTGTGTGTGTGGCACAGTCAGCATGATAGAAAAAAGGGGAAATAGGGAGGAGACAAAGGCCTTGAGCCAGCACATACACGAGGATAGAAAAGTGGGTTTGTGCCTGTGCCTGTGTTTGGTGTGTGTTTTGGTGTGGTGGAGTTTTGGTATGTTACGAGTATTTGGTGTATGTGCATGCATGCGTGTTTGGTGTGTTTGTGTTTCCGTGTGTCTGGTGTATTTGCATGCACGTGTGTTTAGTGTATGTGTGGTGTGTCTGGTGTATGTGCATGCACGTGTCGGCTTGTACCCGGCCAGGGGAGACTAGCGATGGGGGGGCGTGGGGCTGTGTGGTAGGAGCGCATGACATAAATGTTAATGCGGTTGGATGTAAGAAGGCGAATGAGAGAGATGGTGTGGAAATTGTCTGTTTAATGTATGTGTGGTGTGTGCTAACACTGGACTGCAACATACATACAACTGAGACAGGAAAATGATTGACAGCTGTAGTTACTCCACATTGACAGATACAAGAAAAATGATTGACAGCTGTACTTACTCGACATTAACAGGATCACATGATTGTCCATTGAACTGAGGGTCAGTTGCATTGCACTGGCAGTACGGAATGGTGACGTCATCCACCCAGTCACTTCTCTGTAGGTTTGAAGGGAAGCAAAAATCAGGATTAGTATGCATTTAGTAGGTATGTTATCCTAAACCCTAATCCCTGTATTTACTAATGGTGTAGCATGCATGTGGTACGTATTTATTATGTATATTTAGTATGCCTTTAGTATGTTTGTAGTATGGGTGCAATATACAAATATGCATTTAGTTTGTCTGTATTATGCATTTAGTATGTCTGTATTATGCATTTAGTATGTATGTATTATGGATTTAGTATGTATACAGCATGTATTTAGTTTGCACCTTAAAACGCATTTATTTTTTATGTATTATGCATTTATTATGCATGTAGTATAATTTTAGTATGTATTTAGTTTGCACGCATTTAGTATGTATACAGTATGTCTGTAGTGAGCATTTCGTTTTTATTCAGTATGCATAGTTATAATATAGTATGCACGCACATGTTATATTTTTATGTGTGTATGTATGTATGTATGTATGTATGTATACAATATATGTACATGTATATAGTTATTTAGTATATATATACACATATATAGTTATTTGATATAGTTATATGATATACGTATATGTACGTGTATATAGTTATTTAGTATGTAGTAGTTACATAGTATGCATGTAGTTTTTCATATTTCCTACAGGTATCCTATATGTGTTTTTCATATATGCTGGGGGGAGAGACAGCTCCTTGCATAGAAGAGTACGCTGGACAGATGTTGGACAGGCAGTTGACCACATGGGTCCTTACCTCTCAACCCCACCTCTCATCACAGTGCATCACATTCAACACTTTGTTTGCGGACTGATATCATGGCATGCAGGCTGGCGGTACATCACATTCAACACTTTGTTTGCTGACAGATATCATGACATGCAGGCTGGCAGTACATCACGTTCAACACTTTGTTTGCTGACTGATATCATGGCATGCAGGCTGGCGGTATGGGGGTAGGCATTGGGCATCCCTCTTAGCACTTCACTAGAGTACTATCACTATCACTATCACTATCACTAGAGTACTATCACTATCACAATTAGTAGCACTATCACTATTAGTAGCACTAGAGTACTATCACTAGCACTAGCACTATTAGTAGCACTATCACTATTAGTAACACTAGAGTACTATAACTAGCACTATCACTATTAGTAGCACTATCACTATGAGTAGCACTAGAGTACTATCACTATCACTATTACTATCATCATCACTAGCACTAGAGTACTATAACTAGCACTATCACTATTAGTAGCACTATCACTATTAGTAGCACTAGAGTACTATCACTTTCACTATCACTAGCACTAGCACTTGAGTACTATTCACTATCACTATTACTATCACTATCACTAGCACTAGAGTGCTATCACTATCACTAGCACTAAACACTATCACTAGAGTACTACCACTATTACTATCACTATCACTCCTAACGCTAGCAAATACTAGCTAGTATAAGCCCTACTAGCACTAGCACTAGCCAACATCTTATGCACATCCCAACAGCGAGGCCTACATGCTGAGAGAAAGCTCACCGGATAGAAGTTGGAGTACACTGGACCGTCTTCGGACAGGCAGTCATATATGGGACCTGATGGTCCATCACCATCGGGCAGACCATCAATGCGAACTGCACGCAAAAGTAAATATAAGAGCATAAGCATTGTTTATTGGAGTAGGAGCTTCTAGACAGCTCCTTTCACCCATCCTTCGTCCAGACCTGAAGCTAGCTAGTGTGTCTGAAAGCTCACATGGCAGGTATTCAACTGCAGCTTCAAGCTTTGGGCTTGGCACAGTCGCTAGCTAATAGGGCTGGATGGAAGCTGCTACGCGCAGACCGAAAATGAAACAGTGAGCATCTGTAAGCTTATAGGAACGATTTAAAGTGAACTTCACTTGTATGCTCCCTGCCAGATATGAAACAGGGCCCTCAAGTTGAGGGCCCGGTTTCTTATCCGGCAAGGAGCATACAAGTGAAGTTCATTTTACATCGTTCCTATAAGCGTACAACATGAGACATGGGCAAAGCCTAAGCCACCCCCAGGAGGATAAGTATGCATATTATTTCAGTGGTGGTTGCCCCTAGCGCAAGCAAACAGGCTGGCCCCCTCAACTTCACGCCTTATAATAAGGCATACTATCTATTTATTACCTGGGGTCTCGTGCATGTGGTTAGGATGGAAGCGAGTATCCTGCTCCTCCCACAGCTGATCAGTGCCCTGGTCCATGCAGGCGAAATAATCTACGAGGGGATAGGTGGTTCATATGGTTGGGTATATATGGGGAGGGAGGGGGGGAGACAGGGAGAGAGAGAGAGAGAGACAGGGAGAGACACAGGGGGGGAGAGAGACAGGGCGAGAGACAGGGAATCTACAAGGGGATAGGTGGTTCATATGGTTGGGTATATGGGGAGGGGGGGGAGACAGGGGGAGACAGAGAGAGAGAGAGAGAGAGAGAGAGAGAGAGAGGCAGGGGGAGACAGAGAGAGAGACAGAGAGACAGGGAGAGAGACAGGGAATCTACAAGGGGATAGGGGGTTCATGTGGTTGGTATACATGGGGAGGGAGGGGGGGAGACAGGGAGAGAGAGAGAGAGAGAGACAGGGAGAGACACAGGTTCATATGGTTGGGTATATATGGGGAGGGGGGGGAGACAGGGAGAGAGACAGGCAGGGGGAGACAGAGAGAGAGACAGAGATTGTTCCCTTACTAGGAGAGAGACAGAGATTGTTCCCTTACTAGGAGAGAGAGAGAGAGATTGTTCCCCTACTTACTTGTCCCAGCAACTGTATCCGGGCGGCCAAAAAGGACTCCATTCACGGTGCAACCAGCTCCACCATTGAAGTTCCTCTGTAAGTATGAAGCATGGAGTTATGTTGATTAGTAGGCAGGCAGGTAAGGGCGGGCGGGGCGGTAGGTGGGCGGGCGGGGAGGTAGGCAGGTAGGCATGAGGTAGTCGGGCAGGCGGGGAGGCAGGCAGGTAGGCAGGGCAGTAGGCAGGCGGGCGGGGAGGTAGGCAGGCGGGGCGGGGAGGTATGCAGGTGGGCATGAGGTAGTCGGGCAGGCGGGCAGGTAGGCGGGGCGGTAGGCAGGCAGGCGGGGAGGTAGGCGGGGCGGGGTGGTAGGCAGGTGGGCATGAGATAGTCGACAGGCGGGGAGGGAGGTAGGCAGGCAGGTAGGCGGGGCGGTAGGCAGGCAGGTGGGCGGGGCGGGAGGCGGGGCGGGAGGCAGGCAGGTAGGAGG
Source organism: Chlamydomonas sp. ICE-L (assembly GCA_013435795.1). Classification (NCBI taxonomy): domain Eukaryota; kingdom Viridiplantae; phylum Chlorophyta; class Chlorophyceae; order Chlamydomonadales; family Chlamydomonadaceae; genus Chlamydomonas; species Chlamydomonas sp. ICE-L. Next base: position 8,659,139 of record JACBWV010000626.1, read on the forward strand.
GGCGGTAGGCAGGCAGGCGGGCGGGCGGGGAGGTAGGCGGGCGGGGCGGGGAGGTAGGCAGGTGGGCATGAGGTAGGCAGGCAGGCGGGAAGCAGGCAGGTAGACGGGGCGGTAGGCAGGCAGGCGAGCGAGGAGGTAGGCGGGCGGGGAGGTAGGCAGGTGGGCTTGAGGTAGTCGGGCAGCAGGCGGTAGGCAGGCAGGCGGGCGGGCGAGCGGGGAGGTAGGCGGGCGGGGCGGGGAGGTAGGCAGGTGGGCATGAGGTAGTAGGGCAGGCGGGGAGGCAGGCAGGTAGGCGGGGCGGTAGGCAGGCAGGTAGGCGTCGGGGGAGGTAGGGGTGCGGGGCAGTAGGCGGGCGGGCGGGGAGGTAGGCAGGTGGGCATGAGGTAGTCGGGCAGGCTGGGAGGCAGGCAGGTAGGCTGGGCGGTAGGCATGCAGGCGGGCGGGTAGGTAGGCGGGCGGGGCGGGGAGGTAGGCAGGTGGGCATTAGGTAGTCGGGCAGGGGGGGAGGCAGGCAGGTAGGCGGAGCGGTAGGCAGGCAGGCGGGGAGGCAGGCAGGTAGGCGGAGCGGTAGGCAGGTAGGCGGGCGGTTGGCAGGCAGGCGGGCGGGGAGGTAGGCAGGTGGGCATGAGGTAGTCGTCAGGCAGGGAGGCAGGCAGGTAGGCGGGGCGGTAGGCAGGCAGGTAGGCGTGCGGGGCGGTAGGCGGGCGGGCGGGGAGGTAGGCAGGTGGGCATGAGGTAAAAGGCAGGCGGGCGGAGAGGTAGGCAGGCAGGTAGGCGGGGCGGTAGGCAGTGGTAGGCGGGCGGGCGGGGAGGTAGGCAGGTAGGCATGAGATAGTTGGGCAAGCGGGGAGGCAGGCAGGTAGGCGGAGCGGTAGGCAGGCAGGCGGGCGGGCGGGGAGGTAGGCAGGCAGGCAGGCAGGCAAAACAAACTAAAACCCACCAGATCATAGCACTGTGTTTGATTTCCGACGTCAGAGGGCTCCATGTTGGTATATTCGAACAACTCCAAGCGAGTGCGGTAGGCCTGTGGTTGGAGGGGATGGACTCAGCAAGTGGATGGGAATGGAAGTGGGATTGGTGGTGGCGGGGTCACCATATCAGCTCCAAGTGAGTGCAGGCCTGTGTTTGGAGGGGTTGGATGAAATAAAGAGAAAGAAAAAAATCTTAACTTCCAAGATATGTGACAATGACACTTCTATGGACGTGGGGTTAAGGGAACCGGCTCTTCAGTATGCGATGGACGGGCTTACATCACACCTAGAGTCCAGTTACCATGCCGGTCGACGATCATCCGGGTGGGCCCAGGTGACCTCGATGGGATTCGAACCAGGAGGGGGTGGACTCAGCAAATGGATGGGAGTGGGAGTGGTGGGGGTGTGGGTACCAGTACAGCTCCAAGGTACAGGCATAGGCATAGGACAGGGAGAGGTCTAAGCATACAACTCTATTCTAGTAGGCCCTTAAGGACTATAGCCTTTTTATACATTGGTGAGTGCAGCTGGCCCAAAAATGAAATACAAGGCCATGGGTCTGGTGGTGGGTTTAAGCAAGTGGAAAGGAAGAAGAATGGGAGTGTTGTTGTTGTTGTTATTGTTGGTTGTTGTGATGATCACATTGTTCCTGATGCCCTACCAGACTTCAAATGTGCCAGTGGCTTGACGGAGTCGAAGGGGCTTATGAACATCACAAACAAAACAGAAGGAAGACAAGAAAAATCATTTATGTGCCAATCCGTCTGAGTGGATCAAAGACTCACACCTGGAACCAAGTCCCTACCTCAATACCCTGAGTGGATCAAAGACTCACACCTGGAACCAAGTCCCTACCTCAATACCCTGAGTGGATCAAAGACTCACACCTGGAACCAAGTCCCTACCTCAATACCCTGAGTGGATCAAAGACTCACACCTGGAACCAAGTCCCTACCTCAATACCCTGAGTGGATCAAAGACTCACACCTGGAACCAAGTCCCTACCTCAATACCCTGAGTGGATCAAAGACTCACATCTGGAAGCAAGTGTCTTTTTTTTAAAGTTGTGAAAGGACTTTCACCCCAGGAGGTGGGTCTCCCGACACAAACCAGCAACACGGAGGATTCAGTTCGAATGGTGGTGCCCCGCCTTTGTTTCTTCTCCTTCTAGTCATAAGTAGGGAACGGCAATATGATATCATATGATATCATGTCATAATACGATATCATATGATGCCAGCAGTCTGATCAGGCTTAAGTTACCTTTATATACAATATCATATGATGCAATTTGTTTCGCCTTTGGTCAGTATCATATGATGCAATCATACTCGCCTTTGGTCAAAATCATATGATATAATAGTCATTAGTCATAAGTACACCCTAAAACCTGAACCCTAGACTTGTGTGGATGAAAGACTCACATCTGGAACCAAGTCATGTTGCTTCTTCTCCTTCGCGTCACGCTTCCCGACGCTGATGGTGGCCAAGATGGCTGCTGAGTACTCCTGCTGCAACTGAGATGCAGTCAGTGTTTGTGATTTTTGCTCTTGCTGTCGTCATTGTTGCTGTTGGAAAATGAATTGATGATTTTTTATAGTTTGTTGATCATGATTTTGGGGGATGTGTGGGTGGATGGGTGTGGATGTGTGGGTGTGGTTGGTTGGTTGGGTGTAGTGTGTGTGGTGTGTGGGTGTGTGTGTGTGGGTGGGGGGGGGGGGGGCACAGGTTGGTACAGCCAGAGATGCATGGCTGAATGGTGGCCAAGATGGCAGCTGAGTACTCCTGCTGCAACATGAGGCACACAGAGTTGGATGCTGTCAGTGTTTGTTGTTGTTGCTGTTGCTGTTGTTGTTGTTGTTGTTGTTGGGAAATGAATTGATTATTTGTGATTGTTCGTTGATTGTGATTTGTGGGGATGTGTGTGTGTGGGGTGTGTGGGGTGGGGGGTGGGGGGTGGGGGGCAAAGGTAGATTAAGCCAGTGATATATGGCTAGGGGTCGGCTATGTTAGTGAAATAATATCATATAATATTATATTAAATTAGTCGGACGAGCCGTCTCACCAGAATTTCGAATTAATTTGAATAACTAATATTATTGTGACACTGTAATAATATTAGTTAATTGTATACACACTTATATTAGTTGCCGTTCCCTATCCATGGCTGAATGCAGCCAGCACCCCAGCAAAGTTTTGTGTGTAACTGCAACAGGCCTAGATGGATACTTCTCTTTTGAAAATATTGGTAATCAATTACTTCTTGTATAGTTTTGTCAATTGTAGTATTCACCAAACAACATTAACTACTAGTTTATGTATACATAGCCTGCTACTAGTTTATCTATCCGGTATAAGTATGGATTCAGTATCTTGCCATCTTGCCTTTTCAATATGCCCATTGATCTGGTGTTCTGCTACACTGCCTCCACCGAGTCCTGGCCTTTCACTTACTATCATTTAACTTATTATTATTTAACTTATTTTTCACTGCCTCCACTGATTCCTGGCTTTTCAATTACTATTGTTTCACTTATTATTATTTAACCTATTTTCACTGCCTCCACTGAGACCTGGCCTTTCACTTACTACTGTTTCATTTACTACTGGTTTACTTCCTATTGTTCCACTTCATGTTATTTCACTCATTCGCACCTGTCCCTGGTAGAAGTTGTTTCCTGTTGCCCTTGGGCTCTGCTCCCTGTTCACGCTGCCTCCAAACAGCTCACAGTGGACGGCAGTGCAACTGGGGGCGGTGTCGAATGGTCCAGCCCCAGATACGAGGACGTATTCTCCTTCCTTGTCACACTTGACAAGAATGTCCGCCCTGGGGGCAGTGGTGGTGTGGAGGGAGGTGGTAGTGTGGTGGGGTGTTGGGTGTTGGGGTGGAGGCAGAATGTGGAATGGAGCCAGATACAAACATCGAGATATTCTACGGGTTTGTCGCACTTGACATAATGTCCGCCCTGGGGGGAGGGGTGGGGTGGAAGGAGGTGGAGGGGTGGTGGGGTGTTAGGGTGTTGGGGTGAAGGCAGAATGTGGAATGGAGCCAGATACAAACATCGAGATATTCTACGGGTTTGTCACACTTGACAATAATGTCCGCCCTGGGGGCAGGGGTGGTTTGGAAGGAGGTGGAGGGGTGGTGGGGTGTTAGGGTGTTGGGGTGAAGGCAGAATGTGGAATGGAGCCAGATGCAAATACTGAGATCTTCTACGGGTTTGTCGCACTTGAAAGAATGTCCGCCCTGGGGGGAGGGGTGGGGTGGAAGGAGGTGGTGGGGAGTTGGGGTGTAGGGATGTGGTGGTGGTGGTAGGGGTGGTAGGGGTAGGGGTGTGGTGGCGGGGGTGGTAGGGGTGTGGTGGTGGTGGTAGGGGTGTAGGCAGAACGTGGAATGGACCCAGATAAAACTCAGATGTTCTACGGGCTTGTCGCACTTCACAATAGTGTCTGCTCGTGTGTGGTGGATGGGTAGGTGGGTGGGTGCAGGGGTGGACGTTATTGGGGTGGAGGGGAAAGAGGTTGTTGGGGTGGAGGGGTGAAAGAGTGTTTTGGTGCAGGGGTGCAGGGATGATGGGAGGTGGGGAAGCTGGTTGTTGGGATGGAGGGTTGGATGCCAAATTTTGACGTTTGGTTTTTGTAAGAGTTATTGAGACCGATTCCTGCGATTATTTCCTATGAAGTACGACTTCCGCCAACAATGATGGTTTCTGTCACATTGAACATCAAATTAAGGGTGGTAGGTGGGATCTTTTCGAGACTTTCTTACAGCAAATCTCCAAGCCTTCGACTTGCTTTAACGTTGATCTTTACTTCCTTTCCGTGGTTGGACCCAGTGCAAGCAAAAGGCTGTCCCCCTCAACCTCACGCCTCTAGATTCCGCGGTACCACATAAGGGGGGGGGGGGGGGGGGGGGGGGGGGAAGGAGAGAGAGAGAGAGGTCCCCCTCAACCTCCGATACTGTCGTATTTAGCTACTAGCAGGATAATACTGTATTTAGCGACTAGCTACTAGCAGGATACTACCGTATTTAGCTACTAGCTACTAGCGGGATACTAGCGTATTTAACCACTAGCAGGACTAGTGTATTTAGCCACTAACAGGATTGAACTCACGCCCCCTCTCAGGACTACCGTTATCAAAGTGGAGTGTTTTTACCACAGGGATATCTGATGAGATACTACTCGCCCACAGTGCTGACCTGTCATTCTAGTGGAGAGTCTCTACCACAGGGATATCTGATGAGATACTACTCGCCCACAGTGCTGACCTGTCATTCTAGTGGAGAGTCTCTACCACAGGGATATCTGATGAGATACTACTCGCCCACAGTGCTGACCTGTCATTCTAGTGGAGAGTCTCTACCACAGGGATATCTGATGAGATACTACTCGCCCACAGTGCTGACCTGTCATTCTAGTGGAGAGTCTCTACCACAGGGATATCTGATGAGATACTACTCGCCCACAGTGCTGACCTGTCATTCTAGTGGAGAGTCTCTACCACAGGGATATCTGATGAGATACTACTCGCCCACAGTGCTGACCTGTCATTCTAGTGGAGAGTCTCTACCACAGGGATATCTGATCAGACAATCCTAGGGATCCGGCCATCATATGATGGAGACCAAAGGCAAGTATGATAGTTTATGATATCATACAAACTGCATCATTTGGTATTGCATATAAATGGTAACTTTAGCCTAGTCAAACTACCGGCATCATATCATGATGATGATGATGATGATGATATCATATTGCCGTTCCTTAGATACTACTCGCCCAGTGGTACTCACCTGTTTGCGGGGCCAAGGACGACATTGTTGATGTCAATCTGTCCCATGGTCTCGTTGGTGGAGCTGGTTAGTCGTGGCAATATCTCTAGATACACACCTGTGAGTGGGTGTGTGAGTGGGTGTGAGTGTTGAGTGTGAGTGGGTGAGTATCTAGAGTGGGTGAGTATCTAGATACACACCTGTGAGTGAGTGAGAGTGTGAGTGTGTGAGTAAAAGATATACACCTGTGAGTGAGTGAGAGTGTGAGTGTGTGAGTAAAAGATATACACCTGTGAGTGAGTGAGAGTGTAAATAAAATATACACACCGGTGAGTGAGTGTGTGTGTGAGTGTGAGCATGCGCGTGGGTGTGAGTGTGATAATGATAGTGGGTGTGAGTAATACCCAGTGTATGATTTACACTGCAATACATACAGCCGGGCGTACTGTCACGACCAAGGTACATCGTGCAAGTGTCCACAACATCCACATATTTAAGTACGATCCACATTGTATGGTATAAGCTGCAATACATACAGCCGGACGTACCGTCATGACCGATGAGGTACATTGTGCAGGTGTCCACAACATCCTCACATTCACCAAATGTGTAGTTCTGTGCAGCAGTGGGCTTGCGACGAATAGTCAAGTCCAGCCACTTCTTGGTGAATGTGTTGATCATCTGCCAGCGCTGGTAGCGGCCGGCCTGTTGGAAGAGAAAACAGTACATTTTACTGAAAATTTGGAATGTGCGTGTGACCTTTCGGCCCAATCACCAACCCCCCCTCCCCCCCCTCAGGGTTACCTACATAAACATACTTAGATACATACAACATACTACATACAACATACTTAAGATTACATTTTACATTTACACTTACATACCAGTACAGTTACATGTAATTTTGATCATTCTTTTTGAACATACTGAGGTTGATGGTGCTCAACATACTGAGGTATAACAACCTGAATATACCCCATTATCGGAATACCGACCGGTATGTCCTACCCTGTACTCTTTACCTCACCTAAACCTTAGTCTCTAAAACCTACCTACCTTACCTACAATCCCTAAGGCCTAGACCCTCAACTCTAAACATACTGAGGTTGATGGTGCCCTACCATATGTACGTTGGTTAGGCTAAACTAGTGAGCTGTTACGCTTTCATTGTAGAGATCTTCTAGTGGTCAATGCTTAATGACCAACATAAAATAAATTCCATTTAAACACACCGTGAGGTTGACGGCGGGTTGGATGACACCATTGACAGCGGCAAAGTCCCGGCCAGCTCTGTTGTCGCAATTAATCAACGGCTCAGCAGGTTCATCGTCTGCATTCGCACCTCCTGGGTGGTTGGACGGATTCAGCAGGCTCACGCATATCCCCAGGGTGGTTGGGATGATTGGGTGGTTGGAGGGATTCAGCATGTTCATTGTTCTCACGCATATCCCCAGGGTGGTTGGGATGATTGGGTGGTTGGAGTGGTTAAAGGGATTCAGCAGGTTCATCGTTCTCACGCACATCTCCAGGGTGGTAGGGATGATTGGGTGGTTGGGGTGGTTGGAGAGATTCAGCATATTCATCGTTCTCATGCACATCCCCATGGTGGTTGGGATGATTGGGTGGTTGGGATGATTGGGTGGTTGGGGTGGTTGGAGGAATTCAGCATGTTCATCGTTCTCACGCACATCTCCAGGGTGGTAGGGATGATTGGGTGGTTGGGGTGGTCGGAGGGACTCAGAAGTTTCATCATTATCACGCACATCCCCAGGGTAGTCGGGATGATTGGGTGGTTGGGATGATTGGGTGGTTGGGGTGGTCGGAGGAATTCAGCAGGTTCATCGTTCTCACACACATCCCCAGGGTGGTTGGGATTATTGGGTGGTTGGGATTATTGGGTGGTTGGGGTGGTCGGAGGGACTCAGAAGGTTCATCATTATCACGCACATCCCCAGGGTAGTTGGGATGATTGGGTGGTTGGGATGATGGGGTGGTTGGAGGGATTCAGCAAGTTCATCGTTCTCATGCACATCCCCAGGGTGGTTGGGATGATGTAGTGGTTGGGGTGGTTGGAGGGATTCAGCAAGTTCATCGTTCTCACGCACATCTTCAGGGTGGTTGGAATGATTGGGTTCTTGGGGTGGTTGGAGAGATTCAGCATGTTCATCGTTCTCACGCACACACCGTGGGTGGCTGGGATGGTTAGGGGGGGGTATTTGACATGCTCATTATTATGCATTCCACCACTGGTCCACTGGGATGCTTGAGTGGATGGGGAGGTAAAAAAAAACAGGTGGTCCAAAATGCTACATGATAGACCTCCTTGGCAAATGAGTGGTTGGGGTGGTCGGGGTGGTTGGGGTGTTCGACCCACCCTTGAGTGCATCTTCATTTAAGCACCTGGGCTGATTAGTGGATGGGTTAGTTGACCCTAATCTCTTGAGTGCACTGTCCAACTGGTTCTGCTCCAACAATGGTTCCCCCCCAATCCGAAACCGGTAAAAGGAGCAGGCTTGTTCTGGGCCAATTGGATTGGATTGGATTGGATCGTTTGATGGATTTTCAACCATCTCTGGTCTGATCACCATCTTCCAATCCCAAGTCCCCTCGAGTGATACCAGGGAAATCAGAGAGCATTTGAAACAGATTAGATTAACAATGGCCTGCCTAAGACTGTAATGTTGAATGTAAATGACGTATCTGGTCAGATGAGGAGACTTTAGCGACTCCACCTACCATCCCATGTCCCCCATGATCTTCATCCCTATCATCATCATCCCAATCATCATCATCCCAATCATCATCATCCCAATCATCATCATCATCATCATCATCATCATCATCAAAACCATCACCATCACCATTACTCACCTGGGCAGATGAGAGGACTTGGAGGAGCAGATAGACAGGACAGGAAAGGCAAGGAGTCGTCATCAGGGACGCCTCCAGTGGTGTTGCGGAACCAGATTCCTGCAAGGGTTGGGTGGGTGGGATGGGAGTGGGTAAGTGTAGTGGTAGGTGACGTTGTCAATGTTGTTGCGGAACCAGATTTTGCAAGAAGTATGGGTGGGTGGGTAAGTGTTGGTGGGTAGGTGGTAGGTGGGAAGGAGTAGGTGGGTAGGTATGTTCATACATACATTATATATATCAACACAGGTAACTCGTATCAACAGATCGGAATATTTTCGTCGTCGTGAAGCCTGGGGGGCGGGGGGCAAGGGGACATGGACAATTGCCTGCGGTATTGTACTGCCGAAATTTACAGGTACCAGTTTCGCACGCAGTTACCAGCATGCTTTCCCACGATTCAGCGCAATGTCGCCCTGTCTTTGACTGCCGACTGCGCGAAACATTTCACTTACCGGCTGAATGCCTGAGGTGGACATTTACAATTAACAGCTGCGCTTCTACGCCCTGCCCGACCCACTCTGCGCTCCCTTTCTAAACTGCCCCGCCCTTCACGTTCAAAACGTAATCCCTATCGATATCTGCCTTCTGCCTGTTTCCAGCGATCAACTGTGCATGGTCAATCGGTCCTCAGCTGACTGCAGCTTCCATGGCGCCAAGGCTATTGGTTAGCCAGGGCACCTTACCATGTTTTGCTCCTTAAGGCGTCCATGGTACCACTATTGCGCTATAGCTGCGGAAACACTGCCAGCCAACGTAGAATCCTACCACGCCTGAGCGAGGAGAAGGGGGATGAGGAGCAGGGCGACCTCGCAAGAAATACGAGGAAAGCTAACCAGCATCGACGATTACCCGTTGCTGCTGACTCACAGCGCTGCGCGGCTGACAACCAGCCCAGACGCGAAGCCCAAACTACCAGGATTTGTTTGGTCAACCCCACATCTTCAAGGGCAGCCTGGGTAAACGTGCACGAAGAACAAGCTTCGGGAATGTAGCTATGCGATTGCGCACGTCCGATTTTCTCATCGAGGTTGGTATCGCGAATGTTCGGGGAGGCAGGTAGGGGAGAATGTGAGTTAATGGTGGTGCAGGTGTGTGTGTGGGGGGGGGGGGGGGGGGGGGGGGGGGGGGGGGGGGGCAATGGCCACATGGGCTAACATACTAGTACATACTATGTTTGTCTCGGAACACTTGAGAAAAATCCAAGCAAATGCAAGTTGAGGGCGACAGTAACTTACCTCCGAAGTGGAGGATATCGATATCTTAGTCAAAGTTAGGCAGCTCTTTCATCACCTGTGCAGCGCCATCATAATAAATCATAATTAGCCATAGTTGCATAGTCCAGGTAGGCACGGTTAGGGTTCAGGGTTAAGTTAGGCAGCTGTCACATGTGCAGTGACATCAGGTGACAGGGTCCTTTGTAATCAGACGACAGTATACTTTGTAAGCTACTCAGCAAGGAGTGTGAGTGTGTGTGTGTGTGTGGTGGTGGTGGGGTGGGGGGGGGGGGGGGGGGGGGGGGGGGGGGGGGGGGGGGGGGGGGGGGGGGGGGGGGGGCGGGGCGTAAAACAATGTTTTCAACTTAATTGTTTCCCCCTCCTTTTGTCTGAAACTTCCACAATTCCAACTCCCATCTGAATCGGACACCGTATTGATGATGCTGTCCAAAATCTGTCTTCCTGCCCCCCCCCCCCCCCCCCCCCCCCCCCTGCTATTCAGTGAGTTGTTTAGATGGTTAGTTCAAGCAGGCAGGCAGGAAGCGCACCTTCACAAACTCATAGCAGTCCTGCTTATCGTGTTGATCAATGTGACACATGGCCTCTTCGAACGCATGATTAGTCTTCTCCGGCATGCCCTGAAAGGTGAGCAATTACATTGGGATAAAGTTTCGGTTTTAGGGTCAACACAATTGAATTAAAGTTAAATTGAATTAGGACAGGGACAGACACAGGCAGGTTCTAGCGGTTCTTCTCTGATCTCTGATGAAGATATCTTCCCTATCATGGATTTTGTGCTTTTTGTACACTGAGGGGTAAGCAAGTATATTGGGACCAAGCAACATTGAGTGGATGTCGAAATTAAGACAGACAAAGGCTGAGATAGATAGATAGGCAGAGGAAGAGGCAGAAACAAAGATAGAAAGAGGCAGAGAGAGAGACAGAAGAGACCCCTAATAAACACTCTCTGGGCCCACCCCCCTCCATCATCATCATCATTATCCCTCCTGCAAGGGTGGGGGGGGTGGGGGTGGGGGGCATACTTGTTGTGTTCATGTTCACTGTTAGGCTTGGCAGCAACTTAGTTGTGTGTGTGACACCTTTCACCAGATGGAGACCTACCTTGCCCATCCACCAAGTCCAGCAAGCTGCGTCTGGGCTACCCCAGTCCCTGTAGTCACGGAGCCCGTAGTTATCTGTCAAGATAGGGAAGTCACGAGGTACCTGTGTGTGTACAAAATACCAATTAATAGTTTAGATGCCATGTATGGTGTTAAGATAATGTGAACGACAAAATAAGGGCTTGTTTATGCGATACAAGATGAGACAACAAGTTCTATGCAGCCTATTATTGGTATTTTTTAGTATGCCTGTAGTTATCCGTCAGGATAGGGAAGTCACGAGGTACCTGTGTGTGCAAAAAATACCAATAGTTAGATGACATACCGGTATATGGTGTTAATATAATGTGAACGACAAAATAAGGAATTGTTTATTATAGATATACGAGATGAGATGAAAACACTTTCTACCGCACTCATATGTCTCATACTTACACATAATACATATATAAAATGAAATGAAAACACTTTCTAGGGCATACACTGCATTGCACTGAACATCACCCCTCCCCCCCCCCCCCCCCCCCCCCCCCCCAACAAAAAACAACAACAACAAATTGGTGCATTTACTAGATACACTAGGAAGGGCCAGTTAGTAAATTTACTCTAGGTGCACTGGGAAGGGCAAGTTAGCCTGATTTGCATGTGGGTGGGTGGGTGGAAAAATCAATGGGTGTGCCAACATTATTAGCATGGTTGTGAACCTGCACCTGTGTGTGAATGTCTGTGGCAGGGGGCAGTTGCACTTCGCATGCACCCAACATTACATATAATGATGTTTGCGTTATCACATATGCATGTGTTTATAATTCAGGGGGCCAAAACACCACACCCAACAAGCAACAAGCAAAGAAATCTACAAACCTATCCGTAGTAATGAAGCTGCCAGGTCGGGCACCAGATATTGTTTTCCCCGATTACCCCGATTGCTTACCAAGACCCCGTTTGGCCTGAATGTTCGCTATTTGAGACCCCCAAACCCCCCACCTCTTAGGTGGCGCTGCCTTCTGTACAACCCCGGGCTGCCCCTACTGGAGCCACCAGGACTCTCTTCCTGTAGGAGGCACAAACCCATGATGCTACCAGGTAACCCACTTTCTGAACTGGAAAACACTGTCAGGCACCCCCAACAAACAAACAAATCTCAAAAATGAGAAATACCAATGAAACTGGCAGGTCTGGCGCCAACAACAGTCCACTTGCTAAGGAGCATGGTAAGCAACCTATCCCTGTTGGTATGGATGCCAATGCCATGCCATGACATTGACCAATCAACACACCCAACAAGCCTCAAGCAATCAAATCCAACAACTTCCAAATATGATTGGAAATGGAAAGTCAGGATCAGGATCAGTCCATTGGCGGTTGGATTATGGAGAGCTACATATCCATGCTTGTGTGGATGACTAATGCCCCAACCAACCTACCTAACAAACAAGCAATCAAATCCAACAACTTACAAATATGATTGGAAATGGAATGTCGGGGATCAGGATCAGTCCATTGGCGGTTGAAGTATGGAGAGCAACAGATCCATGCTTGTGTGGGTGGTACCAGTGCAGGCCTGGTCAAAAAAGAGGGGAACTAACTGAGTGTGAAGGCAAGGGGAAGCTACATGGTGCACCACGAGGTCAAAGCGATGTGAGAAAGTGGATACATTATAGTATAGTGGATAGTGGACAGTGGTAGATGCAATATAGTATAGTATAGTGGAAAGTGGTAGAGACAGTAAAGTATAGTGCAGTATAGTGCACGGTCTTATTCCTGCATTAGCTCTTCATGGACAGTAAGCAGAATATCCATGCTCGTATGGGTGATACAAATGGAGGCCTGCTCAAGAGAAGGGGAACCTAACTTTGTACTCCCTGGTGCTCTGGTGAGTGAGACTAGACTTGTAATGGTCCTACATACATACACACATACAGACAGACATACACACATACATACATTACCTACCTACCTACCTACCTACCTACCTACACCATTGTACTTAATATTACTATGCACACGGCCGAGGGGATAGTGTAAGTAGTGGTGCAAGGCTGCTGTTGGTCCGGCACCTACTCAGGGGTAGGTTCTACATATGTACACGCATACATACCATTGTATCTACTATTACTATGGTGCACAGGTCTAAGGGGATGGTGCATGGCTGATGGCAGTAGTGGTGCATGGCTGCTGTTGGTCCGGCACCTACTCTTTTGTAGGAGTGCCAACACCATTTGAACTGAATCCTCAGTGCCGCTGGGTTGTGTCAGGAGACCAACCTGCTGCAGGGAAATTCCTTTCATAACTGAAAAAAGAAAGAAAAACAAACTGCACCCACCAGGTACCATGGGGGGAAGTATGTAGAAGTAGGTTGCAACCATGCCACCTGGCAGAATTTCAACGTAGACGTTGTCACCGAAGACCTTGCACTGTATGGGGTTCGGGATAGACGGATGTCAGGATGTATGTGTATGATAGTTTTTCTTTTAAGCTACGAGCAGCAGCTTCTAGGCAGCTCCCTGAGCCAACCATTTGGCTAAGCCCCAAGATTTATACAGTGCTGGGCAGCAGATTCTCTCATCTTCCAGATACACTAGGTTGCATCAGCTTTGGCTGAATGGCCAGTCAGGGGAGCTGTCTAGAAGCTGCTGCTTTTGGCTGAAAATAAAAACACTGATGTGCATGACACGATCCTTCAAAGACCCTATCCTGAAGTCAGGTGCAGGAATGGGTCACAATATAGCATACGGCAGGTATATACATATAGGTCAGGATGTATGATCGGGTCAGGATGTATCCGTGTCATAATTTGATCCTTGCAGACCTTATCCTGAAGTCAGGATACAGGAATGGGTCACAATGTAGGCGTTATTAACTTATTATATTGTATATTTAAATTGTCACTGTAGCACGAACTCAGGGCCCCTGTCGGTATAAGGATTGTTTGGGGTTCAGTTCATCAATGCTTTTTCAGACCTTCCTGCCACGGTTGGGCAAGTCCCTTTAGCCTATGTGTCCTATCCCTGGACTGTAAAATACATAATACAGGCGTACGGCAGGTATATACATATATATGTCAGGATGCAGGATCAGGTCAGAGTGTAGATGTAGATCAGGAAGTATACGTAACATGCATATTACAAGCATACGGCATATATATACATATACATGTCAGGATGTACACGTTGACCAGGAAGTAGGCGTGGGTCGGAAAGTGCGATCAGGTCAGGGTGTAGGTGCATGTCCAGGGTTTAGGGTAACCCTAGGGAAAACTAAGATGTTCTAATAAAACAAGAGTCTAATTGTCGTGGTTATATTACTAGGGGTGGGCTATGTTATATAATATTAATGAAGAAATAATATTATATGATATTAGTCGGACGAGCTGTCTAACCCGAATTCTGAATTTATTTTAAAACTAATATTATTGTGACACTAAAATTAGTTGCCGCTCCCTATATATTACCAGTGTGGGCATCGCAGGGGTTATGCATCATTTAATCTTTTTAACAACCTCACCATGATTGGTGATGTATCTTCATCTATGGTGCACCTGTCGCCAACAACATCCTCGCAGACATCCAAATTGTCAAGTTGAGCAGAGCCTGAGGATAGAATGAGATGGGAATAAAAAGTCATACATGGTATTCAGGGTACTACTTGTTGCCAAATTGGGCAGCGCTTTAAGCGCACAAACGTCAAATTGGTCAGCGCTCTTTAGTGCAAATAGCGCAAAAACTGAGCACTGCGCCCACAGGGGGTTGAAAAAACTGCGCAAAACGCGCAGAGGGGCTAAAAAAGGCACCACGCTGTCGCGCGCGCTTAGTATTACCCTGATGGTATTAACCCAGGATAAGGGGGGTCCAGGGATTTGTTTCAGTCCAGAAGTTTTTATATATTTTCTGGGGTTAGGCCTCCTCCAAGGAAATGCGTCTTTACAGTTTTTTAGGGTCATTTAGGGCCATATATTGGGGCACTATATTAAGGTAATTGGGGCCAAAATGGGGTCTAAACACACACATATGTATTTCTATATACATATTTAAATATGTGTATGTTAATTGTATTTGTGTGTATTAATATATGAATATTAAAATGTCAAGATTTGCTTGGGTGCTAATGCCCTGCTCGGCTGAAATAAAATATGTCGGAAGTAATGCAGCTTAAATTGTAGGGTTTAGGCTTATCTCCTTATTTATGGTGGTAAAAGGTACTAGTCGCTTGGCATATCTAGGTCTGCCACTGGGCTAAGCCCAACCCCAACCTAACCTTCTTTGATTCACTCTACACACCTGGGTCAGCACTATCAAACCTTATATAATTCGACCCAACTAACCCAACCCAACCCATCCCAACCTTCTTCAATTCAACCCAACCAACCCACCCTTCTTTGATTCACTCTACACACCTGGGTCAGCACTATCAAACCTTATATAATTCAACCCAACCAACCCTACCCATCCCAACCTTCTTCAATTCAACCCAACCAACCCACCCTTCTTTGATTCACTCTGCGCACCTGGGTCAGCCTTCAATCCATGAGTGTGCAGGTCATTGGGTCATTGAAGAAATTGTAGACACCCAGTGGGTTGTCAGGATCTCCCTTCGTGACGACTTTGTCATTAAAGCAACTAACAGTGGAGGAGAGGGAGGGAAGGGGGTCCAAACCGTTATTCAGGGAGGGAGGGAGGGAGGAACATATTCAGGACAAGTAGGCAGGCAGGAAGGGGCAGGAGGGCGGGAGGGGGAAACATACTGGTATTCAGAGAGGGAGGGAGGAACATATTCAGAACCAGCGGGCAGGTAGGTGGGAGGGTCAGGAGGGCAGGTAGGGGTAGCATACCGGTATTCAGGTAGGGAGGGAGGGAGGAACATATTCATGACGTGCTGGCGGGCGGGTGGGAGGGGGGACAAAGGGCGGGAGGGGGAAACGCACTGGTATTCAGGGAGGGATGGAGGATATAACATTTTGGGGACGAGCGGGCAGGCAGGTGGGAGGGAGGGGCAGGAGGGAGGGAGGGGGAAACATACTGGTATTCAGGGAGGGAGGGAGAGAGGGAGGAACATACTCAGGATGAGCAAGAAGGCAGGTGGGAGGAAGGGGCAGGAGGGCGGGAGGGGGAAACATACTGGTATTTGGGGAGGGCGGGACGGAGGAACATATTCAGGACAAGTGGGCAGGCGAGTGGGAGGGAGGGGCAGGAGGGCGGGAGGGCAGGCGAGTGGGAGGGAGGGGCTGGAGGGGGAAACATTCTGGTATTCAGGGAGGCGGGAGGGAGGGGGAAACATATTCAAGACGAGCGGGCAGGCGAGTGGGAGGAAGGGGCAGGAGGGCAGGAGGGGGAAACATACTGGTATTCGGGGAGGGTGGGACGGAGGAACATATTCAGGACAAGTGGGCAGGCGAGTGGGAGGGAGGGGCAGGAGGGAGGGAGGGTGAAACATACTGGTATTCAAGGAGGCGGGAGAGAGGGAAGAACATTTTCAGGACGAGCGGGCAGGCGAGTGGGAGGGAGGGGCAGGAGGGAGGGAGGGTGAAACATACTGGTATTCAGGGAGGGAGGGACGGAGGAACATATTCAGGACAAGTGGGCAGGCGAGTAGGAGGGAGGGGCAGGAGGGCGGGAGGGGGAAACATTCTGGTATTCAGGGAGGCGGGAGAGAGGGGGAAACATACTGGTATTCAGGTCGGGAGGGAGGGATTGAGAAACACATTCAGGGCAGGCAGGAGAGGAGGAGGGGTAAACATACGGTACCACTTACTCGTTACAGGCGTCGATGTTGGCGTCGCAAGTATCGTTACAGCCACAAGACCTTATGAAAGGGAGACTACACAGCAGTAAAAGATGCGATTTAATTAAGTGAGTTGGGTGTGTGCGTGAGAGGGGGTGGAAGTGGGGATGATTCAGTTATTGGTCCAGTTGGCCTAAATGGATGTTGGGTTGTTGGCTGGTTGGGGTTGATGCCTTTGGCAGTTGGCATTTGTCATGACAACTGTTCATCTGTCTGCTTGTATCATTCGGGTGGAGTCCTTATCTCATCATCATCAACATCAATCCATAGGAAATGCTGGAATGTAGGAAAACCCATCAATTACAGTAGTTCTGGTTCTGCTACACTGCACTTCACATACACACACTACACGCACACTACAACTACTGGTTCAAAGCAAGACATGCATTGATCTGGGAGCATTTAGCTAGTGGTCACATGTATACTCTCAGAGGGAGTGAGAACAAGGGTCCCAAATAACGCCCTTGATTATGCATAACGTGATATTCTTTCTCAAGCCTGTCTTCAAGTTGCATATCATCTCAGTGAGGAGTGAGAAAAAGCATCAGAAATAACGCCGTTGATTACATCGTGTGGCCTGTTTAATTCATTCTCAAGCCTGTCAAAGTTGAATTTACAAAATGAAAAAGATCTCCAGGTGTTGTTCTTGATTGTAGCCTTGTACTGCCACAAGAAAGAAATACATGAATTATACAAACAAAAGCAACAAATGTAAAAACAAGCTGGTGCCAAAGCCTCCAACCATCCACCCACCCCATCCAGTCATCCCTCATACAACCACCCACCCATCCACCCCCCAACCAACCAATTATCCGCCCGCCCCAACCAATTATCCAAGCGCCCCAACCAAGCATCCAACCGCACCAACCAAGCATCCAACCGCACCTACCAAGCATCCAACCGCCCCAACCAAGCATCCAACCGCCCCAACCAACCACCACTCGATTTAACCTACTTGTTTCTGTTGCTGATTTGGAAGGAGGGGAAGCTAATGATGGCCATGGGGCTGACAAGGCCCACCTCATACACAATGCCTGCATGCACAGAAGGGGAGGGTTTGGGGTTGGGAGGGGGGCTGTTGTTTAACTGTAATAGGGATAGGGGGTTGACATTGATGGCCATGGGGCTGACAAGACCCACATCATACATTAAGTCTGCACGCTCAGAAGGGGAGGGGTTGGGAGGGGGAGGGGGAGGGGGGGGGCTGTTGTTTATCTGTAATAGGGATAGGGGGTAGTTGATGATGGCTATGGGGCTGACAAGTGCCACATCAAAAACTTTGCCTGCACACACAGAAGGGGATGGTGGAAAGGTGGGGGGGAAGGGGAACTGGACACGGAGCTCACATACGCACAATCCACACAAGCATACGGACGCAAGAACACACTGCCAAGTAAACACACACAAGCATGCACAGACATGTATATATTTGTATGTGCGTCACAGTTAGGTAGTCAATTACTTACCCCAATTATAAATGCACTGGTGTTGGTGGTTTGCCCCAGTGCAAGCGAACTGGCTATATCCCCAACCTAGCGCCTCATAAGGCGCACTATATGTATTAAATGCAAAGGTATGCACGCACAAGCACACATGCACAGAAGCATACACACATGCATGCACACGCACATGCATACATACACACAGGCACACATATATGCATACACACATGCAAAGAATCATCAAATTGCATTCAAATGTGTTGCTATCCTGCACACATACATGCACGCAAATAAGGTTTGTCAACCAAAATATGCTATTTCGGTTGCAAATAGGGAAAGGTCATGCACTATCAAAACTACTTAGAACTACTTTACACACACGCCTACACATAAACTCTCCGCAATGTGCACATACACTCACAAATCAAGCATGTAGCACACACCAACGTGTACCTACACACACAAAAACACACGAACGTGTACATGCATAAGCATGCACACACACACACACACACCTTCAAGACACACACATACACAGTCACACACCTGCGCACCCGAACACCCAGACACCAGCCCCAGCATCAGCTCGCTCAAGTTACCCAAAGAGAAACCAAACCGACAGGTGCACCGTCATGAGTGACTTTGAAGGCCCACCCCAACCCAAGGCCCCCACCCTCACCCATAGGCGCACTGTCGTAAGTGATTTCAAAGGCTGAGAAATGCAGGTGACAGCAGGCTCCTTAGGTATGTTGGTATCACACGCCCAAGGCCCCCCACCCCCACCCCTAGACGCAGCACCGTGAGTGACTGCGAAGGCCCGCCCCCACACTAGGCCCCGTCGTGAGTAACTTTGAAGGCACTCTCCCACCCAAGGCCCCCCACCCCCACCCCTAGGCGCACCGTCGTGAGTGACTTCGAAGGCTGGAGAAAGGCAGGTGACAGCAGGCTCCCCAGCTACGTAAGTAGCTGATGGGAATGACTGGAACCCCTCGGGGGCATCCATCTGTGTACAGGAAGACAAATGAATAAATACATAAATAAATGTTATGCCCTATGACGTTGAGTGAGCCAGCCCGTTTGCTTGCGCTGGGGTCAACCACGAAGGTACAGGTACTGTATACGTGCTACCTTTGATCTTATGCTTGCTTGATGAAATTAAATTTTAATTTTGTTTTCATGTTTAGTGTTCGTGTTTGTTGCTTGCTGCTAGTCATTTTGTGTGGGTGAACAAAACCCGAGATCAGTTTGGCATGGCTTCTAATCGCATTCACGTTTATATAAATGTCTCATTTGCAGCCCATTGTTTGCCCCAGGTCAAATCCCCACCACATCATCCGGGTAGCATCTTCAAGCCATCATCACCCCAAACAAGGAGAGCAAGGAATTGAAGAAGCAATTTATTTGGTTTCCGGTCAATATGCAGTCAATTATGTATACCTGTGCATATATGTAATAATATAATGAACAGTCATGTCATCAATGATGTATAAATACATGTAATACTACCGGTATAATGAACAACAATGTCAATCTCCTTCTTTTTTGGCTGGACAGTTGGAAGAACCCCCAGTAATTGTGTTGGCTTGGCTAGGGAATGTCCATGACAAAAAATCTTGCTTGCTGCGGTATTGCCTATCTAATGTTGAGGATTTGTTGGAAGACCCCTCCCGGATGTGGATCGGGCTTGTCTTGGGTCAACAATGGTCTGTTGATGACATCGTAATCACGATCATTTGTCAGCCCGATTAGATCTTGCCACTTGGTCAGCCGGTATGAAACATACATACAGTGCTAACCACTAGGTCAGCCGGGATGATACAAATAACAGTGCTTACTACTAGGTCAGCCGGGGTGATACAATGAAACAGAGCTTACTACCATGTCAGCCAGGATGATGTCGATGTGGAACTGAACGGTAACATACATACATTACATACATACATACATACATACATACATACAGTGCTTACCACCAGGTCAGCCGGGATGATGTCAATGTGGAAGTTGTTGGCATCGCTTGAGATCGTGAAGCGATCGATCTTGGGGAGAACTCTGCCATCAGCGGGCACAAAAATGCTTTTTTTTGCAGCAAAAGCAGTGCTGGCCATGAGGATCGCTGCCAGGAGGGCAGAAACCACGAAGGTTCTTGGGAGCATCATGTCCCAGGTAGGAGGGGGGCCTGTGGGGTTGAGTGGATTGGAGGGGTTAGGGGGTGCAGTATTTGTACATAAATGTATGCTTGGATTTTGATTGTTTTTATAAGGATTAAATTATATGCATTATTTCGTTGAGGGTATTATCAACTTCGATAAATATGCTTTTATAAGCGGGAGCGCATTGGGTGATGGATGCTACATGACAGTCTGGGTGGGAGTGGGTTAGTGTGTGTGTGGGTGGATGGGGGGGGGGGGATAATTTGGCGAGTCCTTAGCATTAACTATGATAAAACAGCGGGAAGTGATTGTATTTATTTTTATTTTAGGGTTAGCATAGGGATAAACACCCTTTGAGGCGAAAATCTTCCCTGAAAAAACAAACGAGGGCAGAAAGTATAACACCCCAGTCGAACAAATGTACACAAGTACATTTTGAAATGGAAGGGAGTGGAGGTTGATTTGGTTGTCGCACGCAGAATGTCACAGAAGAGCGGCGTACAAGCGGTTGTGGGCAAAGAAATATTAAGCGCTGCCTCTAAATTTATGGGATTCAATCATTCGTGCGCAAGAGATGAGCTGCCAACTTACGAGTGCGCCGCGAGTGCTTGACGTCTTGTCCTTGGGATGGTATTTGATACACAGCAGCTGAATATATACGCGTCTTTGAAAGCGCACTTGAAAATAGTGGTGAACAATATGATGCAATACCGAATTTATACTGTTTTAGTAGCCTTTATTGGAGGATCCCATGACTGTGGAGTTCAGCAGAACCATCTGTTGATCAGGAGGGAGCTTTGGGGGGCTACAATTCTTGGATTAGATCATTAGATATCCCAACAGTCCGCGTGCCTTGCTGACGTGCCTCGCTGTAGTGTGGGGTCGTCCAAGTGGCTCGCTCACTGCCGTAGCCAGCCTCACTCAGTCTGTTCATCCCAGAGATCTCTGGTTCATCCATACTACCTATGTAAGTGATTTTCGTCATGCAGATGCATCCAACAAAATAATTTGATTCGTGGAGCTTGGCATGATGACATTATTATGGTAAGGAAGAAAGTTGTAGACTTGTAGTCCTTCACACCTCCGCATGATTATTTACGAGGATAGCGCGAAATGGCATTTGCTGCAAGGTTCTGGAAAGTTGGCGACCGATCAAAGAGGAAAGCTTCTTTAAATAGCCATGGACCCATTCAGGCTGGGTTGGAATATCATAAGCGCAATATATCAAGTTGAGCATGGGCCAAAATTCCGAGACGTTAGAGACTGTGCAAGGATTCGCGTGTTGCTCAATTATAAGTAGACAGAAAGTTAATTGGGTTGAAGACCTCCTCGTATATTCTCTGTAGTCACAGGTTGGGTTGAGATAAGGTAGCTTTTTGGTAATAATGGTGATGGCAAATAATAATGAATTAGCACCAGAGAGGTACCTATTCCCAAGTGCATGCAATCAGCTGCTACACGTATTTCTGACCATTCCAAAATTTTGCTCTTCAAATTGCTGCAATCACAGATAGATAATCAAGGTGCAGAGATAATTCATTATCGGATGTGTCAGGCTGGGGGACACGCACTTGGAGACGACTATTTGGACGACTGGCAGTTCATTCAATCATAAAATATAAAGGTCAGCTTTCTTTACTTCCTAGCTTTAGCACGTGTGAGAGGTTATGCATGTGAATATTCTAGCAGTTACTCACAGGACTTCAAAAGTCAAATATACTGTCTGGATCCTCATGCTTGATTTTCCTACACATTCTGGATTTCTGACAAGCTCCACCATATCCTGGAAATCACCAGTTGTGATCCTCGCTTAGATCTCCCTTCTCATCCCTCATCTTATCCTCGAAATGCTTTGCCATCACATGGAAGCATGAAGGAAGTGATATCATCCCCATGTGTATCCCCAAATGTATGAGCAAATCTTTAATCGGATTACGGGAGTTGGCAAGAGAACGGCGCAAACTCGACTTTGATCCCCATTTGAACAACGCATTGAGCAAACTCAATCTCATCGGATCGGCTCCCGTAAAGCTCAATAGCCGACCAGGACCACTTCTGACGACTGAAGTCCTGAACAAGAAAGAAAAAGGCCACAGATAAATGTCTGAGTTCAAAAAGTGCTTACATATGGCATTGTCATCTGGCGGAGCGGGCTTGTCTTGGGCCCAACAATGGCCTGTCGATGACAATGTAATGTAGTGAAAATCGTAAGGAAATATGTCATTACTGCCCTTGACGCCTCGGTTACTCTAAAATTAGAGCAGGGGACCAGCCCTTCAGAACTTCCAGGAAAGGAATAGGCAAGCGACTCTGGTACTCCTGTGAATTGTGTAGACAGGCGTCTCGATTGCCGCATTCTCAGTTTGCGCTGTACCCTCGTTTTGCTATTTTCATTCGAGGAAAGCAGTTGAGGGATATCGAGAAAGATAACCCGTATGGTTATTTATTATTTCCTTTCGTCATTCAGCTGGTTTTTTCAATGGGATTTCCTGGTGTGATCGCGATCATTGACTGGATAATGGGTCCTCCTATTGGCTTTAGTGCATCAAGTTGCGATACAGTGGGACTGTCCTAGGACAGTAGAAAAAGGACAGGAGTACAAGGAGCGAGCGGGAAGAAGGACAGGAGCGAGCAAATAAAAAACAGTACCGTAGCGGGCAAAAGGACAACAGCGGGCAAGGACAGTAGCAAGCAAAAGGACAGGAGCGGGCAAACTAAAGGCCAGGAAAGATTGGTGCGCCAACACTTGTAGACTGATGACGATGGAGGGAACTCATACAGGGTTTTCAATGCTGCTCTTTCAGGTTCGACACGAGATATTTGTCATAGTCTTCACGAGACGAAACGTAACTGATTGCGCCAAAGGGCATATGCCCGCATATGCCTCTGGGTTCTGGAAGCACGGTGGCCAATCTAAAATGGAAGCTTCCTTCAAATGAAGCATGAGCTCACTACTCCTCACCACGTTTAGGGTAGGGGGCTGGGGGCTCCATACTCTGACTACAATCTTTGGAGCACGAGCGAATACGGTATCCCAAGGCAGGAGGGATTGCGCAAGTGCTGCGATTTGAATATAGTGGAGGGTTTGATATTCCTATCCTTGAAGAGTTGAAGGGTGCTGTGGCGTGGGATTGTATTTGGTCAACATTCAATGCTATGAGAATGCAAATATAATATTGTGAAAATATAACGGCATCCTTAATCCTCTGGACCTTATGGGATGTTCGGCGTTCATAGCATACCTTCGATCAAGAATCTTGGGAGCGACGCAAGCTTCTAGCAGGAAGACGAGAGCCAATCAATTGCCGCTGGCTGATTGGCTGATATTTGACTGATACACTGTCCGACTGTCAACGAGTGGCATAAGGTTAAGTGCTTGAAGTTGAATACCAACGCCCCCAAACCCCAGGTTTTGAGCATTTTCGAAAGTTTTTAAAGCATTTTAGAAAATTCGAACTGTTGCCATCCGCACCTCCCGGCGCACCCGCACCCGCACCCGCCATCCCACCTCTTTTATTGACAACTTTCCAATCTATTTCACCCGACTTCACCATCCCTGCTCAGCTCAACGCACTTATCTGACCTCTCCCACACTCTGGGTCCTCCAATCTATTTCTGACTAATTTAGCCATGCAGCGATGGAATGGAAACACGTCGCACAAATAAAAAACGTGTAGATTTAATTCAGGGACTTGGAGGGTGACTAGGTAGGTAGGTATACGTATACCTTATACTACACACCGTAACTTAATCATGTTAGTTGGCGTTACACAACCTAATATGGCAGCGGCAAACATTTGGTAGCAAAGAGGTCATGTTGATAATCCATATGATCAGGGTTGGTTGGGGGGTAGGGGGGGGGGGGGGGGGGGGGGGGGGGGGGGGGAGGAGTTTAGCGCTTATAGCTCTAGATATAAGATATAAGCGGAAATAGCCTGAAATAGTCCAAAATAGCCTGAATTAAACTGAAATAACCTGAAATTGTCCGACATAGTCTGGAATACATGATATATTGATATGATGAACATGATCATGGCCAGTCAAAGGTTGGTCGAGTGGGTGATTGATAGAGTAAGGGTGTAAGGATTGTTTGGGGTTCAGTTCATCAATGCTTTTTCTCTTTAGTTCTTCCTGTCACGGTTAGTTTAGTTCGTAGCCTATTTGGCCTACTTCTGGACCGTAACATACAGATAGAGTAAGGGTGTATATGGGCTGTATATTAATCCCCGTTTTGACGTATGGCTCAATGGTAGAGCTCGTTGAAATGATAAAGGTGCGGGGTTCGAATCCCTACGGGTGCGCTGTAGTGTTCGTAGTCGATGTCACCCGCCATGGTAGCTTTGTCCAGGTAAAGTAGCAGCTCATTCCCTACCGCCATAAGACGGGGCTCCCTTAGTGCCACGCCCTACCAGGCGTTGTCATTTCTTGTATGGGCTGTATGGGTGGATACTTGACTAGTTGACTGATTCAATGAGTGAAGGAGTGAGAGAGGGATGTCACGCACTTATGCATGTTCAGCTGAGCTACAACCTATAGACCACCCGTCCTTCTGTAATAGGACTTCATTAAAGGGAGGCAAAGCTTTTCTTTTCAGCTGCAAGCGGAAAAGAAAAGTTATGCCATAACTACTGTGCACCCATCTTATGGTCATTAGTTCATATAGACCCCCCGTCGTTCTGTAATATCTTGTGCATGAGAATTTAATGTACTGATGTATGAATAGAATGCACTGCTGCACGTATGTATGAACATAATGTACTGATGTATGAATATAATGTACTGATGTATGCATATATAATGTACTGATGTACTGATATCTGAATATAATGTCCTGATGTATGAATATAATGTATTGATATACTGATGTATGAATAT
Source organism: Chlamydomonas sp. ICE-L (assembly GCA_013435795.1). Taxonomy (NCBI): domain Eukaryota; kingdom Viridiplantae; phylum Chlorophyta; class Chlorophyceae; order Chlamydomonadales; family Chlamydomonadaceae; genus Chlamydomonas; species Chlamydomonas sp. ICE-L. The sequence continues at coordinate 8,684,380 of JACBWV010000626.1, forward strand.
AATGTACTGATATACTGATGTATGAATATAATGTACTGATGTACTGATGTATGAATATAACGTACTGATGTATGAATATAATGTCCTGATGTATGAATATAATGTACTGATGTATGAATATAATGTACTGAGGTACTGATGCATGAATATAATGTACTGATGTACTGTTGTACTGATGTATGAATATAATGTACTGATGTATGAATATAATGTACTGATGTATGAATAGAATGTACTGATGTATGAATATAATGTACTGAGGTACTGATGCATGAATATAATGTACTGATGTACTGATGCATGAATATAATTTACTGATGTATGACTAGAATGTACTGATGTATGAATATAATGTACTGATGTATGACTAGAATGTACTGATGTATGAATGTAATGTACTGATGTATGAATATACTGTCCTGTTGTATGAATATAATGTACTGATGCATGAATAAGATGTACTAATTAACTGATGCATAACTAGAATGTACCACTGTATGAATATAATGTACTAATGTACTGATGCCCGACTAGAATGTACTGATGTATGAATATAATGTACAAATGTACAGATGTATGACTAGAATGTACTGATGTATGGCTAGAATATACTGATGTATAAATATTATTTACCGATGCATGACTATAATGTACTGATGTATACATGTAATGTACTAATGTACTGATGTATGACTCGAATGTACTGATGTATGCATATTATGTACTAATGTACTGATGTATACATGTAATGTACTGATGTACTGATGTATGACTGGAATGTACTGATGTATGCATATTATGTACTGATGTATGACTCGAATGTACTGATGTATGCATATAATGTACTAATGTACTGATGTATGACTCGAATGTACTGATGTATGCATATAATGTACTGATGTATGCATATAATGTACTGATGTATGCATATAATGTACTGATGTATGAATAGAATGTACTAATATCTTCTGCTGGAGAATAGAATGTATATTACAGCCAGCTAAACGTGACAGGGATCATGCACCCATCCAGCCTGGGTGTGGATTGGAGTGTTATATGTCTTAAGGTTGTGTAACGAATTTCACCCCAGGAGGTGGGTCTCCAGACACAAGCCAGATAAACGTGGCAAGGATCATGCACTCATCCAGCCTGGGTATGATTGGGTTGTTAATGGGTTTTCAAACAACTTAAAAAACAAAGTTGCGGAAGGAATTTCACCCCAGGAGGTGGGTCTCCCGAACAAGCCAGCTGAACGTGACAGGGATCATGCACCCATCCAGCACCAAGGATTCAGTTTGAATGGCGTTGCCAATCCGGGCTGCTCACCGTCTTCCAATGCCACGTCCCCCCGTGTGATACCCAAAGAAACCAGGGATCCAACTAAGCAGACTATACAGTTTTAAGACTTGTCCGGGTCCATGCAGCCTAGGTAACGCTTAATCTGCATCACTCATTAATGCGCATCACTCATTGATCTGCATCACTCTTAAATCTGCATCACTCAATCAGACTGTACTGCACTCCACAGGGGCCTGCAAAGCAGTACAGCTTTAGAGCCTGCCTTGCAGAACTTCTGGTACCCAGTTCACTTCAGTAAGGTAAGCCTTGGATTATGTATATAGCAATATAGCAATATCAATACATCAATATAGCCAAAACCTGGCCACCTTGGGAAACTGCTTGTCCAATGTATTATTTGAATTTTGAATTAATTCAAATGTTTAAAGTATCGAAATCCCTGTTGGCAAATGTGGGAGAGTATCAAGGCAAAAGGATTATTTCCGCCCTTCATAGCTTTTCTTTTCGGCTACAAGCGAGCAGCAGCTTCTAGGCAGCTCTCTGATCCAGCCACTGGGCTATGCACCAAGATTTAGCAGTTCTGGACAGCTGTTCGTCTCAGCTTCAAGGTGCACGAGGGCGCATTTGCTTTGGCTCAATAGCTAGTAAGCTGGAGCCCTCTTAACAAGCTCAAGTTCATGTTAGGACTTCATTAAAGGGCGGCATAGCTTTTCTTTTCAGCTGCAAGCAGCAGCTTCCAGGTAGCTTCTCCTACTGGATATTGAGCCCAAGTAAATCCGACCTCCTGATAAGGCTGCTTGCCGTGCTTGGCAGTTACACAAGCTTTCAAAGCACTATCGTCCTTTTGTCGAGAGGCATAACTCATAGTGTTTCTTTTCAGCTGCGAGCAGCAGCTTCCAGGCAGCTCCTCCTACTGGATATTGAGCCAAAGTAAATCCGACCTCGTGATAAGGATGCTTGCCGTGTTTGGCAGTAACACAAGCTTTCAAAGCAATATGGCCCTTTTGTCGATAGGCATAACTCATAGCTTTTCTTTTCAGCTGCGAGCAGCAGCTTCAAAGCAGATCCTCCTACTGGATATTGAGCCAAAGTAAATCCGACCTCGTGATAAGGATGCTTGCCGTGTTTGGCAGTAACACAAGCTTTCGAAGCAATATGGCCCTTTTGTCGATAGGCATAACTCATAGCTTTTCTTTTCAGCTGCGAGCAGCAGCTTCAAAGCAGATCCTCCTACTGGATATTGAGCCAAAGTAAATCCGACCTCGTGATAAGGATGCTTGCCGTGTTTGGCAGTAACACAAGCCCTCAATGAAATATCGTCCTTTTGTCGAGAGGCATAACTCAAAGCTTTTATTTTCTGTTACGAGCAGCAATTTCTAGGCAGCTCCCCTGGCTTGCTACCCAACAAAACCTAAATCAATGAAGTGCATCTGGAAGCTGACAGAATCATCGTTCCGGTACTATTGAAATCTTGGGGCTTAGACTAGTGACTGGCTCATGGAGCTGCCTAGAAGCTGCTGTTTGTAGCGGAAAAGAAAAGCTATGCCATAACTACTGTGCACCCATCTTATGGTCATTAGTTCATACTTTTATTTTAGTTGTTAAAGGAATTTCACCCCAGGAGGTAGGTCTCCCGACACAAACCAGCGACACCGAGGATTCAGTTGGCACTCCTACAAAAGAGTAGACGCACTTAGGGACGGTGGGAGATACCGACCCTAATCCAAACAAACATTCAACACTACCCATATTGACCACGGCAGACAAGCCATGGCAATGGTCATTAGTTCATAAGTCCCCCTTGACTCCGTCAAGCCGAGGGGACATTTGGAGTCCGGTGGGGTACCAGGAAAAAATGTAATAGTCATCATCATCATCATCATTATCATCATCATCATCATCATCATCATAACTGCCCTTGATGGAGGATCAAGAACCAGGACTGTGCAACCCTGACATATCCAACGGGCTAGAATATAAATACTCTAGAAGGAATTGGGTTGCAGACAGCACAATGTTATCTAGACAAATAGCCAATAAAATCCAACCCAATAACCCCAACACAGTTAGGTCTAGTTTATTCTATTCTATTCTATTCTATTCTATTCTATTCTAGCCCGTCCAGTCCAGTCCAGTCCAGTCCAGTCTAGTTTAGTCTAGTCTACCTAGCGTCTACTTCCACTTCCACACACCAATGAAACCCTACCTAACTTACATACAAGACCCCCCCCCCCCCCCCCCCCCCCCCCCCGGGCCCCCTCTCACACCCTCTCACACCCCCTAACCCTCTCACACTCTCTCACACCCCCTCACACCCTCTCACACCCTTTCCCACCCTCCCACCCCCTCACACCCTGACACCCTCTCATACCCCATCTACAGCAACTGACAGAGGGCATGCTGATTCCCACGGAGTTATTCGGAGAGAAGTGGGTTGTGTTCCGCGATGTGAAGGGCGCACCATGTTGCTTACGAGACCAGTGTGCCCATCGGGCATGCCCCTTGTCAGCTGACAAGGTGGAGGGGGGCCAAGTCCAGTGCCCTTACCCCCTTAGTGTGCTGAAGCTGGCGGCTTTGTGTGGGTGTGGCCCGGCAATAGGCAGCCAGAGCAGGTGTGAGGGGTTCATAAGATCATAAGCTAATCAAGTCGATTTTCTTTCATTTTCTTCGTTTGCTCTTGGTTACGTTAGTTGCTTGCTGGCTGGTTGGTTGGTTGGTGGCTTTATCTGGGGGTGGCCCGGTGATGGGCAGCCAGAGCAGGTATGAGGGGGTAATAAAATCATAAGCTAATCAAGTCCATTTTTCTTCTTCTTCTTTTCGTTAGCTACTGGTTAGGTTAGTTGCTTGCTGGTTGTTTGGTTGGTTGGCTGGTGGCTTTGTCTGGGTGTGGCCAGGCGATGGGCAGCCAGAGCAGGTATGAGGGGTCCATAAGATCATACGCTAATCAAGTCGATTCTTTCCTTTTTTCTTCGCTTGCTCTTGGTTATTAGTTGCTTGCTGGTTGGTTGGTTGGCTGGTGGCTTTGTTTGGCTGTGGCCCGGCGATGCGCAGCCAACACATGTACAAGTGGTTAAAATGTAATGATAACGCCTGGTGGGGAGTGGTATTAAGGGAGACCCGTGTAACGGCGGTAGAGAACTGGCTGCTACTTTACCTGGACAAAGCTACCATGGCGGTTGACATCGACCGCAAACACTAAAGCGCACCCGTAGGGATTCAAACCCCGTACCTTCTTGTTTCGATGTGCTCTACCATTGAGCCAGTCCTCGAAACGGGATGCAAGTGGTTAACAACAGATCAAGTTTATTGTGCTTTATTTTGAATCTCTGTTTGCTATGTGGTTGGTTGGTTGGTTGGTTTGCTGGCTGGCAGGAAGGCAGGCAGGCTGGCTGGCTGGTAGCTTTGTCTGGCTATGGCCCGGCGATGTGCAGCCAACGCATGTAAAAGTGGTTACCAACATATCAAGTTTAGTGTGCTTTATTTTAACTCTCTGCTTGCTGTATTGTTGACATGACATGAGCCCCTTGTTGTCTTTCTTTTTCTGGTTGGCTTTCAAACGCAGTACATGACAGTCCCATCTAAGTGCTGCCCCATCTTCAAATACCACATAATATCCCGCTGGTTAATGAACCTACCAGCTTCGTGGTCCATGCTGGTTAATGAATCTACCGTGAATCTACCATAATATCCCGCTGGTTAATGAATCTACCAGCTTCGTGGTCCATGCTGAAATTGAGGTGGAGGTCCCTGCTGAGCATAGGATTCTCATAGAGAACCCTGACTTGGCACATACGCCTTTCAACCCCACCTTTACACTCGGCAGGCCCACCTAAGTACTGCTTCATGCATCGTTACACCCCGCAGGATATTCCGGAGGTCACTCTACTCTCTATCAGCCTCAAGTTGCATGCTGACATTTTTTTTATTTTTTTTTAGTTGTGAAAGGACTTGCACCCCAGGAGGTGGGTCTCCCGACACAAACCAGCGACACAGAGGATTCAGTTTGAATGGTGGTGCCACTCCTACAATATGCAATATGCACATTGAGGTGGAGGTCGGTGTGCTTGTGTACTCCCACTTAAGTGCCATCCTACCTTCACTGTGTTTAGTAAATATCCAACGGGTCACTCTACCCTCTGCCAGCCTGGCGGTCCCTGCCAAAATTGAGGTGCAGATCCCTGTGCTTCTATACTCCCATTTCAGTGCTGTCCCATTTTCATTGCTTTAAGGATATACCGATGGTCACAGTTCCCTCTACCAACTTCGTGGTCCATGCAGAAATTGAAGTGGAGGTCCCTGTAGAGCATGGGCTTCTCATTGAGAACCTCCTTGACTTGCCACATGCGCCTTTCACCCACACCACCACCTTTACACTCAGCAGGCCCACCTGCGTACCACCCCATCTTTACATCCCGCAGGATATCCCAGTGGTCAATCTACCCTCTACCAGCTTCGTGGTCCATGCCAAAATTGAGGTTGAGGTCCCAGTTGAGCATGGGCTTCTCATAGAAAACCTCCTCGACCTGGCACATGCGCCTTTCACCCACACCTCCACCTTTGCGCGTGGTTGGCCTATTCCTGAAGCTGTGAGGTTCCATGCAAAAGAGGTAAGGAGGTGGCATGTAGCTGAGAGTTGCAACTATGTGTTGTAGCTGTGGGTCTCATATGTTTCATTATGATGTATATTTCATCACATTTTATTTATTTTTATAGCGGAAATTGGGGCCAAAACGGGGTCAAAAGTAGTGTGTGTGTGTGGGGGGGGGGGGGGGGGGGGGGGGGGGGGGGGGGGATCATCATATGTTTCATTAGGACATGTCATTCAATGACACAGTTTATCTTGAGTATCTTATTAATAAATGCACATTGCTCATTCAGGAACAATCAGATAAATGTGGGTCTGCTGATGGGAAACCTCCTTGACTTGGCGGTATGCGCCTTTAACCCACACCTCCACCTTCGCGCGTGGTTGGCATCTTCCTTGAGCTGTGGGGGTCCATGAAAACAAAATCCTTTCAATTATCTACTGTCCCCCCACCACCACCACCACCACCACCACCACCACACACCCACACCACCACACACACCCACGCCAACACAAACACATTCACACACACACACCCAGACCCCACCCCCCCCACACGCACACACTCACACCCAGACCCCCCCCCCCCCACACACACACACACACAGAGGTGTCGAGAGGAAGATGGGATCCATACCCCAATACCACATCCTCCGACCATCTGACCCACCCACCCAACTTTCCACACCCACACCCACACCCACACCTATCCCCACACACCTATCCCCCCACCCCCACCCCCACACACAGGCGTTGAGAGGAAGGATCCATACCCTATCGACATGGCCTTCCATCCACCATGCACCACAGAATCCTCAATAGGTCTGGCTCAGCCTGGTGAGTAAGAAGCATGTATGTCTATGTCTGTACGTTTGTATGTCTGTATGTCTGTTTGTATCTGTGTGTGTGTGTGTTCGTGCGTGCGTGCATGCATGTATGTATGCCTGCATCTGATTGTATCATGTGTCCATTTCTCTTTAAATGTTGCTGGTACAGGAATTGAGAGAGACAAGTGCATCCGACTTCAAGAAGCATCTGATTGTATTTTGTGTCCATTTCTCTTTAAATGTTGCAGGTCAAATTATGAGGGGCAAGAATGCGTCCGACTGCAAAAAGCACTTGCACCAAGTACATGTCTGCTTACCGTCGAAAAAAGGGCACACCCGTCTCCTGTACCGCATGTCCCTTGATTTCATGCCGTGGTTGAGGTACGTCCCCTTCATCCAGCAGATCTGGAAACATGTGGCAGGCCAGGTGCTAGGAGAGGACCTGGTTCTGGTGACAGGTCAGCAGGACATGCTGGAGCGGGGGGGTGACACGTGGGCAAACCCAATGCAGTACGACAAGCTGGCAGTGCAGTACAGGCGCTGGAGAAATAGCATTGCAGCAGGGGATGACCTGGTATCTCAAGAATTTGCCAGGTCAGCGAAGATGGGAGCAGGGGAGCTGTTTGAAGTCACTGAGGCGGAGGGGGCATCTCATGGCGAGCTGGCATAAATTGGTTTCGGAGAAGTCACTAAGGTAGAGGGGGCATCTCATGGCGAGCTGGCATAAATTGGTTTCGGAGAAGTCACTGAGGTAGAGGGGGCACCTCTTGGTGAGCTGGCACAAATTTGTCTCGGAGAAGTCACCGAGGCGGGGGAGGGCACCTCATGGTGAGCTGGCACAAATTGCTATCGGAGAAGACGCTGGTCTTGGAGAACAAATTGGTCTCGGAGCACATATTGGTATTGGAGAAGACGCTGATCTCGGAGAAGACGCGGAATTTGGAGAACAAATTGGTTTTGGAGCACACATTGGTAACGGAGAAGACGCTGATCTCGGAGATGACTCTGGTCATGGAGAACAAATTGGTCTCGGAGCACACATTGGTTTCGGAGAAGACGCTGATCTCGGAGATGAATCTGGTCACGGAGAACAAATTGGTCTCGGAGCACACATTGGTATCCGAGAAGACGCTTATCTTGGAGAAGACGCTGGTCTCGGAGCTCAAATTGGTATTGGAAAAGACGCTGGTGTTGGAGAAAACGCTGGTCTCGGAGCACAAATTGGTATCGGAGCACAAATCGGTCTGGGAGAAGACGCTGGTGTTTGAGAAGACACGGACAACCTCCTGGCTTGCATCATCCTCGCTTGGAACCAGGGTTGTTCAGGACGCTGCGTCCTCTGTCGCAGACACAGCGTCGAAGAGTCCGTTGCGTCATAGGACGCAACGTGGGGAGGGTCCGCTGACCAGAGGGAAGAGTCCGTTGCGTCGCAGGACGCATTCTATACAAATGGTTGCGTCTCAGGCAGCAGAGCTGGGGGTTCTCCTGAAGCACCTGCTTCGAACGCAGCTGCAGTCAGTGAGGAAGGGAATGACACTTTTTCTTTTTTTCTTTTTAGTTGTGAAAGGCATTTCACCCCAGGAGGTGGGTCTCCCGACACAAACCATTGACACCGAGGATTCAGTTTGAATGGCGTTGCACTGACACATAAAGCTGGCATGTAGCTGAATACCTGAATGTGGATGGCACATCATAAAATGTAGCAGGAAGCGGGTTGTCATTAGACTGAAGCCATGCAATCACAAAGAAATTTGAAATTTGAAAATTAGTACGAGCTGCCACAGGACGTGAGACTGAGGGAACCCTCCCGTTTCCATGAATGTGTACATACTGGAGAATGGCTACCATGTTGGGTTTATTTGGTTTCACAGACCCTCTACGCATGAGCTTGGACTAGCGTAACAACTACAAATCAAGAAGAAGCCAGTAGTTGACACATCGCGGAAGGATGGCCGACAAGCAGATGACGGTCGTATGCATCTCAGTATGAGGGTAGCCTAACTGTCAAATATAGTATGGTTATCGGGACTGCACACGATAGAATCCCACACAGACCTCTCTTGACATGTGTCTGCATCTTGCAGGTGGTTGATGACACGTTGCAAGTGGTTGCAGGTGGTTGATGACGTATGTGTCTGCATCTTGCAGGTGGTTGATGACACGTTGCAGGTGGTTGCAGGTGGTTGATGACATTTGTGTCTACATCTTGCAGGTGGTTGACGACACGTTGCAGGTGGTTGCAGGTGGTTGATGACTTATGTGTCTGCATCTTGCAGGTGGTTGATTACATACCACAAGACCACAACGTGGTATGCTTCACAGTTAGGGAACGGCAAATCATATGATGTTGACCAAAGACGAGTATGATATTATACGATATCATACAAAAATCATATGATTTAATATCATATGATATGAGGCCCCAGGCTAAAGTTAACGTTACCTGATCAGACCGCCGGCATCATATGATATCATATGATATCATATTGCCGATCCCTATTTACAGTGCTACTTGCGTATGTGGTACTCGCTTATTCACGAGCCATGTTTTTCTATCACGTTGGTTGGTGGTCTTGGACTCATTGGTCCAAGCAATTCGTTGGATTTTTGAACACACTTTCTGCTTTTCAGTTGTTGTTGGCGGAGCCTCCCCTTATGGGGGTCGGTGCCCCCAGAATCACCCGTTGTCCGTTTGTCGTGTTGTCTTGTTGACGTTTGTCGTGTTGACTTGTTGTCCCTGGCCCTGTCGTAGCCCTACGTAAGCCTGCACCCTGTCAAGGCTGTTCGACACCTGTGTATGTACACTATTGGTCAAACATGTAGTTGTTGAACACTAGGGGTGCTCAAAAGTAACCAGCCACTCGAGCATAAGTCACTAAGCCACAATTTTATGGGCTTGGACTGCTCCCATCTCCTAGTCACTTAGACCCCCGGGTAAGAGCTTCCAGGTTTGGATAGGGGAACCCTATATCTAGCTTGGGTGGGTGGGTGCTGGCATGAATGTGAGTGAGCTGTAAACTAGGGGTTGTGTTAGTTTTTAGGGTTTACAACTTTTGAATCTGGGAAAAATACAGGACCTGTTTATTTTTTCTTGGCCACCGTTTTTTCATGATAGGTGGGGCTAGCTTGTTATCTCGTTTGTTTCTCAGTTGTGCCTTACCACTTTCTGGTTGGTGGTGTCATTGTGTGTGACTTGTCACAAAGTGTGTATGTGTGGGAGGGGGTAGGTGTTGTAACATCTGCAGGGCCAAGTTTTTAAATGTTTGGACCTCGGACCATAAACGCCTTTCATAGCAATAGACTGTGGAACTGAAGGGGTGGGTAAAACAAATCTTACAGAAGTATAAAAAAATAATGATTGGATAACAACTTTTACGCCACAAGAAAATGGCAGAAAAGTTGGTGGACCCCCCTAGCAAAAGAGAGGCATACATGTGCATTCAACCAGAGCCCTACAAATGCAGCACATGAGCCATAGACAAGTATCATCGCGTGGTATGCTTATTTAATCAATCTGCTAGGGGTGTGAAATATAACAATAGAAGCCTTATTACTTATGAGCACCCCTAACACCCTCTGGACAGGTGCAGGCTTCCGCAGAGTCACCCCCCACCTGGCATTCATCCGCTGCACTCGAAATCGGTGCAACCTGTCGCTCCAATAGCCAACACTCTCAGCCATTTATTTCTGTGCCCCTTGCGGGACTTGTCCGCCCAAATTGAGAATGTCCACACGGTATATTCATTTGGCAAACTAGGATCGCAAGAAACAATGTCGGTGCACTGCACAACAGTGCAATGAGGTACACAGAATATTTCGATCGGTAGGCGTTATATATTGTTTTCTGGTCCCGTATCAGCCTTCTGAATCACAGCAATATAGATGAGTTAAAGGCATGGGAGATGAGCAAGGCCAATCGGCCATTTCCAGATTATAGTGGATATACCTAGCTTTAGTGCTTCACTGAATCAAAGGGTGCTAAGTGAGCGTCAAATCATCCAAGAGATGGAATTCATTCTTTTACAGCAAACAACCTGGATGTAGACAGGACACAACCTGCACGCAGTTTCTTTGCACTATGGAACATGTAACAATTCTTCTTCTTTATCATCTGCTTCTTCTTCTTATGCACTCTGGTCGGTGGATAGGTGGATATTCAATTGTATTTCGCGATATTGAACACTACAGAAGTACATAAGTCTGTAGTCCCACAAGTCAATGGGGCGAAATAGGAAGCCCTAAACCCTCTGAAGGGAAGCAAATGTCCAGCCCACTCGAATTTGAATTTGACCATAGCAGAAATAAAATACGGAACTTGTCATTATATACAAAGCATGTGTGGTCCCACTAGCTTAAGTTGCAATATGGCCACACTAAAAAACACTACCACAGAACAAGCATTTTTTATAAAGCTACGTAGATGACAGAGTGAACGTGGCTTAATGAAATCAATTCTCCACAAGGCTGGTGCTGTGGCCTCCTGCTTCCCCTACTCTTCATCACTGAAGTTGTCGCTGGACTCGTTCGCTCCCACCGTTTGGGCATGCCGCTTTCCTGCCCTGGGGTTGTTGGCCCTGGCTGGTGCAGTGGCACCTACGCCTGGCTTCCCCTTTTTCGCCGCCTGCTTTCGCCCTTTGTCTTTCTTGGGTGTAGGCGCCCGCTGTTGAGGGGCTGCACCGCCACCACCAGCTTGAACAGCTTTCTTCTTTTGAGGCTGGGGGTCCTCCTCCGCGCTCCCACTCCTCTTCCCTGCGGTGCCTTGCTTCTGACCTCCTGCTGGGTGTGCTGAGTCAACCTCCATTGCAGAATGGCCGGAGCCCAGGTTACAATCATCCCTGCTGTCGTCATCATCGCTGTCCTTGGCCCCGTCGTCTTCTGAGGCAAAGATGGTCGGCACAAATGTGAAAGACCATGACGTCGACAAGCTGATGAGAAATAACATGTAATTATAATTTAGATATATATATATATATATATATATATAATTATTATAGTACAAATTGTTGTTCATTGCCATTGACAGGCCATAGTTGACCGAAGACAAGCCCGCTCCACAGCATACGAGGTGGGGGGGGGTGGGGGGCTCTGCCTGTCTTCCAACCATCCGCAAATTAAAAGACGATAAACTCCATTTGAGTCTCGCCAATCAACTCCCGCCTATGCCCACCCATCCATTCACATAGATTGTTACTCATCTGTTCATGTTAACTCATCTACTCATCTTAATTCACCTACTCATCTATTCATGTTAACTCATCTACTCATCTTAATTCACCTACTCATCTATTCATGTTAACTCATCTACGCGTCTGAATTCACCTACTCATCTATTCATGTTAACTCATCTACTCATCTTAATTCACCTACTCATCTTTTCATGTTAACTCATCTACTCATCTTAATTCACCTACTCATCTATTCATGTTAACTCATCTACTCATCTTAATTAACGTACTCATATATTCACTTTAGCGCATCTATTCGTGTTAACTCATCTACTCATCTATTCACATACTCACATATTCACTTTAGCGCATCTATTCGTGTTAACTCATCTACTCATCTTAATCCATGTACTCATCTTCAACCGTCTTCTCATTTTAACTCATCCACTCACCTTTTTGATCCTCCCTCATTCCCGGAGGCATGGGCACCCGACACCCAGCCGCACGAATGGAGCTGTCCAGATGGGGGTGGAAGTCTAAGGGGAGGAGTGACTCTGATCTTGCACCATCTCCATCACCTGCTGGGGCGCATATGTTTCATTTTTGAATGTTTTGCTTCTATGTGTTTCACCTTAGTATGTTTCACTTTTATGTGTCGCACTTCTGTATGTTTCACTTTTATGTGTCTCCCTTTGTACGTTTCACTTTTATGTGATTCCCTTTGTATGTTACACTTGTATGTGTTACCCTTTGTACGTTTCACTTTTATGTGTTCCCCTTTGTATGTTACACTTCTATGTGTTTCCCTTTGTATGTTTCACTTTTATGTGTTCCCCTTTGTATGTTACACTTCTATGTGTTTCCCTTTGTACGTTTCACTTTACAGCAATTCAGGGGATGATTTGGACAAAGCGCTTCGTACTTCGTACTTCGTACTTGGTTCTCAGGCCAAATGTTGAGAATTCTCGTGATAAGTCTCGTGAGAATTCTCAGGACTCAATTCACGATGTTTGACAGTTTGATCAGAATTCTCGCGACAATTTTGACCCGACACTATTTCAGCTATGCCGGTTCGGAATAACTGTTACCCTCTGCATACGAGGCAAACCGTTATAGTCCAGTATTTCGAACATGGAAGAACCTTCCGCGAGATAGCAGACTATTTTCAGGGGCACCCATGCAAATCTACTGTCCGAAACATTGTGAACGAGTACCTAGCGGATCCGCAGAATGGTCTAATCAAATTAGGGAAGTCGGGCAGTAGGCACCTCAGTCGAATGCTAACTGACTTTGCCGCAGAAGAACTCCTAAGCATGATCGAAGAGCACGAGGGTGCTAGCCTTCACAAAATAGCTGACGAGCTGCAGAACAGAACCGGCTGCATTCCACCGTGGAGCAGGGAAGCTGTGTACGTAGCCTTGAACGAGCTCGGATATTCCTTCGTGAGGGTTACTAAGAGGGCTGCAGAAGGGGATGAATTGATCCGTGAAGCCTTCTCCAGCTTCTGTATTGACAACCCAGAATTCTCAGATATGAAGCTCGAAACCGAGATATCTGAGTGGAAATTGTCGAGAATTTCGAGAAAAATTCTCAGAATTCTCGATTCCCTCGATCAAAATTGTCGAGAATTCTCGGATTTCCAGGCCAAAATTCTCGATTTCAAGTACGAAGTACGAGTTTTCGCGGAAACGTTGTGTCCAATTCATCCCCTGAATTGCTACAATGTGTTGAACTGTTGTACGTTGAACTTTTATATGTTGAACTTTTATGTGTTGAACTTCCAAAAGCTGCTTTCTACGAGCTCTCTATTGATTTGACTTTCTCTTCATGCTGTTTCATCACCTGCAGGGTTGTAGGCAGGGTGGTATAGGAATATGGTGATTGTAGAGTTTCTACTAATCAATAAAAGGCGCTTTCTACTAAAGAAACAAAATACCTTCAGCGTGTTGGGACTTCCTAAAGCAATAAGCAGATGAATACCAATCACTTGTAGTGTCAGCAGAAATCCTGCAGTTTAAATACAAGCTCCTTTCGCAGGGAGCACACGTCAAGAGTGTGACCGTAAATGTGTGGGCCAAGTAGCACGCTTGACCTCGCAATAGTTAGCACACAAGATATTACCTGGAGAGACTTGGTATAGACTCTTCGGCAGCACGATAGAGCCGGGGTAGGGCGCTATGCTCGCTAGCTCCTCTCGCAGGGAGCATACGTCAAGAGTGTGGCCATAAAGGTGAAGGCCAAATAGCACGCTTGGCCTTGCAACAGTTAAGACACATGTGCAAAAAAAAAACTTGACCTTGCATAGCCAAATAGCACGCTTGACCTTGCGACAATTAACACACAAGATATTACCTGAAGAGGCTTGGTACAGTAACTTAGGAAACAGGATAGAGCCAGGGTGGGGCGCGATGCTCGCACACTGAATGTGCCCAGAAATGTGTAGGCCAAATATCAGGCTTGACCTTGGAACGATCAACACACAAGATATTACCTGAAGGGGCTTGGTACAGATTCTTAGGCAGCACGATACAGCCGGGGTAGGGCGCTATGCTTGCAAGCTCCTCTCGCAAGGAGCAAACGTCAAGAGTGTGACCAGAAATGTGTAGGCCAAATAGCATGCTTGACCTTGGAACAATTTACACACAAGATATTACCTGGAGAGGCTTGGTACAGACTCTTAGGCAGCACGATAGAGCCGGGGTAGGGCGCTATGCTCGCAAGCTGCTCTCCACGTGAGAGCTGAGGAGCTTTGGTGCGCTGGCCACCTTTCGCTGTTGGTGCCGCTTGCTTGCGAGCCCACCTTCTGCTGATGGAGAGGGCGACGTCAGTGGCAAGATCACACAGGCCACGCATTTGCTCGGTGGCCTGCTGCTCCTTGGGGCGGTGGGGGAGGGTGATGTTTAGGGTGATGGGGGAGGATGCTGTTTAGGTGTTGAATCACCGAGAACGCTTTGTTAATGCCTTTATGATTGTCCCTATTGGATTTTGAACATGAAACCATCTTGACACTGCCACCGCCACCACCACCACCAAAACGGCCTAGCCTGTTATCATGTGCTTTCCATCCTTTAGCCTATTTGGCTACCCCTGGAGTGTATCAGACATACATGTGCCTTCTACAACCGCCACGATCACACCGAAATGTGCTACCCTGACACCACCTGCCCACGACCCCCTGCTCACCACCACCGCTGCCACCACCACCACCACCACGAACGACTTACCCTATCATCATGTGCCTTTCACTACCGCCGAGATCACATCAAACCGCGCTATCTTGTCACCACCTGCCCACGTCCACCTGCTCATCACAACCGCTGCCATAACTACCAAGAATGTCCTACCATGTCATCATGCGCATACCACCTTTTAGCCTATTTAGCCACCCCTGAACTGTAACACACATACATGTGCCTTCCACTACTGCCGCGGCCACATCAAAACAGGTTACCTTGTCTCCACCTGCCTACAACCACCTGCTCATCACAACTGCTGCCATTGCTACCAATAATGTCATACCATGTCATCATGCGCATACCACCTTTTAGCCTACTTAGCCACCCTTGAACTGTAACACACATACATGTGCCTTTCACTACCGCCGCTACCACATCAAAACATGCTACCTTGTCTCAACCTGCCCGTCTTCCCCCGATCATCACCACAGCTGCCACCACCACGACCACCAAGAATTTCCTAACTCATCACCAGTTCCTTCCACTACCGCCGTGACCACATCAAACCGTGCTACCTTGCCACCACCTACCCACGACCACCTGCTCATCACAACCACCACCACCACCAAGACATGTGCCTGAGCGCCATGAGGATCATAGGGAATGAGGCGGAACTTGCATGGGTGACTGCATAGGCTGGCTGCTTTGTACCTCCTGCCTTGCCTGTACAGCTGACACCCTCCCACCAACCGCTGCGACTACATCAAAACGTGCAACCTTGTCACCACCTGCCCTTCGCCAACGCTGCCACCACCACCACCACCACGAATGTCCTAGCCGGTCATCATGTGCCTTCCACTACCGTCGCGACCACATGAAAACATGCTACCTTGCCACCACCTACCCACGACCACCTGCTCATCACAACCGCCACCAAGATGGTCCTACCTTGTCACCATCAGCCATGGCGCGCATGTGCCCGAGCTCCTTGAGGATCATAGGAAGGAGGCGGCACTTGCATGGGTGCCTGCATAGGCTGGCTGCTTTGTACCTCCCGCCTTGCCCGCACCGCTGACACGCTCCCACCTACTTCCGCGTCCACATTAAAACGTGCTACCTTGTCACCACCTGCCCTTCACCACCACCACCACCACCACGAATGTCCTAGCAGGTCATCATGTGCCCTCAACTACCGCCGCGACCACATCAAACCGTGCTACTTTGCCACCACCTACCCACGACCACCTTCTCATCACACCCGCCACCACCACCAAGACAGTCCTACCTTGTCACCATCTGCCATGACGCGCATGTGCCTGAGCGCCTTGAGAATCATAGGGAGGGAGGCTGCACTTGCATGTGTGCCTGCAGGGGCTGGGTGCTTTGTAATTCCTGCCTTGCCTGCACCGCCACCCTTGCCCTGCTGCTTGGCCATCCCAGGTGAAGGGGCTAGGAGTGGCTCCAAACAGAGCTGCAGCATGATACTGAAAGGCTGGAGTGACTCTGCGTCGGCGGCTGGGCCAAACTGCAATTCACAGAATAATTGTGTGTGTGTGTGTGTGTTTGTCTATGTTTGTGTGTGTTTGTGGTGGGGGCCGGGGAGAGGAGGGTGAGGGTGCCTTGCCTGCACTGCCAGCATGGCCACCCTTGCCCTGCTGCTTGGCCATCCCAGGTGAAGGGTCTAGGAGTGGCTCCAAACAGAGCTGCAGCATGATACTGAAAGGCTGGAGTGACTCTGCGTCAGCGGCTGGACCAAACTGGAATTCATGGAATAAGTGTGTGTGTGCATGTTTGTATATGTTTGTGTGTGTGTGAATGTTTGTGTATATTTGTGTGTGTGGTGGGGGACGGGAAGGGGAGGGGAGGGTGAGGGTGCCTTCCCAGGGTGCCTTGCCTGCACTGCCAGCATGGTCGCCTTTGCCCTGCTGCTTGCCTACCCCAGGTGAAGGGGCTAGGAGTGGCTCCAAACAGAGCTGCAGCATGATGCTGAAAGGCTGGAGTGACTCTGCCTTGGCGGCTGGGCCAAACTGCAATTCACGGAATAAGTGTGTGTGTGTATTTGTGTATGTTTGTGTGTGTGTGTGAATGATTTTGTATGTTTTTGTAAATTTGTGTGTGTGGTGGGGGCCGGGGAGAGGAGGGTGAGGGTGCCTTGCCTGCACCGCCAGCATGGCCGCCCTTGCCCTGCTGCTTGTTTACCCCAGGAGATGAGGCTAGGAGTGTCTCCAGAAACAGAGGCAGGACCAAAACTAAAATTCGTGGAATAAGTGTGTTTGTGTATGTTTGTGTGTGTGGTGGGGGCCGGGGAGAGGAGGGTGAGGGTGCCGTGCCTGCACTGCCAGCATGGCCGCCCTTGCCCTGGTGCTTGCCTACCCCAGGTGAAGTGGCTAGGTGAAGTGGCTCCAAACAGAGCTGCAGCATGATGCTGAAAGGCTGGAGTGACTGTGCGTCAGCGGCTGGACCGAACTGCAGTTCACGGAATAAGTGTGTGTGTGTGTGAGTTTGTGTATGTTTCTGTGTGTGTGAATGTTTGTGTATGTTTGTGTATGTTTGTGTGTGTAGCGGGGGCCGGGAAGAGGAGGTTGAGGGTGCCTTTCCTGCACTGCCAGCATGGCCGCCCTTGCCCTGGTGCTTGCCAGGAGACGTTTGGATGATGCGACAAGAGATAGATAGGGAAGGGCAAGATAAAATCAGGATGCAGAGGGAAGCCAGTACGGCCACCACTGCGCTTGCTGCTCTCCCCTCCCACACTGTCTTCTGCAACTAGTATTATTCGAAGTTCACTTCATCGGTGCTTTTTATTTTTAGCACCTCCTGATATCATGGTTGGGAAAGTCCCTGTAGCCTATTTGGTCTACCCCCGGAGTGCAACAACATACATACATGGCTACCTACAGACTAAGACACTTGCTACATTACTACAGAACTAAACCCTTAACTGCACAGGAAGTATTTGCACCCTGCTGTGCTCCTACTATTTTATAGGAATGGCAATGCCATTCGAAATGAATCAACGGTGTCGCTGATTTGTGTAGGGAGACCCACATCCTGGGGTTAAATTCCTTTCACTAAAGAACTGACCTCAGGGACGTCTGGATGATGCGACAAGAGATAGATAGTGAAGGGCAAGATGAACTCAGGATGCAGAGGGAAGCCAGTATGGCCACCACTGCGCTTGCTGCTCTCCCCTCCAAATCCTTCACGTGGGCTGAGAGCCTCCTTCTGAGCCTCCTGCTGCTGTTGAACCTGGGCATGGTATATGTATGTATGCGTGTATGTATGTATGTATGTATGTATGTATGTATGTATGTATGTATGTATGTGTGTGTGTATGTATGTATGTATGTATGTATGTATGTATGTATGTATGTATGTATGTATGTATGTTTGTATGTATGTATGTGTGTATGTATGTACGTATTTCTGTATGCATGCTACCTAAATGTATGTATGTATATATGTATGCTTTATTCATTAATCATTATTCTTGTTGCACTGCCTCATCTTGCTTGCAACCTGCGACCTAAATGTATGTATGTTGTTAAGACCCATGGTGCAGTCTTGATAAGACTGTTGTCTGGTGCGTGAGCTGGTTCACTATGGGCAGCAGACGACTAGGAAAGGTCTTATCAACGGGAGCACTC
The DNA here is from genome assembly GCA_013435795.1 of Chlamydomonas sp. ICE-L. Classification (NCBI taxonomy): domain Eukaryota; kingdom Viridiplantae; phylum Chlorophyta; class Chlorophyceae; order Chlamydomonadales; family Chlamydomonadaceae; genus Chlamydomonas; species Chlamydomonas sp. ICE-L. The sequence continues at coordinate 8,703,076 of JACBWV010000626.1, forward strand.
CAGCACTTTGTTTTATGAGGCTCTCGTTTCACTTCCCACCGTGTATTGTTCTATCCATTCGAATGTCTGTAGGTTGTTACAGTCCAGGGGTAGCCAAATAGGCTAAAGGGACCTGCCCAACCATGATATCAGGAGGGGCTAAAACAGAAAAACACTGATTAACTGAACCGAAATCAATTATTTTACCGACAGGGGCCCTGATTTGTTTTGATACAGTGATAATGAATCGTGACGATTATAATTACCTGGTCATATGCTTTAGCGCGGTAGTTCAAGCTCAGGCGCAGAGGGTCTGTAAAACCAAATAAACCCAACAGTATGTACACATGCATGCAAACGGGAGGGTTCCCTCAATCTCACGCCTGTGGCATGGCGTACTAATTTTCGATTTTCAATTACCTGGGCATGGTGACGCTTCATGGTGGCAAACTCCCTCAGCTGCCTGGCAGCTGCCTCCAGGTTGGGCGCTGTTGGGTCCATGGCTGGAAGGGGGTGGATAGGGTGGTGTGCGGTGAGCGGTGGTGGCAGTTGCCAAATACAATAATGTCCCCTCTCGTCTCTTCTCTCAATTCTGGACTTCCCTCATCAGTATTGTTCTCCTGACTGACTCTGACTCTGACCTGTCTCCCCTCGTTTCATCTCTCAATCTGCACTTCTCTCATCAGTATTGTTCTGCTGCCTGACTCTGACCTGTTTCCTCTGGCCTCTTCTCTCTATTCTGCACTTCCCTTATCAGTATTGTTCTGCTGCCTGACTCGGACCCCCTTCACTCCTGTATGTAATGAGAACGCCTGGTGGGGCGTGGTATTAAGGGAGCCCCGTCTTCCGGCGTTAGAGGACGGGCTGCTACTTTACCTGGAAAAAGCTACCATTTGTCCTATATGTACATATGTACGTATGCTACAGTCATGTGACTAGATGGTCCTACCTAGTGAGCCGGCTCCCTGCAGTGGGTAAACCATTACTAGTCTAGTCTCACTCGAGCACCTCTTGGGTTGCATCTTTGCATTGGCCTATTCATTTGCATTTGTATCCTGTTGGTCGGCCCCTAGGGGGCTCAGACATATGCAATGGATACACGAAATCGTGTAGTTGGTGCTGTTTCTTCACGTACCTGGACTTCCGAGGATAAAGTCTGGAGGAGGTATAAAGTCAGCACCCGGTATCACACTGCCCCGGCCAGGCCCTTCAATGCCTCGTCATAGCGTGACGAGGCACTGAAGGGCCTGGCCGTAGCACTGTGATACCGGGTGCTGACTGTATACCTCCGCGAAATCGTGTAGTTGGTGCTGTTTCTTCACGTACCTGGACTTGCGAGGATGAAGTCTGGAGGAGGTATAAAGTCAGCACCCAGTATCACACTGCCCCGGCCAGGCCCTTCAATACCTCGTCATAGCATGATACCGGGTGCTGACTTTAGACCTCCTCCAGACTTCATCCTCCGAAGTCCAGGTTCTTCTTCACATATGGTACAAAAAACCGGTCAAATTAGCCGGTTAATGTGACTTCCCTGACATCTAAGCGACCCGTGTTTGATTCTTGGAGGGAACTTATTCGCGTACGGATCTCAGGGTTGCGGATTTCAAAAGTCGCAAAGCAAGTTGAATAATTGCTACACCAGTACATGCAAAGCCTCGCACGTTCAGCCAGAAAGAAATTTGAATAGTCCCAAAGCAAGTTCAATATTCCGAAAGCAACTTCGCCTCTCGACTTCCTTGGGAGTTGCTGCACGGCCTGCACCTGCGGGCTGGTGCACTTTGGGAACCAACCTGCTGTCGAAAGCTTGCCTCGGAGAGCACTGTTTCGCGTACGGATCTCAGGGTTGTGGATCGTGGACGTGGTGTTTTCATTTGTTGTTTCCCTCCTGTCCTGTGGACTAAATCTAGGGACCTGTAGCATGTCTACGATTTCCCATTGGAAAATTTGCATCTCTGTGCCTCTTGCAGCTCATTGCCGGCAAGGAAATCTGCTGTTCCGCAATAGTACCTGCAGGTTGCGCAGTTGCAACTGTAGCCTCGGCCATGGAACTTCGGGGAGTCAGTAAGCTATTAACTTCATGAGCCTTACAGGCCACCAAGTTTATTAATAATGCCATCTGCACAAACATTTCAAAGTCAAGTAGAATTCATTATGCAATAACTAATGTGTTACAAATGAAATATTAGTGCGTAATAGTCGTGCTATATTGATTCTTGACCCCCCAAATATTAAATTGTTTGGATAAGTAAGCACCTGCTTGTGCATATTTCACCAAGGAGGCTGCCATTGCTACTTGACTCACATGACCCCACCCCCTGGGCCGACCTCCAGGGCGCCCTACTATTTTTGCATTTGTATCCTGTCTGTTATGGTTATTTTTTCCTGCCTGATGTTTTGTTTATCATTTAAATGGATGTATGTTACAGTCACCTCGTACGCATACCTGCGTTGTCCATTCTGCTTGTTGCACTGCCTTGTCTTGCTTGCAACCTACTATCTAATTCTATGTTACAGTCCAGGGGTAGACAAATAGGCTAAATGGACATGCCCAACCTCGGAGGGGCTAAAGCGCCAACAAGCTCTGATGAACTGGACCCCAACAAATTGTTGTACTGACCCTCCTGATATTCATTTACTCTCCTTTCTCTTGCACCCCAGAAGAACCCCTCTCCCGAACACCCTTTCTTGCTCATCTACATCTACATCCACTGCACTTCAAATCCACACATCACATACACTCCACCCTCCAGACCCCCACCCACACACCCTCTTCCATTATGCATCCCACTTCTAAACACTCTCTCCGCCATCAACATGACCCCCCCCCCCCCCCCCCCCCCCCTCCCGTTCTGGCCTCTTTAAATAAATACTCTCCTGCACCCCTCACTCCTCCGAACCAACCCCCTCTCCTGACCCCCTCTCCTTCTCATCAACAAGCACTTCGCCCCCCCCCCCCCCCCCCCCCCCCCCCCATCACCACCACTACCACCACACACACACAATACACATGCTCACCTGCCAATGGTAGCATGGCCGCATACTTGGTTACCCCACACAGACAGACCCCCCCCCCCCCCCCCCCCCCCCCCCCCCCTCTCTCACACACACACAAACAACAAACATGCCTGCTCACCTGCTAGTGGAAGCATGGCTGCGTACTTGGTTACCAGCCAGGCTGGGGCCCCCCTGGGCATGCGTCCTGCAGAGCTCAACTGCAGGAGACTCAAGACATAGCGACTGAGCTTGGAGCCAAAGGCAGCGCGCACCTCTGTGAGGGGGTCCTGCATGGTCAGAGACAGGGACACCCACACAGCTGGCGGGATGCGGGAGTCGTGCCTGGTGCCGAGCCTGTGAGGAAGCAAAAGCGAAGTTATAATTTATTAAAGAGTCAGTTATGGATTACAGACTGGTGAGGAGCATGGACACCCACACAGCTGGTGGGATGCGGGAGTCGTGTCTGTTGCCCAGCCTGTGGGGAAGCAAAAGGGAAGTTGCAAATCAGTTAAAGAGTCAGTTACAGAGTACAGACTGGTGAGGGGCAGGGACACCCACACAGCTGGCGGGATGCGGGAGTCGTGCCTGGTGCCCAGCCTGTGGGGAAGCAAAAGCAAAGTTAGAAATCAGTTACAAAGTGCAGCCTGGTGAGGGGCAGGGACACCCGCAGAGCTTGCAGGATGCGGGAGTCGTGTTAGTTGCCCAGCCTGTGGAAAAGCATAAGGAAAGTTAGAAATCGGTATAATGATCAGTTACAGAGTACAGGCTGGTGAGGGGCAGGGACACCTACACAGCTGGCGGGATGCGGGAGTTGTTTTGGTACCCAGCCTGTAAGGAAGCAAAAGCAAAGTTAGAAATCAGTTACTGAGTACAGACTGGTGAGGGGCAGGGACACCCTCACAGCTGGCGAGATGCAGAAGTCGTGTCTGGCTCCAAGCCTGTGGGGAAGTAAAAGTGAAGTTTAAGACTGCCTTGATGGCTGACATCTGTGTGGTGGGGGTGGGGGTGGGGTGGCGGGAAAAGGGGGTCCACGGCAGTAACAAAAGTAGCAGGAAGTGGCGTGTCCTCATCTAATGGGCAGAGTCTTGTCTGGTGCCAAGCCTGTGGGGAAGCAAAAGCGAAGCAAGAAATCAGTTAAAGAATCAGATAGAGAGTAGCACAGACTCAACGGGTAAAACCTCAATATTCCCCCCTCTACCAAGATCACCCTCACCATCCTCCCTCCGTCAAGATTACCCTCACCATTCCCCCTACTCCGACTCTATCTACCCACCCACCCACACGCAGACACAAACCACCACCAGCACACACCCTTTGTCCTTCCAAGTTTGACGCCCTTCCCACTTACCTAAGTAGCTCATTGGCAGCAGCGAGGCGCACATACCCCTTTTCAACACCGCCCCCCCCCCCCCCCCCCCCCCCCCCCCCCCCCCCCCCCCCCCCCCCGCACACACACACGCACACCACCATGTCCATCCACGTTTGACATCCTGCCAACGTGCCTAAGTAGCGCACTGGCAGCACCGAGGAGCAGATGTCCCTTCTCAACACCGAGTCTAACCCCCCCCACACACCCCACCCCACCCCACACCGGCCACACACACACAACCACCAGCACACACACCATGTCCATGCAAGTTTGACACCCTGCAAACGTACCTAAGTAGCTCTTTGACAGCACCAAGGCGCACATGCCCCTTCTCAACACCGTGTCTATCCCCCACCCCCCACCTACCCACAAACACACCACCAGCACACACACCATGTCCATCCAAGTTTGACACCTTGCCAACTTACGTAAGTAGCGCATTGGCAGCAGCGAGGCGCACATGCCTCTTCTCAACACCGTGTCTACCCCCCCACTCCCCCACCCCATGCACACACACCATGTCCATCCAAGTTTGACACCCTGCCAACGTACCTAAGTAGCTCATTGGCAGCAGCGAGGCGCACATGCCCCTTCTCAACACTGTGTCTATCCCCCCCCACCCCCCACCCCCCCACACACACCACCAGCAGACACACACACACCACCACCAGCGCACACACCATGTCCATCCAAGTGTAACACCCTGTCAATGTACCTAAGTAGCGCATTGGCAGCAGCGAGGCGCACATGCCCCTTCTCAAACTCCGTGAATGCACCCACGTCCTCTATGTCATTCTCCACATCCACTAGCCGCTCCAAGGCCCTCACCAGGGGGTCCACTGCAGTAACAAAAGCAGCAGGAAGTGGCGTGGCCCCATCCATGGGGCACAAGGCGCGAGAGACTGCCTTGATGGCTGACATCTGTGTGGTGGTGTGGGATCGTGGTGGTGGTGTGAAAAGGAGGGGTACACTGCAGTAAGATTATCAGTGGGAGGTGACGTGTCCCCATCCAAGCCTTGGAGGGGCAAAAGGCAACTGCCTTGATGGCTGACATCTGTGCGGTGGTGGTGTGGTAGTGGTGTAGTTAAGGTATAGGTGGTGGTGGGAAAAAGGGGGTCCACTGCAGTAACAAAAGCAGCAGGTCAGTCTAGGTCAGTCTAGAGAGAGGGGGGGGTCAAATACAATAAGCCCCCCCCACCCCTACCCACCACAACACACACACACACACACACCATTCCTCACATAGGCAGCCACCCAGGCGCTAGGTGCCCCCCCACTAAGATCACCCTCACCATTCCCCCTCCTTGGCACCCTGCTACCCCCTCACCTTGGCAGCCACCCCAGCGCTAGGTGCCCCCCACTGCCCGGAAGCATCAGACGCAACGGGTTCTTGTCGGGAACCGCTTGAGCTGTGGATGTCGGCGGTGAGGAAGTTGTGGACCACAAAGTCAACCAGAGTACCAGATGCATCTACAGAATAATGGTGTTGGTGATCAAGGTGATGGAGATGGTGGGTTGGCATGATGGCTTGGGGTGTGTGTGTGGGGAAGATGGTGCTGTTAGTCTAACAGTACTGCAGTGTGCGTGCATGGGCACCACACTGTGATGCTACCTGCAGGTGGGGTGGGGTGAGTGTGTGTGTGTGTGGGGGGGGGGGGGGGGGGGGGGGGGGGGGGGGGTATTATGATGATGATGGTGACGATGATGGTGACGATGGTGGTGACGATGGTGGTGATGGTGGTGATGATGGCGATGGTGGTAGTGATGGTGGTGATGATGGTGATGATGATGGTGGTGACGATGATGTTGGTGACGATGATGTTGGTGATGATGTTGGTGATGATGGAGGTGATGATGGTGGTGATGATGGTGGTGATGATGGTGGTGATGATGGTGGTGACGATGGTGACTAAGGTGGTGGTGATGGTGGGGATGATGCTGATGGTGCTGCTGATGGGGGTGGACGTTGGGGCATTGCCCCAATACACCAGGAGCTCCTTTAGTGCCGTAAAGCTGGTGGAGGGGGGTGGAGGGGGGGGAAGGTGAAGTTAAATGGGGGTGGTGGTGGAGGCTGCGCCATTGCCCCCATTTATATTAGGAGCTCCTTCAGAGCCTTCAAGGAGGGGGGTGGAGGGGGCCTAGGCACCCTTACGGGTTGTCAATCCGAGGTCACTGATCTTTACCTGGATACGTTTGCCATCACCAATGGTGATCAGGATGTTGTCATCCTCCAGGTCAATGTGGAGGAGGCCCCTCTTGTGGAGCTGCTCCAACGCCATGACGACGTCCTGTTGGATGCGGAGGTACATCCGTATCCAACAGGACGTCGTCATGGCGTTGGAGTCAGCGAGGATGGCTGAGTGGCATGGTTGAAAATGCTATTAATTATGAGGGGGGGGGGGGGGGGGGGCAGGGCGGGGGGTATAATGGTTACATTTGGCCTCACCAATGGAGATCAGGATGTTGTCATCCTCCAGGTCAATGTGGAGGAGGCCCCTCTTGTGGAGCTGCTCCAACGCCATGACGACGTCCTGTTGGATGTGGAGGTGCATCCTCATCCAACAGGACGTCGTCATGGCGTTGGAGTCAGCGAGGATGGCTGAGTGGCATGGTTGAAAATGCTATTAATTATTAGGGGGGGGGGGGGGGGGCAGGGCGGGGGGTATAATGGTTACATTTGGCCTCACCAATGGAGATCAGGATGTTGTCATCCTTCAGGTCACTGTGGAGGAGGCCCCTCTTGTGGAGCTGCTCCAACGCCATCACGACGTCCTGTTGGATGTGGAGGTGCATCCTCATCCAACAGGACGTCGTCATGGCGTTGGAGTCAGCGAGGATGGCTGAGTGGCATGGTTGAAAATGCTATTAATTATTAGGGGGGGGGGGGGCGGAGCAGGGGGTATAATGGTTACATTTGGCCTCACCAATGAAGATCAGGATGTTGTCATCCTTCAGATCGTTGTGGAGGAGGTCCCTCTTGTGGAGCTGCTCCAACGCCATGACAACGTCCTGTTGGATGCGGAGGTGCATCCGTATCCAACAGGACGTCGTCATGGCGTTGGAGTCAGCGAGGATGGCTGAGTGGCATGGTTGAAAACGCTGTTAAGCATCGGGGGGGGGGGGGGGGGGGGGGGGGGGGGGGGGGGGGGGGGGGCATTGCCCCCATATACCAGGAGCTCCTTCAGAGACTTCAAGGAGGGGGGTGTAGGGGACCTGGGCACCCTTACGGGTTGTCAATCCGAGGTCACTGATCTTTACCTGGATATGTTTGCCATCACCAATGGTGATCAGGATGTTGTCATCCTTCTGGTCACTGTGGAGGAGGCCCCTCTTGTGGAGCTGCTCCAACGCCATGACGACGTCCTGTTGGATGCGGAGGTGCATCTGTATCCAACAGGACGTTGTCATGGCGTTGGAGTCAGCGAGGATGGCTGAGTGGCATGGTTGAACATGCTATTAATTATGAGCTGGGTGGGGGGGGCGGGGCGGGGGGTATAATGGTTACATTTGGCCTCACCAATGGAGATCAGGATGTTGTCATCCTTCAGATCGTTGTGGAGGAGGTCCCTCTTGTGGAGCTGCTCCAACGCCATGACGACATCCTGTTGGATGCGGAGATGCATCCGTATCCAACAGGACGTCGTCATGGCGTTGGAGTCAGCGAGGATGGCTGAGTGGCATGGTTGAAAACTCTATTAAGCATCGGGGGGGGGGGGGGGGGGGGCATTGCCCCCATATACCAGGAGCTCCTTCAGAGACTTCAAGGAGGGGGGTGTAGGGGACCTGGGCACCCTTACGGGTTGTCAATCCGAGGTCGCTGATCTTTACCTGGATTCGTTTGCCATAACCAATGGTGATCAGGATGTTGTCATCCTTCAGGTCGCTGTGGAGGAGGCCCCTCTTGTGGAGCTGCTCCAACGCCATGACGACGTCCTGTTGGATGCGGAGGTGCATCCTCATCCAACAGGACGTCGTCATGGCGTTGGAGTCAGCGAGGATGGCTGAGTGGCATGGTTGAAAATGCTATTAATTATGAGCTGGGTGGGGGGGGGCGGGGCGGGGGGGGTATAATGGTTACATTTGGCCTCACCAATGGAGATCAGGATGTTGTCATCCTTCAGATCGTTGTGGAGGAGGTCCCTCTTGTGGAGCTGCTCCAACGCCATGACAACGTCCTGTTGGATGCGGAGGTGCATCCGTATCCAACAGGACGTCGTCATGGCGTTGGAGTCAGCGAGGATGGCTGTGTGGCATGGTTGAAAACGCTATTAAGCATCGGGGGGGGGGGGGGGGGGGGGGGGGGGGGGGGGGGGGCATTGCCCCCATATACCAGGAGCTCCTTCAGAGACTTCAAGGAGGGGGGTGTGTAGGGGACCTGGGCACCCTTACGGGTTGTCAATCCGAGGTCGCTGATCTTTACCTGGATTCGTTTGCCATAACCAATGGTGATCAGGATGTTGTCATCCTTCAGGTCGCTGTGGAGGAGGCCCCTCTTGTGGAGCTGCTTTAACGCCATGACGACGTCCTGTTGGATGCGGAGGTGCATCCGTATCCAACAGGACGTCGTCATGGCGTTAGAGTCAGCGAGGATGGCTGAGAGGCATGCTTAAAATTACTATTAATTATTGGTTGGTTGGTTGGTTGGTTGGTTGGTTGGGGGGGGGGGGGGGGGTACAATGGTTAAATTTGGCTAGAGGGAGCAGGGGTGCAGCCAGGATATGGCGGTGATAACAGGCTATATTATAATTAAAGTAAGATATACGGCTGGAAGAGCATAAAATGAGATCGTAGGAAAGGGAAGGTCAGGAGAAGAAAGCATGGAAGGCGAGAGATGAGTGTAAAAGGGATAGTGATGATTGTGGTGATGGTGATGATGATGCATCTGTGGAGGAATGATGATGGTGATGATGATGAATTTTCCCTAGTACCCTTCTGCACTCCAAATGTGCCCTACTGAACTCCAAATGAATAGATGGTACATGGAAGAGGTAAGGGGAAGGGGCTTGGTGAAGAGCATCTGCTGCTTCTGCTGTGAACGTATTTGCCAATAGGTTTTGGCACATTGCTTCCCTGTTGATTGATTGTTACAGCTTCATTGAGGGACACGTTCATTGGACTTATTATGGCTACCCTGGGGCTGTAACAGATACTGTGTATATGATAGAATTAAGGGAGTTGCCCAACAACGACATCAGGAGGGGCTAGCACGAAAACAAACTGATGAACTGAGCCCCAAACAGTTGACAATACTATAATTTACCACCAAGGGCGTCGGGTGCCATCCATCCTACACTGCACAGCCTTTGAATGGCGACAGGAGTTGTGAGGTCACACACTGTAACAATAGATTGTTAGGTAACACACACTGTAACAGATACTACAACTTACCGCCAAGGGCGTCGGGTGCCATCCATCCTACACTACACAGCCCTTGAATGGCAGCATGAGTTGTGAGGTCACACACAGAACTGGGCACCAACTGCTGTTTTAAACGCTTGCTGAGCCCCCTCAGATCATAAGGTTTCGGGGTGCCTGACGGGCGAGCAGGGATTGCTGACGAGTGCAGCAGGACAGCAGGCGCCCACTTGGCGGCCTCTGCTGGTCCAATGGTGCAGATTTCTTCCATGCATGTTACAAGCTTCTGGTTCACCCCTGCATCTTGCCTGCGGTACAGAGAAGAGGGTACTGTTTTCAGGGGAAGCAAAGAGTCTGCGTGTGTGATGTGCGCCTGTTTGAGGCTGTGTGAGATGGGGTGGCATCTGCTAGTCTGATGATATGGACTTATACATGGTGATGATCTTCCGGTTGATTCTGGCATTCAGTAGCTTGCGAGAATGAGCAATCCTTCACGCGAACAAAGCCACATCGAAGACGTAACTTTTCTGCTATGTGCCCCAGATGAAGGAATGAGTCTAAGTACACTGTTGGGTGCGGGGTGGGACGATGGGTTGAGAGTGGTTCTGTTTGTGGTTGGGCTGGGGGTGGGGTGGGAAACTGGGTTGAGTAGGATCATATTTGGAGTCAAGTAGCATGCAAGAACGAGCAATCTTTCATTCAAGATAGCGGCACTGAAGGAATCCCGTTTCCGCTCTGTATGTATCCCAGGTGAAGGCTACTTTTCTTATTGTGAAGGATGGGCAAGTCCTTTTAGCCTATTTTGTCACACCTGGACATACATCCCAGGTGAAGATAGGAGTCTGAGTGCACTGCTGGGCGTGGGGTGAGACGCGGGGTTGAGTAGGGGTCATACTTGAAGTCGGGTTGGGGGTGAGGTTGGGTTGGGGTAGGACGCTGGGTTGAGCAGGGGTTTGATTGAGGGTGGGACGGGACGCTAGGTTGAGCAGGGGTCATATTTGGAGTTCAGCATGGCACCAGAAAAAGTGTAATCATCAGCATCAGCATCATCAGCATATTATCATATAGTTTGAAAGTAGGTCAAATGTGAAAGGGAAGCGAGGTGCAACGTGTCAAAAACTACAAAAAGCTAAAAACTGCGTTGTACAGCCGCCCTGCTTACCAGAGGCTGGTATCTGACAGCTTGATGCACCGGGACAGAGCCTTGACCAGTGCACTGAATGCTTGGGTCTCCATCACGGCGCTGTGGGAGGTGCGACCACCGTCGGTGTCGAGTGCTTCTATGGGATCTTCAGAGACTCCTTTATTTCCCTTCTTACTCTTTCCTTTGGCGTTGGTAGCTGCTAGGGAGTCCACACTGTGTTGGGCATGCTCCTTCATGATGCTGGTGAGGCTGTGGCTCTTGTTGATCAGCTCGGCAAGATGCGTGGCGTTGGGTGCAAGCAAGGCTGCTGCTGCCTTGCTGCATCCGCTCAGCTGCATCGTGCCAAGAGGAACGTGTGCATGGTGTGTGTGTGAGGTGTGTGGTGGTGGAATGGTGTGAGTGTGCGGTGGTGCGAGCAAGGCTGCTGCTGCCTTGCTGCATCCGCCCAGCTGCAATGCATTATAAGGAATGTGTGTGTGGTGTGTGTGTGCAGTGGTGGTGGTGGGGACCAGTGACATAAGGATATAGAGGAAGGCAGGTTGGGTTTACTGGCAAGAGAATAGACGTTTTCTTGACCATGAGGTATGTGGGATGCCTCCTTTATCTGTGCCCACATGAATGCATATTGAAATAAATCAATAAGAGCAGTCATTGACTATTGCTCCATATTTTCTGAGTAACGCATTACTAATTTACTATGTATTATTATGAAACACACTAAGTAACTTACCACCACCCCAACTCCACTACCACCCACCACCTTCTAACCACCACCTCAACTCCACTGCACACTCCATATTTTGATTAATCTGTTGGAGCAATTACTCACCACTTAAATCATCTGCATCGCTCGAACTCTGCCCTCCGTAGTTTACAATTTGTTGGGGTTCAGTTCACCAGTGCTTGTTTTGTATACAGCCGTTCCCAATATTGAGGTTCGGAAAGTCTATTTAGCCTATTTGGCTACGCCTTCACCGGCTAGACTGTAGAAACACACACTCACCAGCTTGCATAATGCTGGCAGGAGAGCTGAGATGAAGCCTTGCTCCCTTTCCAACCCTTGCTCCAGCTCATCCGCAGGCTCAACATCATCACACGGGGTTTTCGACTTGGCTGACTTCCCCTTGCCCTTGGCTTGGGCTGCACAAAACAAGCAGCCACATTCAGAGCTTTGGCAAGCAAGCATATGAAGTGCATTGGCTTTACTAAGGGAAATGAAAACGTTGGAAATATCTTATCAGCAAGTAAGTCCTTCTTGACACCGCCAATCCGCAGGCGCATTTGGAGTCCAAAAGGGTAACAGGCTTACAGGCTAATGTATCCATCGTCATCAGTGCAGGTGCCGAAGCCTTGAAAACTTTTGGAGTCCAATAAGGTACCAAGATGATGTATCCATCACCATCAATGCAGGTGCCAAAACCTTGTTACAAATCAGGGCCACCATCTTACCAAGCACCAAATGTCAAGTAAAAAACGTACCAGCCACTTTCTCTGTAGGAGCAGCGCCCAACTCCTTGGCTGTAGATTCACTATGCTGCAAGCTCAGGGGGAGCAACATCCCTGTCATCACCTTAAGCTGTTGTGAGGACAGCAGAGTGGGTCGCACCATATCCAAGAGAGATGAAATGTACTCAGCCATTGCCGTCTTGGATCCCAGACGCTCCAGCAAATCCTTCTTGGCTTCGCGGGCTTGCCTCTGCGGGGAAATAGTGATGTGATAGATATCAAATATACAGGGTAATGGTGATAAATATATGAATTGTGATCAATTGTGATAAACATGCAGGGACACAGTGATGAGATAGATATCAATTATGCAGGGTAATGGTGATGAAATAATTAATTATGATCAATTGTGATAAACATGCAGGGATACAGTGATGTGATAGATATCAAATATGCAGGGTAATGGTGATTAATAAATTAATCGTGATCAATTGTGATCAACATGCAGGGAAATAGTGATGTGATATGATAGGGCAGGGAGATAGGGCGGGTGTTTAGCTGTCTAATGTGGTGGTGGTGAATTTGGTCATAGACTTTAGACTAGATACATGTATAGTGTGTTTTATGTCACCCACCCCACCCCACCCCCAACCCAGAACCACCACTTTCAGTACCTTCCCTTCTCTACTTGTACGGATTTCTTATAACAATTCAGCGGATGATTGGGATTTTAGTCTTCGAACCACTTTGCAGTTTGTAGTTTGTACCTCTAATTTGAGAATTTGGCCTGAGGATTCTGTAATTTTGGCCTGAGAAACGAGAATTCCAAAAATTATCATTTTTGCCTGAAAACGAGAAGGTACGAACTATGAACTACGAAACCTAAATCCAAATCATCCCCTGGATGGCTTTAATATGTGAGCAGGCAGCGTGAACCAGTCAGCCTGTCAGACTGCGGGGGAACAAGATAGCTGGTACTTGCAAAACTCACCTCATTCAGCGACAGGTCACAGACTGTGGCGAGCCTCTCAAATACCTTCAAGTCTTTCACCTGAACGGAATAAAGGGAGGTGAAAGTGAACAAAAAGAAGCCATGTCTTATGCCGAGTAGGTGCTCCATCCATCCGCTGGTATTATTTAAAAAAATGGGTGGGGGGGTGGGGGGGGAAGTAAGGAGGGGAGTGCTGGTACAGTAAAGGGATAGTACAGGGCTTCAGGGACATGGTTAACAAGTACCACCCACATAGCACACAAACCACCGCTTTACCCAGCGTCAGCTTGTAGATAGATCATGCAGGTCTCTGCCTTGGCCTTCTTCTTGCCCTCCGCAGTCTTGGCTGGGGCGGCCTTTTTGGTGGGAGCCTTCTCAGCAGCTTTGGGGCCCATTGTGGGGCCCATTGGTAGATTGGAAAAAAATCTAGAGGAGTTGCGGAAATCATTACTCACAAGATAGAGCTTTGACATGAGGTCCCTCCCAACAGCTTTGTCCTCGTGGGGGCAGCAGTCCAAGACACTCAGCATGAGCCGCTCCATGCAACGCTCCAGAGAGTCACGGTTTTGCTCTTCGGTCTTGGACTTCAGTTTCGAACGGACTGAGAGCCAGCCTTGGAGTGCAGCCTATAGGTTTATGGTTACAGTTGTAGTTGTAGGTTGATGTGTATTGGGGTGGGGTTGATATGGGCCCATGCTTTTGTTTGTGTTGTTCTCATTGCAGTTGCTGTTGTCGCTGCTGTTGTTTAGGCTTCAGTTGTGGATTTGGATATTGTTGTGCTGGAGTGGGTGGACCAGATATGAACCTGGAATGCCTAGGGGTAGGCAAGAGATTGGATAGGGAGGGGATTTCAAACACGAGAAATGGTTGGATTTTACTGGGCAGAAATTTCCTCCTCAGCTCTCACACAAGGATACATGCTTGATTATGATATAGTGGTCGACATAAATATGCTTACACGTAAATATAAATAAACATAAATAAACAGAAATATGCATTTCTCACCTGAGTCTTGCATTTCATGGACACCAGCCGAAGCAAAGCCTCCTTCTCCAGGTCAGAGGCTTGATCATAGACCACCACCTGCAGTACCAAGCAAATAATAAAGACCCAATTTGTTAGGTCCCACTTCCTGGGGTGAAAATCCTTTCAACACAAAAGGCCAGCTTACTGAGACGCACGAGGAAGTGCACATGTCTAAGGAATCCACCCAAAGTGCATTAGCACTGCACGAGCTCGCAGTCTACTGGACCCAGCCAGACACAGGGTCTATACAACGTTTCAGCTGGGAAGGAAGCTGGTGACAGCCTGACACACAAAATTTGCTCTTGATGGAGTAAATCATATCTTGTTGTTATTCGAAGTCAAACAAACCCCTTGCGCCAGACTAACCCTGCACCGCAGAGCTTACTATGATTCCCTGCATACCTACCCATATCTTGGCGCAAGTACGGGAATCCAGGCCTGCAGGGAACAGGCCCCCCTGAGGGCTGCTGAGGCTAGCCATGAGATGAGAGCGAAGAGAGATGTTGTGAAGGGAGGTCCACACAAGTCTGCCGGGTATCCACAGGGCGAGAGGGTCCATACTGTCAGAAAAGCCGTCTGCAGGGATAAAAACTTGCACAGATAGGTGGCGGTGCTGCTGATGTAAATGATGGTGATTGCCATGATGTTGTTGATGATGGTGAGGATGATTGCAATGATGATGATGATTATGGTGAGGATGATTGCAACGATGTTGATGATGATAGCGATGGTGTTGATGATGATGATGATGATTGCGCTGCTGCTGCTGCTGCTGATTGTGATTTTGATGATGATGATCATGATGAGTGCTATGACTTTGATGAACAGAAAACCAACCCACAAGATGTATGTGTAACGATGCACCTTACCCGCAAGACTGAATGCGGATGAACAGAACCCATGCACAGACTGGTCATCTACTCTTCAAAAGGTGAATTCAGGCAAATATAGCCAAAAAGCAAGTATCAATCGGTGGTTGGCCCCAGTACAAGCAAACAGGCTGCCCCCCTCAACCTCACCCCTTGTAATAAGGTGTCCTATTCATTTATTAATAGCCAAATAAATAAAACACAGCATGAGCACTCACGCTTGCCAACGTGAACTGCAAAGGAGCGGAAGACTGTCATGAGGCCTGTTGCAGCCTCGTTGCGTACTGTTTTGGAGGTGTCTCTCAAGCGCCGTCCCACTGCCTCAAGCACGTTGAGGGAGGCATGGCTCAAGTCTGCAGCAGCAAGCTCGCAAACCACCCGGCATGCTGCAACTCGTACTGAATCTGCAGGGTCCTGTAGCCTCCCAGCAGTTCCATTCAGGACCTGAAAATATACCAGGCATTATATTGGGTGTTAATTGAGCAGCAGCAGAGTGTTGACTGTCATGAAAACGCTTGGTTCATGGGCTGAAAGCTGCACAATTCCGGAGTTCAAATTCAAATATCCAGACGTGTTACGACTCTCATCTGCCACTTGTCCTGTTGCTACCTAGTGAATCGCTAAATAATTCAACACCAACTGCGAGTTGTATCGACTTCGAAGACCAAGCACTGAGTGATGGTTAGTCAGTCCCAGGTTGAAGACATCGCATGAAGGCAGCAGATGAGCAAGACCCGTTAAACAAATGGCCAGCTGCATTGCTCCCTACATCAAGATTTCTGAGCAAGCGTCGTGATATGTCCCATATACCCCAATGAGTTTCTCGTACCTGTAGCCTCAACTGCTCTGTGGGTGCCGAGGATGCCAGTGAGACTGAGTGGTTGAGCATGATCAGTCGAATGTCCACACGATGGTCGACATACCTGTATTTGAACGAGATGGTATTTCAGATACAGACTAGTTATATCATTGTAGCGAGCTATTGTTTTTTAGGTGGACTGGTCCCTTGCAGCTATCCTTATCTAGTAAGTAGGATCGTACATCAATTTTAGCTGTGGCAAGCACAGTAGAAACCTTGACAACATATGCAATCAAATTCTTATATTCTCAATCATAAGCATGAGATACAAGAAAAGTCCCAAGAAAATCTGCCAGGTCCAAATAATTGGTTAGCACAGCTCACAACAGTGATAACCCTGTACCTTTTCATGAATCTCTCAAGAATACCAGGGTATTGATCAGCAAAATCAGAAGTTGGGGCTTCGAGAAGTTTAATAACCACGTAGACTGCATCTTTTCGGCGGCCCTCCTCCTCTGCGTCTAGCTCAGCTCCAATGTGCGGAAGCACAGGTAACAAGACTTGGGGCGCCACCCCAAATATCTGCAATTCCAAAGAGAGAAAAATCAGATATGTTCTTACTTACATGTTTTTTATGAACATCACCAGGAAGTGTCAAGGCCACCAAATGTTTCCTTCTCCCGATCGATTTTTTCTGATAATTGGGCTGTAATGTAGCATGCCGATGATGGCGATATTATGAGACATTTTTCAGGTCATTCTGAGCACCTCATTTAGGGGGGGGGGGTCGGCCCTCCTCAGGTTTTTTCCTAACTTTTTACTCAGACCTCCAAATGACATTCTGAGACCACCCATGAGTAGGCCTTGGCAAGGGCAGTCCATTGGCACCACTTTGGAACTCGTGCAATAAGTATCTACGCCTTGGGTGGGTGGGTGGTGAATGGGGTGGGAGGCTGGGTGAATTAATGGGTGAGTGGGTGTGTAAATGGGTGAGTATGGGTGGTATAGCACCTGCCCTGTGTGGGAATTCCGAGGATCCCATTATGTGCGCTATATTGTAAACCCCTATAATCCATATCTAAGATTTTCAAAAAAGGGGTATTTCTATTGAGGTGGGTAGGGGGGTGGGGGGGGGGGGGGGTGGGGGGGGGGGGGGGGGGGTCAGCCCCCCTCAGGTTTGTTAGGGATAGGTGTCCCCCATTTATTTTTAATACTCCCGACATCACGCATGATATCCATGCATGCGTATACGTTATACTGCCACATGTTTACTTGTTGTTATCATTGATCGTATGCAATCAAGTGATCACCTTGAGAATGGCCTTGTAGTTGTTTCGGCGGGCAGCTGCTGCCTTTTCTGCATGGTTGATTTTTCCACCTTTATGAGTGGCCTCAATGTGCTCCTGGGCTGCGCTCACACCTTTTGCCCCCTCGGCTTCTGCTAGCATTTCATCAGTGCCCCCTCCCGTACTGATAAGGCAAGTCAGGTAGCGCTGTAGATGAGGGCGAATGATGTCCTCAGAACGTAAGACCAATTCTCCAGCCACTCTGAATTAGGAAATGGAGGAAAGAATTGAAAGGGGGAGGAAACTTGTTTCACTCAAAAACACTGCCAGTAGACAAGGTGATAGTTCAGTCAAACGGCTCTGCCCCATATAGCCAGGTCTTGTTTCAGCAAGATTATAATAATCTCTTCATGAACGATACCCTTCTACCTCTACATGCCGAGCAGCAAGCGCCCACTAGTAGTAGACTTGTACATCTCGCCACACTGCATGAGGCGAGTTAGCTACGACAACAAGCATCAATTATGCACGACATACCTGCTCTGAGCTGCAATTTCTTTTGTGCTTCCTGAGCTCCCCAGACGGCCAAGCATTGCCTGCAGCAAAGCACTGAGGACTGGGTCGCTCAGGATATCACCCACATCATCCTCGGCTGCTTCTAGAAGTCCAGATAGTATCTGAATGGGAAAGTACATGGACAGCCATGTTAATGAGTAAGGAAAGTGCGCAGCTACACCTCACCGACACATTATTAGGGTTGGGCCGAAATATGAACTTATGATCATACATTAATATATTCATACGTATGTTTTTTTCTCGAAACGTATACTCATACGTATGTCCAAACGTATGAGTAGTGAACATCGATAAGTACAGCTCGCTTCCCAGCATTTAACTTTCTCGTTTTTCATTCAATTTTTGATTTAGATAGCTCAATGCATAGCTATTGACCTTCTCTATCACAATATGCAATGCAATTAACCCTTCAAGTGTACCATTTTGTTTAAATTTGGCCCAAAGTTTGATTTAGATAGCCAGATATCAGGCACAGATATCAGAGTGCCACCTAGCCTTCCATTCCATTGTGCTCACATGTGGGCTTGGTGGATTGATGTTGCAAAACTAGTGCAATGTGAACATAAACAATGTTGCAATATATTTATATACTTATATTATTATACACGAATACAGTTATATACTAGACCAACTGGCGTTGAATGGCCCCCTTAGATTGGCACCACGCTTCTCGGTCGGCGCGCTTTCTGGTCGTGATTTATTTTTCTGAGGGTTGGACAACCTAAACTTGCCATATCATTTTGTTGATAGTTAATATGTGATGTCAATGAAATTAGCTACGTGGCAATACCTTTAAACCCATGTGAAAGTATTTTCTCCAGAAGTAGATAAAATTCACACACGTTGATAAGTTTATACAGCATATACAAATCAAAATATACGTTTGCTTCCCAACCCTACATATTATTCAAAGCACCACTGAGAGTTTGACGATATTTTCTCTCAACTAATGGGATAGCATTGAGCACTGTACATACCTCAACGATTGGATGCTCCAAGTCGTCCACACTGTCATCCCTGTTTGGAGGAGCAACATAATTGAAACTTAGACTCAGTCCTTCCCTCAAGTGTAAAAGATGAAGGCATAGAAAACAGCCAAATATTTGGAAACATCTGTTGGAAGGGGACAGGGTAGGTAGATAGGTGTGACCAACTACTCCTTCATATTCTATATTTCAATGTGTCACTGCTTCAATAACATCTGCGTGTGACCAAGTAAAATATGATCATCAGCATTCTACATTATTGTACCAGTGGCATATTCTATATTGCTATACCCATATTATATCAATATGTTATTGCGGGCTCCTCTTTTATGATATTACAACATTCATTTTGTGTATCATCTCATTACATTCAAATGAGCAGGGCATCAAACGATTTATATTGCTATGTAATTCAGATTAGGGATAAGGACCCGATTATTTCCCCCAGTATGAAGAGGCCGCTTTACCTCGCACATCCAAGCAGGACTTCGAAAAATTCTGTCAGAATGTCTGGAGCGTCAAGATCCAGCAACAGCAAATGAAATTTGACTTGCTCAGTCAGCTGAAGAATGCTCTGGGAGATACTGAATGCAGGAGCACTGGGGTTGTCCAGTTTGGCTAGTGCCCATAGTAGAGCACGGAAAACGTCCTGCACAATTACAATAACAGGTTGCAATGGGGGTGTGGTGCATATGGTTTGGATACCGGCATAGAGGAGGCACATTTCGATTCAAATGCAATCAAACCAAATCAGATATTTTGGTACCCCCCCCCCCCCACACACACACACACTAAGCTAAGCTAGGTTGGAAGAAACAAGGTGTGGAGAAGAAAAGCATCAGAAAGCTTGAAGTTCAGATTTGATAAGACAGGATATTCCAGCAAAAAGAACTTACTTTGAGTTCATCATCTGTGAAAGGCGTCTCAGGAGCATAAATCCTCAGCATGTGGGTCAGGCAATGGCAGCTCATGAGCTTGACATCCTGCAGAATATTAAAAATTACAGTGTTTTTACCAAGTCTGAATTCTTTCAAGTTTGAATTGAATTGGTACTGGGGTTCCTGATCATCAGCAAGGGGAACATGCTCATGTCAACCTGAATCACCAGATCTTAGGACTCACGTAAATAATCTGAGACAACTGGGTGCAGCTTGTCCATAGAGGAGGTACACAAGCCTGTGAATCGAGCAACTTATCCCAATATTTGAAGTGGCTGTCATGATATTTGTCAAGGATTTGTCAGTTGTCCTTGAAATTGGTTTTATGGGGATTTAGCCAGTCACAGGGAGATTCAAAGATTGCAGCCTATTAAAATACCTTGTCTGAGTGCTCTGAGCACTGAAGCAAACTAGAAGCAATTGTTGGCCCCAGAGTTTTCAGACATTCCACGTCTTGGGGAGCTTCCTCGAGTTCTGTTCTGAGGCCCTGTATCCGTAGCAACAAGAGATGGGTGGTTAATTCCAGCGAAGACTGCGCCCATGCATGGCTCTAGCCTGAGCACGATTGGAGGTGAAATACTGGACGAAGCTATTTTATTTCGCGGGGCCTGTGTATCCTCGCGAGTTCCGGGAAACGATGATATCCACCTTCAGAGCTTTGAGCAGAGGATCTTTGCTTTTGTTTGGGCTTGCAAGCTGCTTGGTAATTTCCTCCAGCGCCTTCGCATCCAATGTGAATTGCCACACCGTTTTATGTTTCTTAGGATTCTTCATCTGGAAGCCGGACAGAACTCGAGCTTTCTACTCAGCTCAATCCAAAGGCGAATTTTGTATAGCGTTGGAGTAGTGTTTCTTTGGAATTGCGTACATTTGTTATGCGGCGATAATAATTGCGCGCTGGCGGAAGACAGTCTCGCACCAGGTACTTCAAATTTGAAAAGGACATATTGCTCCAGTGTAGCAGGACCCCCTAAAATAGCGCCTGTGCCGTTGTGTCGAGCCCCCTATCCCTCACCTCACCTGTCCCTCGGTGCGAGCCTGTCGAGCCCCCTCTCACCTCACCTGTCCCTCGCTGCAAGTCAAGTCCCAGTGAGTGATCTGGCAGGCCAAGACGGGGGCCAAGACTCCTGACACACGATGCATCATTTGCGGTGGACCGAAGCTACATCGTGAAACTCGTGTTAAGTCGAAGGATATGTGCCATGTGGGGCTTATTGAGCACTTTCCTATCATTCGACCACCTTTTCCTGGGTTTTCTTGCGGGATCTGATGGGAGATTCCAGGTAGGTCCGGGTAGGTCCCATCAGTCATATATATGCGGGACCACGGCAAGGCAAGGGGTCGCCGGCCAAAATCTCCTAACGCTTCTCCATGCATGGCAAAAATATTTATGTAGAAGCTTTTAACCTTCTCTTATTTATCCCTGCTGGGAAAACATTCTGAGCTGCTAGAAGCCTCTACTCTTGCTGATTCCCTCTATCAACACGTCGATCTACGACAGAGCCCCCCCACTTCTTCTTCTACCCCATATTCAGCTGTTTGCTCTCCATATTTCCCCCCATGCCCATGTTCGCCCTCAATTCGTATGCAACCAACTTGCGGGGTGCCAACCCCATCTGCTGCCGAAAGATGCGAGCCAGATTGATCGTCCGCGCCTCGACCGGTACATCAGGTCCCTCCTCGAGAAAAGTACGATTCCCCTGATTTGACCCGCGTGGACTCGATCCAGGCCTACGTTGCAACCATCCGGGGATGAACCATCGCAAGCTGTTTGCAGGTCGTGGGCATGGGCAGCTGTGGAGTGGACTATCTTGCATCTATTGCGCAATTTCCCAAGCCGGATGATAAACTTAGGACAGAAAAGTTGGAGGTATGGCCTTGTATATAATTTATATGAAAACATATTTCTAGAAATGAGACATGGAATGCTAATTCTTGTACTACATAAGTGCTCCCGATTATGCAGCAACACATATATCAAGATAAAACTGCGGAGAAATTGTCCGTACAGACTGAGTGCGTGCTACACAATGCCGTACACAATGCCACACCACACCGCACACAATGCCACAAATAGTAAACATAAGGTTGAATCCCACCGCATCCCTCCTGACCTCTTTGAACAACTCCTCCATAATCCCATGATTTATTTGTGCACGTATATATTGCAGGTCCAAGGAGGGGGCAACTGTGCAAACGCCTTGACTGCTGTTGCTCGGTTGGGCTTGTCTCCATACTTGATCACCAAGGTACGTTATTCTGATCAAGCAATTTAACAAGCTATGGTTTATTCTCCTGGTCCTCCTAATTATTTGAAACTGTTGCTTTCACATTTGCTGAATGTAAAGGAGAGAGATATCATGATGGTAGAGCCTTGTAACCTGGTCACCTCAAGTATCTGTAGAAAACTGACTGACAAATAATATGTACAGGTGTTCTTCACCCACCTTCAGCATGGGCCCAGCTTGAAAGTAGAACAGTGCTTGAAAACTGGTGGATCCTATACTGAATAGGGATCGGCAAATCATATGGTACTGACCAAAGGCCAGTATGATATCATATGATAGCATGCAAAGTTCATCATATGATATTGTATGTGAATGGTAACTTAAGCCTAAACAGACTGCCCGCATCATATGATATCGTATGATATCATATGATAACATGCTATTATACGATGTCGTATTGCCGTTCCCTAATACTGAGACATTTTCGTTCTATCTCTGTACAGATTGGTGATGATGGTTTGGGTGATGGCATTTTAAGGTGAGTAAAGGCCGAGTAAAGGGTTCATCATCTCTGGCACCCACCATCACCCCTTACAACATTTTAGCCTCTGAACAGCAGTCTGGCTTACTAAACATGTAGTCCAATTGTAGTCTAAACGGTTGCCTGGAATAGTAAAATTATAGCATAGTTATAGTCTAATTGCAGTCTGGAATACTAAAACTGCAGTCCAATTGAAATCTAAGCCGCAGTCTGGAGTGCTAAATTTTTAGTAAAGTTGTAGTCTAAATGGCAGTCTGGAATACTAAAATTGTTGCCTGATTGTAGTCTAAACGGTAGCCTGGAATACTGAAACTGTAGTGTAATTGAAATTTAAGCGGCAGTCTGGCTTATAAAACTGTAGTCTTATTGTAGTACAAACGGTAGCCTGGAATTCTAGAACTGTAGTCTGATTGAAATCTAGACGGCAGTCTGGAATACTAGAATTGTAGGATAATTGTAATCTAAATGACAGTCTGGAATACTAAAATTGTTGTCTAACTGTAGCCCAAACGGTAGTCCAGAATACTACAATTGTAGAATAATTGTAGTCTACATGGCAGTCTGGAATGCTAAAACTATTGTCTACTTGTAGTCCAAACTGTAGTCTGGAAAACTAAAAATGATTCACCAAGCTTCACATGTGAGGACTCATTATAGAGGCCTCCACATGCGAATACAAGGTTATTGGATTGTAAATGACGCAGATCCAGGTTATCATGCCTGGCACATCAGAGGTTGTGTATGTTTGAAAGGGATAATTTGTTGGCATACTTTCCGGCGTACCTGCAGAAGAAGAAAAACAGGCGAATAACACTGCAACTCTGTAATTCTGCTATAGCACTGCAATTCTGCTATGTGGGTATGTATGTTACAGTCCAGGGGTAGACCAAATAGGCTAAAGGGACATGCCCAACCGTGATAGAAAGGGCTTAAAAAGAAAAGGTACTGATGAACTGAACTCTAACCAATCGTTATACTGACGGGGCCCTGAGTTCGTGCTACAGTGATCATTTAATTAGCCTATAAAAACAGGCCAATAACACTGCAACTCTACAATTCTGCTATAGCACTGCAATTATTGTGTGTACCCTTTGCTTTGCCTCGATGATTTGGTGGAAGACCCCTCCAGATGTTGTAATGCGGGTTTGTCTTGTCCAACTGTCTCATAACTAACTGGCTTCGGTCAGCTCCATCGCTGCCACCTGTAGTTCCGTTGCCAACACACTCCACCAATTTTCCACTTCGCTTGCGACGCTGCATAGGACTTGTTCACATACGTGTCGTGCTCATCATGGATAACAGTAACTTAATATAAATAGGGACCGGCATATCATATGATGTTGACCAAAGACGATATGATATCACATGGTATCATGCAAATTGCATCATATGATAATGTATATTAATGGTAACTTTGGCCAAGCCAGGCTTCTGGCATCATATGATATCATATGATGACATGATATTATATGATATCATATTGCCTTTCCCTAAATATATCCCTTTGCTTTTACTTAGTGAGCTGGCAGCTGACGGAGTGGATGCCACCCATGTTATCAGAGCTACTGGTCACCCTTCACCTTTCACCTACATCATTGTTGACAGAACTGGTGAGTGATCTACTGATGTGTGATGATATTTTGTGTTTTTATGTTTATGTCCTCTTTGCTGAGCATTATAGTTTTGTATGTGGCTAGTTGGCAGAACTGGTGAGTGGTCAACAGATGTGTGATGTGTGATGGGCGATGATATTTTGTGTTTTCGTGTTTATTTCCACTTTGCTGAGCATTATAGTTGTGTATGCGGCTAGTTGACATAACTGGTGAGTAGTCTACTGATGTGTGGTATATGATCTTTTGTGTTTTAGTGATGTCCTCTTTGCTGAGCATTAGAGTTTTGTATGCGGCTAGTTGACATAACTGGTGAGTGGTATACTGATGTGCGATGTGCGATTATATTGAGTGTTTATGTGTTTATGTCATCTTTGCTGATCATTTGAGTTTTGTATGCGGCGAGTTGACAGAACTGGTGAATGGTCTACTGATGTGCAATGTACAATATTTTGTGTTTTAGTGATGTCCTCTTTGCTGAGCAATCTTGTTTTGTATGCGGCTAGTTGACAGAACTGGTGAGTGGTCTAATGATATTTGATGAAATTCAGTGCGTTTTAGTGATGACCTCTTTGCTGAGCATTAGAGTTTTGTATGCAGCTGGTTGACAGAACTAGTGAGTGGTCTACTGATGTGTGTCGTATGATATTTTGTGTTTTAGTGATATCCTCTTTCCTGAGCATTATAATTGTGTATGCGGCTAGTAGACATAAATAATAAGTGATCTACTGATGTGTGATGTGTGATGATATTTAGTGTTTTTGTGTTCATGCCCTCTTTGCTGAGCATTAGAGTTTCGTATGCGGCTAGTTGACATAACTGCTGAGTGGTCTACTAATGTGTGATGATATTTTGTGTTTTTGTGTCAATGTCCTCTTTCCTGGGCATTAGAGTTTTGTATGCGGCTAGACAACAGAACTGGTGAGTGATCTGCTGATGTGTGATGTGATGATATTTAGTGTTTTTATGTGGTTATGTCCTATTTACTGAGCATTAGAGTTGTATATATCGCTAGTTGTTAGAACTGGTGAGTGTTGCGGGATGATAGTATGTGATGTATGTTTCAGGGGGGACCGAGTGGACTGATAGGAGGAAAGTGGTCATATATGTGTGGACAGGTTCTCAATGTTCACAACTGTGGTGTGTTGGTGAAGTCTTTTTGTGGGAAATAATGGCAAATCTCAATTGGCTTACATCCACACACCTGCGTAGAATCCCAGAGTTCAACTTCATTTATAACAGTAGCCTTCTCCATAGCTTTTCTGCTCAGCTATGGGCAGCAGCTTCTAGCCAGCTCCCTGAGCCAGCCACTGGGCTAATACCTAAGATTTCAAGAGTACTGGAAATTCTGTCATCTTCCAGATGCACCATTGTGCTTAAGATTATTCTGATGATGATGATGGTGATGATGATGATGATGGTGATGATGATGATGATGATGATGATGATGATGATGGTGATGGTGATGACATTTTTCCTTGCGTCCTACTGGACTCCAATTGTGCCCGCTGCTTGACAGAGTTAAGTGGGACTTTTGAACATCAAGAAGAAGAAAAACAAATTTGTTGTGCAGGTGGTACACGGACTTGCATCCACACCCCTGGGGGCATGCATGCAACATGCATACCTACCTTGGAACTGCAAGCCATCCTCATCATCGCCATCACCATCCTCACCATCACCACCCTTTACAGGTGGTACACGGACTTGAATCCACACCCCTGGGGGCATGCATGCAACATGCATACCTATATTGGAACTGCAAGCCATCCTCATCATCACCACCATCCTCATCCTCATCACCATCACCACCATCACCACCCTTGTGCAGGTGGTACACGGACTTGAATCCACACCCCTGGGGGCATGCATGCAACATGCATTCCTACCTTGGAACTGCAAGCCATCCTCATCGTCACCATCCTCACCATCACCACCCTTGTGCTGGTGGTACACGGACTTGTATCCACACCCCTGGGGGCATGCATGCAACATGCATACCTACCTTGTAACTGCAAGCCATCCTCATCATCACCATCATCCTCATCACCATCACCATCCTCACTATCACCACCCTTGTGCAGGTGGTACACGGACTTGCATCCACACCCCTGGGGGCATGCATGCAACATGCATACCTACCTTGGAACTGCAAGCCATCCTCATCATCACCATCATCCTCATCACCATCACCATCCTCACCATCACCACCCTTGTGCAGGTGGTACACGGACTTGCATCCACACCCCTGGGGGCATGCATGTAACATGCATACCTACATTGGAACTGCAAGCCATCCTCATCATCACCACCATCCTCATCCTCATCACCATCCTCACCATCACCATCACCACCCTTGTGCAGGTGGTACACGGACTTGAATCCACACCCCTGGGGGCATGCATGCAACATGCATACCTACCTTGGAACTGCAAGCCATCCTCATCATCACCATCATCCTCATCACCATCACAATCCTCACCATCACCACCCTTGTGCAGGTGGTACACAGACTTGCATCCACACCCCTGGGGGCATGATGCAACATGCATACCTACCTTAGAACTGCAAGCCATCCTCATCATCACCATCATCCTCATCACCATCACCATCCTCACCATCACCACCCTTGTGCAGGTGGTACACGGACTTGCATCCACACCCCTGGGGGCATGCATGCAACATGCATACCTACATTGGAACTGTAAGCCATCCTCATCATCACCATCATCCTCATCACCATCACCATCCTCACCATCACCACCCTTGTGCAGGTGGCACACGGACTTGCATCCACACCCCTGGGGATAACCTGTCTCCCGATGAGCTACTCTCAGAGGATCTGGATGCAGCCCTGGATGGAGCTGTGCTCGCTTACTTTGATGGCAGGCTCACAGAAGCTGCCCTGAAGGTGGCAGCGCGTGCAAAGGCGAAGGGTGTGCCCATGCTGGTTGAAGGGGAGCGCCTGCGTCCTGCTCTTGATGTGAGTCTGGCAATGAGTGGAGGGTGTGTATCAATCCAGGGGTGAATATAGAAGCTACCCTGAAGGTGGCAGAGCATACGAAGGCCAAGGGTGTGCACATGCTGGTTGAAGGGGAGCGCCTGCGCCCTGCACTTGATGTGAGTCTGGCTATGAGTGATGGGTGTGTATCAATCCAGGGGTGAATATAGAAGCTGCCCTGAAGGTGGCAGAGCATACGAAGGCCAAGGGTGTGCCCATGCTGGTTGAAGGGGAGCGCCTGCGCCCTGCACTTGATGTGAGTCTGGATATGAATGATGGGTGGGTTTCAATCCGGGGGGTGGATAGAGAAGCTGCCCTGAAAGAGGTAGTTGGTTGGTTGGTTGATTGGTTGGTTGCTGCATCAGGTAGTTGGTTGGTTACCCTGAAAGTGGCAGTGCATGCTGAGGTCAAGGGTGTACCCATGCTGGTTGAAGGGGAGCGCCTGCACTTGCCCTGCACTTGATGTGAGTCTGGCTATGAATGATGGGTGGGATTCAATCCGGGGGCGATAGAGAGGCCATAATAAACTGCCTCACCTCAGGACAAGCACAGACGTGGATATAAGCAAAAGCAATAGGGCAAGCATAATCGCAAGCACACACAAAAGCCAGGGCAAACATTGAGCGAAAGTTGAGCAAAGCATAAACAAAATTCAATCAGTAGCAGTAGCTTTCTAGAAAATTGGTGCACCTGTCTTTATACACAAACCCAAAGATGTTGAGGATGACAGATTCTCTGCTGCTGCAGGATCTTCTGGTTCAAGGTGATTACGTGGTGACTTCAGCGCATTTCCCTCAGGTGGGTCCACTTACACCATGTTACAGGGTTCGACCAGGAAGGGGCGCAAATGATAAGACCTAGTTCTGTGTGACCAAGGAAAAAAGGCAGAGGAAGACTAGGACAGCTATGGGACTGTGGCACTGTGCACATGGCGATCGAGAGGGTAACATGTGTGACCAGGGGGAAAAGACAGAGGAAGACTAGGACAGCTATAGGACTGTGGCACTGTGCTCATGGTGATGGAGAGTGTAACATGTGTGACCAGGGGGAAAAGACAGAGGAAGACTAGGACAGCTATGGGACTGTGGCACTGTGCACATGGCGATCGAGAGGGTAACTTGTGTGACCAGGGGAAAAAGACAGAGGAAGACTAGGACAGCTATGGGACTGTGGCACTGTGTACATGGTGATGGAGAGTGTAACATGTGTGACCAGGGGGAAAAGACAGAGGAAGACTAGGACAGCTATGGGACTGTGGCACTGTGCTCATGGCGATCGAGAGGGTAACTTGTGTGACCAGGGAAAAAAGGCTGAGGAAGACTAGGACAGCTATGGGACTGTGGCACTGTGCACATGGTGATGAAGAGTTTAACAATCCCGGGGTATCCATCCTATTTACTTGCGCTTGTAATGCAATCAGGAGGTAGGAGTGTTCGAACCTAAGTAATAATAAATACAATAAATAGTGTGCCTTATTAGGAGGCCTGAGGTTGAGGGGGGCAGCCTCTTTGCTTGCACTGGGACCAACCACCATGGCATGATAGATAAACACATATATAGTGCGCCTTATTATGAGGCGTGAGGTTGAGGGGGGCAGCCCGTTTGCTTGCATTGGGGCCAATCACCCAACCTGTTATGATTTAAGAGTTCAACACAGTCAAGCTAAGACAGACTCATATCCCTGAATGTGTGGGAATCATAGCAAGCTAAATTGGATTCACACACATTGTCATGATACAACGTGTTCAACCAGGGGACCGTAAAATGGAAAAGAACGGCTCGAAGGCTGTAAGGGACTCATCTCTCATCCCGGTTCGGCTAATGGTTCAATAGTTGATCATTTCGCTGGACTGAAGAAGGAGCTGGGTTCCAATCCCTATGGAAGCGCTTTTTTGTTCGCGGTCGCTGTCAACCGCCATGGTAGCACTGCCCAGGTAAAGTAGCAGCCAGTCTCTATCGCCGTACCTGAAAGCTAAATGACAGAAACTTGTGTATCTGGCACAGGACTGGACTGGGGAGGCTGAGCTGGCAGACGCAATACTTGCCACCTTTGCACACTTGCCGAAAGCTAATGACAGAAATGTGTGTATCTGGCGCAGGACTTGACTGGGAAGGCTAAGCTCGCAGACGCAATCCTTGCATCCTTTGCACGATTGCCGAAAGCAAAATGACAGAAACTTGTGTATCTGGCGCAGGACTGGACTGGGGAGGCTGATCTGGCAGACGCAATACTTGCAACCTTTGCACGCTTGCCTGAAGCAAAATGACAGAAACTTGTGTATCTGGCGCAGGACTGGACTGGGGAGGCTGAGCTGGCAGACGCAATCCTTGCGACCTTCGCACGCCTGCCGAAAGCTCAATTCCTTATTACCACCCTGGGGACGAAAGGTTGTGTAATGCTTGAGAGACCCACCGGCAGCAGTACAGGTGAGCAGTACAGCACAGAGGGGCTGTCACTTCTGGATTGGGCGTTGCCCTAATGCCCATGTAATGCATTGATGGATGATAGATGGATCACGGGGGGGGTGGATCATAGATGATAGGTGGGTCACGGGGGGGATGGATTGATGGGTGGATTGACAGACAGATAGACAGATGGACCGACATACAATGGATAGATGGATAGATGGACCGATACAATGGATACAATGGATAGATGGACCGATACAATGGATACAATGGATAGATGGATAGATGAACCGATACAATGGATACAATGGATAGATGGATAGATGGACCGACATACAATGGATTGATGGATGATGGATGAATTGATGAGTGGATTGGCAGGCGGACGAACAGACAGATAGGCAGACAGATGTACCGACGAAAGGACGGAATGACGGAAGGTTGTGTAATGCTTGAGAGTCCCACAGGCAGCAGTGCAGGTGAACAGTACAGCACAGAGGGGCTGATGCAGATCTGGATTGAACAGCACCCTAATGTCCATGTATTGGATTGATGGGTGGATTGGCGGGCGGACAGTCAGACAGACAGACAGATGGACTGACGAAGGGACGGAAGGACGCAAGGTTGTGTAATGATTGAGAGACCCACATGCAGCAGTACATGTCAGCAGCACAGCACATAGGGCCGTCACAGATCTGTATTGAACATTTCCTTATGGAATGCAATGGATTGATGGATGATAAAAAAAGTAATAATAACGCCTGGTGGGGTGTGGTTTAAAGGGAGATCCGTCTTACGGAGGTAGGGAACAGGCTGCTACTATACCTGGACAAAGCTAACATGGCAGTTGACAGCGACCGCAAACACTAAGTCGCACCCGTGGGGATTCGAACCCGGCACCTTTGTCGTTCAAGGAGCTTAGCCATTGAGCCATTTGTTGAACGTTATTGGTGGATGATATATGGATCACGGGGGGGGGAGGGGGGGGGAGGGGATTGATGGGTGGGTTGACAGACGGACAGACTGAGTGACAGAAAGACGGAAGAGTGGAAGGACGGAAAGATGGATGGAAATACAGATGGATGGATGGATGGATGGATGGTTTGCTTGTTTTAATTGCTTGAGTGGGTGGGTGGGTGGTTAATAGGTAAATTGATTATATGAATGATCCGATTTTCTTCCAAAGGAACCTTCAGATGTGATAGAACCTCTCAGAAAATCTACCCCTATATACCCCTGTATACCCCTATATACCCCTATATACCCTTATATACCCCTTCGGTCGCTCTTGGCGTTACAGGTCGTCGTCAACCGCGATGGTAGCTTGTCCAGTTGAGGTAGGAGACCGCTCCCCACCCGCGTACGACGGGTCCCTTAACACCATGCCCACCAGGCTTTATCATTACCTTTTTTATCTCAGAAAATCTTGATATACTGACTGTCTGGCACTGTAAACGGGCTGGCCCCCTCAACCTCACGCCTCGTAACAAGGCGTACTATTTATTTATACATCTGGCCCATTTCACGCTTGCAGGTGGTGTCACAATGGAGCTCCTGGGCATGAAAGGACCCCTACAAAATATTGATATAATGACCGCCTGGCCCTGTACTGCTGGCAGGTGGTGCCACAAAGGATCTCCTGGGCATGAAAGGACCTCTCATAAAATCTTGATGTAATGACTACCTGGCCCTGTACCGTTTGCAGGTGTAGCCAAAAAGGAGCTATCAGGTGTGATATAACCTCTCAGGACATCTTGATATAATGACTGCCTGGCCCTGTACTGCTTACAGGTGGAGACACAGAGGAGCTCCTGGGCATGAAAAGACCTCTAGAAAATCTTGATATAATGACTGCCTGGCCCTTTCACGCTTGCAGGTGGTGTCACAATGGAGCTCCTGGGCATGAAAGGACCCCTATAAAATATTGATATAATGACTGCCTGGCCCTATCCCGCTTACAGGTGTAGCCACACAGGAGCTGCCGGGTGTGATGGAGCCTCTCAGAAAATCGCTTGCAGGTGTAGCCACAAATGGAACCATTGGGTGTGATGGAACCTCTCAGAAAATATGGATAGAATGACTGCCTTGCGTACGACGGGTCCCTTAACACCACGCCCCACCAGGCGTTATCATTACCTTTTTTATATCAGAAAATATTGATAGAATGGCTGCCTTGCCCTGTAAACGGGCTGCCCCCCTCAACCTCAAGCCTCGTAAGAAGGCGTACTATTTATTTATACATCTGGCTCTTTTACACTTGCAGGTGGTGTCAGAATGGAGCTCCTGGGCATGAAAGGACCCCTATAAAATATTGATATAATGACTGCCTGGCCCTTTCACGCTTGCAGGTGGTTCCACAGTGGAGCTCCTGGGTATGAAAGGACCAGTGATTGTTTTAGGCACGATTAATCGTTTTTTGCGCGATTTTAATGTTATTTGAGAATTGGTCCATCGTTTTCTCAGGTCTGGTTAATGTTTTCGAATTCTGAAACGTTGGGTGAAGCATCACGCATGCGCGATACTTAATGTTTCCGGTTATCAAAGGACCCCCTATAAAATCTTGATTTAATGACTGTCTGGCCTTGGACCCGCTTGCAGATGGTGCCACCAAGGAGCTGTCGGGTGTGATAGACAAGCTCCAGCTGAAGTGCTCCACCATTGCTGAAACACCAGGGGATAAGGCAGACTGTGTCAGTCAGAGCGGGGTCGAAATCAGGCGAGTGAAGCGTTGTGTGTGCATGCCTGTACGTCAGTGTTGTGTGTGTATGTCTGTTGTGTGTGTATACTATCAGCTGAGTGAAGTGTTTTGTTTGAATGTCTGTACATCTGAGTCGTGTGTGTATAAGATCAGGTGTCGAATGACAAGGTGTGGTGGAAGAGCTGCAGCTGAAGTGCTCCTCCATTGAGGAAACACCTTGGGATAAGGCGGACTGTGTCAGTCAGAGCGAGGTCGAAATCAGGTGAGAGAAGCATTGTGTGTTTCTGTCTGTGCTGTGTGTGTATAAGATCAGGTGCAGAAAGTTGTATTAAATAAATGGTATGCCCAATGACAAGGTGTGGTGGAAGAGCTGTAGTGGAAGTGCTCCTCCACTGATACAACACGACGAGATAAGGCAGACTGTGTTAGTCAGAGCGGAGTCAAAATCAGGTGCGGAACGTGTGACTGTTTAAGTAGCACACCAGTAGAACGAGGTTGCAGGTCAGGTTGAATTCAGGAGCGGAAAGCCTGACTGTTTAAGTAGCACACCAGTAGAAAGAGGTTGCAGGTCAGGTTGAATTCAGGAGCGGAAAGCCTGACTGTTTAAAAAGCACTCCAGTAGAACGAAGTTGTAGGGCGGGTTGAATTCAGGTGCGCAAAGCGTGTCTGTTTCAAAGCACTCCAGTAGAACGAAGTTGTAGGGCGGGTTGAATTCAGGTGCGCAAAGCGTGTCTGTTTCAAAGCACTCCAGTAGAACGAAGACCATGTGCCAACAAGTTCCATCGTAGGGTTGAAATCGTGTGAGTGAAGCATTGTGTATGTAAGTCTGTATGCCTGTGTCGTGTGTGTATAAGATCCGGCGCGGAAAGTGTGACTGAATAAATGTTATGCCTTGTATTACATGAACCTGTGCAGGGCTGGACAAGTAGCTGCATCGGAAGGCTATCTGAATCTGGTATTCAGCTCTGGCCCCCTTAAATGACTGTCTGCCCCCATGTACCTGTGCAGGGCTGGACAAGTAGCTGCATCGGAAGGCTATCTGAATCTGGTATTCAGCTTTGGCCCCCTTAAATGACTGTCTGCCCCCATGCAAATGCGCAGGGCTGGACAAGTAGCTGCATCGGAGGGCTGTCTGAATCTGGTGTTCAGCTCTGGCCCCCTTAAATGACTGTCTGCCCCCATGCAAATGCGCAGGGCTGGACAAGTAGCTGCATCGGAAGGCTATCTGAATCTGGTGTTCAGCTCTGGCCCCCTTAAATGACTGTCTGCCCCCATGCAAATGCGCAGGGCTGGACAAGTAGCTGCATCGGAAGGCTATCTGAATGTGGTATTCAGCTCTGCCCCCCATTAAATGACTGTCTGCCCCCATGCACTTGTGCAGGGCTGGACAAGTTGCTGCATCGGAAGGCTATTTGAATCTGGCATTTAGCTCTGGCAGAGCAGCAGAGACGGCACAAGCACAGGTGCGGTTGGTCCGCCCAAAGGCAGCCAGACCTATGCAGCAACACCACAATACAGTTGGTCGAAATGGCCAGGTTTTGGCAAAACCAACGGGTATTTTTGAAAATACCGGTCGAAATTTCATCTGTAATGCATACTGCATATCGACTTTACCGACCTTACCAAACTTACTCCCAGCTTTACCGGTCGAAACGTTACTTACCAATCCCTGCTCCTCCTTCACACCGTCCCTAAATTCATCGCGTCCCAAATCGTGTGTATGCAAAAGCTAAAATAGCTAAAACCTGCGCCTATATATAGGCGGCAGTTCGTTCGCTCCCAGCCACATACTTTAACACAAGTCAACAACGACACACGTGCCCCCGGGCCGACCTCCAGGGGACCCACCAGGGCACCCTACTATTTATATTGTGCGCTAACAAAGATATATGATTATACGTATATATACATAAATATATAGTACGCCTTAGAACAAGGTGTGATGTTGAGGGCGGGCAGACCGTTTGCTTGCACTCGGGCCAACCACCTGATTGGACGATTTTTTTTCGAGATGTGTGCGCCAACAAATACATCTGATTGGATGAATTCGAATTTGAATTTCAGGGAAAGCCAGATATGTGTGCCAACAAAGACATCTGATTGGATGAATATGAATTTGAATTTGAATTCCAGGGATAGCCAGATATCTGCGCCGACAAAGACAGCTGATTGGATGTCTTTGAATTTGAATTTTACTTCAGGCATAGCCAGATATGTGCGCCAACAAAGACGTCTGATTGGATGAATTTGAATTTGATTTTCAGGGATAGCTAGATATATGCACTAACAAAGACATCTGATTGAATGTATCTGAATTTAAATTTAAATCTCAGGGATAGCCAGATATGTGCGCCAACAAAGATATCTGATTCGATGGATTTGAATCCAGGGTTAACCAGATATGTTGAAGGGGGTGTCAAATAAATAAAATCAATGGTACGACTTATTACGAGGCATGAGATTGAGGGGGGCGGCCCGTTTGCTTGCACTGGGGCCAACCACCAAAAGGGAATGGAATGTATAAACCTATCCCTTGTTGTTTGTGTTAATGTATGAAGCTACCCATAAATTAAGCTACCCATTGTTGTTTGTGGTAATGTATGAACCTACCCAATGTTGTTTGTGTGGATGTATGAACCTACCCAATGTTGTTTGTGTGGATGTATGAACCTACCCAATGTTGTTTGTGTGGATGTATGAACCTACCCAATGTTTGTGTGGATGTATGAACCTACCCAATGTTGTTTGTGTGGATGTATGAACCTACCCAATGTTGTTTGTGTGGATGTATGAACCTACCCAATGTTTGTGTGGATGTATGAACCTACCCAATGTTTGTGTGGATGTATGAACCTACCCAATGTTGTTTGTGTGGATGTATGAACCTCCCCAATGTTGTTTGTGTGGATGTATGAACCTCCCCAATGTTTGTGTGGATGTATGAACCTCCCCAATGTTGTTTGTGTGGATGTATGAACCTACCCAATGTTGTTTGTGTGGATGTATGAACCTACCCAATGTTTGTGTGGATGTATGAACCTACCCAATGTTTGTGTGGATGTGTGAACCTACCCAATGTTGTTTGTGTGGATGTATGAACCTACCCAATGTTTGTGTGGATCTATGAACCTACCCAATGTTGTTTGTGTGAAGGTATGAACCTACCAATTGTTATTTGTGTGAATGTATGAATCTGCCCATGTATGAACCTACTTATTTTGTAATTGTGTGACAGGCTGAAGCAGCTGCAAGTCGAGCTGCCGCCCTCAATGCTGATTCTGGAAATTCCAAGGGGTATGCCATGGGTAGTTCATCGGCGCCAGAGGCAGGGCTGCTTGTTGCAAAGGTTACAGTGGCTAGCATTGCAAGCATGCCAAAGGTGAGTGCCAGCAGGTTTGCAAGAATATATATATATATATATATATATATATATATATATATATATATATATATATATATACCTACGCCACCAAAACGGTGGTTGGGAGTTTGGTTTGTTTGTCCCCGACACACCCCTGATGTAATGGGTTTTTTTGCTTTGTGGGTGCTTTTTCTGTTTGTTTAAAGCACAGAGTCTCATAAACCCTCCCGGTGTCAAGTAGACTTTAACATGTAATGTAATATATATATATATATATATATATATATATATATATATGTGTGTGTACTATGTCTTATGAAGTTGTGTGAAGTTGAGGGGTAGTTAAGAATAGTTTGGGGGCGACAGATGCAGGGGAGCTTGTAGCTAAGGTGACAGTGGTTGGCATTGCAAGTATGCCCTAGGTGAGTGCCAGCAAGTAAGCACGTAAATAAATATAAATACATGTTACGTCTCATGAAGTTGTGTGAAGTTGAGGGGTAGTTGATGGGTAGTTTGGCGGCGACAGATGCAGGGGAGCCTGTAGCTTAGGTGACAGTGGTTGGCATTGCAAGCATGTCCAATGTGAGTGCCAGCAACAATACAGTCAACTTTTTAATCTCACAACCCTACGAACACAGTCAACTTCCTTAATCTCACAACCCTACGAACAGGGTTCTGTGGTGGACACTACTGGCGCTGGAGATGCCTTCATTGGTAGTGTGGTGTATGGCTTGGCCACAGGCATGCCCATGCCGCAAGTTCTCAAGCTGGCAGCTGTGGTGGCTGCCTGTAAATGCACAGCGCTGGGTGCTAGGCCCGGGCTACCGATGAAGGATGCCTTGAATCCCTCCCTTTTCGAGTGATGAGTGCGCAGCAACATGAGCAGTTGTACGTAGTACGAACTGTGTTATGAGTTCTGAGTACGTAGTACGAATTGCGTTATGAGTTATGAGTACGCAATACGAATTGTGTTATGAGTTCTGAGTACGCAGTACGAATTGCGTTATGAGTAAGCAGCACGCAGCACTGCGCTCAAACTCATGAGTACGCAGAACGCAGCACTGCGAGCATTTGTACGTAGTAAGCACGGCACTGGGCGATAGGCCAGGGCTACCAATGGAGGATGCCTTGAATCCCTCCCTTCTTGTGTGATGTGTGCGCAACATCATGAGTATGCAGTACAAACTGCGTTGTGAGTTATGAGTACGCAGTACGCACGGCAAACATGAGTACGCAGTACGCAGCAAGAAAAGGGTGGCTGAAGAATGAAGGCGGTCATGGAGGAATGCCAATGTAGGATGATGTTTCCTTTTGGGGATATAAGCTGTCACCCGGGGAGGATTGGATGGGATTATTACATGTTTTTTCAGCCAACTCTGGGCTGCTCACCGTCTTCCACTCCCAAGCCCTCCCTTATGAAACCCATGGAAACCTGGGAGCATACTAAGCAGATCAGCTGTCATCCCGAGAGCCTGCTGCTGTATAATTTAATTGAATAAATTACATGGTATATTAGCCTCCAGGCTGCTCACCGTCTGCAGGTGGAGTAACCATGGGTAGTATAAACCCTACTTCACCACACTCCTGTGTACAGTATGCAATAAGACGTAGACATATGCTGTTGGCCAAAATGATTTCTGCATTGATCAATGTGGGTTGGCCCTTTCAGTTTCAGGGCACCCCACTGGGCCAGGTCAGGGCAGGTTCAGGGCACCACAGGTCAGGACAGGTCAGGTCGGGTCATATTGTATAGCGTATTCCGGCACTGTAAATTCGAACATAAATACGAGAGTAAACTTGTAAATTGCGGGATATAATCACATATCTGGAGAACCGGGGCGTCTTGCTCCAATCACTATATATACTCGTAAATATAATCTGATTTATGAACATCCGGCTTGCAACTCCCGCCGGCCTAACGGTACCTATTCGTTCGTTCCGAGTTGGTGTAAACCCTAGCTAAGGAGGACTTGGAATTGGAAACTGCGGGCAGCCCAGAGTTGGCTGAAAGACCATGAAACAATCCGATCCAATCCATACAAAAGGAATGTAAAGGCTTGACCATGTAAAAATTAAAAATAAAAATAAATACGCACAAAAGGTTAGCCAAGGCTTGACCTGGATTTGTCTTTCATCTGTTTAAACCTGTATGATTGCATTATATGCTACAGCGCGTGGGGTAGTTGCATCATACTACCATACGCGCTATAAGTATTGGCAAACGTTTTGGGAAACGACCCTTTGCCAAACCTGATTAGGGAACCAGCTTGAGACCACTCAAGGTGGTTGGCCTTTGCCAAGTTACAGTTGCTATGTACCGGTCTGTCTAATAAGCAACAACCTAACAAGCCCTAACAAATTCATGTTCCTAATTTGAATTGCTACATTGTTGGTCGGCTCCCTAGGGAGCTCAGACCAGGGGCTCAGACCTATACTATACTTACGCGACTTGATCATATTCTTCACACGTTCCCAAGGGAACCGGTCAAATTTACCGGTTAAGCTGACGTCCCTGACATCAACGCAACCTGTGTTCGATTCTCGTCTGGGGCGGATTACCTCGGAGAGCACTTTTTCGTATACGGATCTCAGGGTTGCGGACTGTGGACGCGGCGTTTTCATTTGTCGTTTCCCTCCTGTCCTGTGGACTCAGTCTAGGGACGTGGAGCATGTCTTCGATTTCCCCGTGGAAAAATTGCATCTCTGTGCCTCTCGCAGCTCATTGCATCAGCGCTTTGTGCTTGACAAGGAAATCTGCTGTTTAGCATTAGTACTTGCAGGTTGCGCAGTAGCAACTGTAGCCTCGGTAGTTGCTGCACCTTCCTCCATGGAATTTCGGGGATTCAGTGAGCTATTAACTTCATTAGCCTTACAGGCCACCAAGTTGAATAATAATGCCATGCCATGCCATGTTGATTCTTGACCACCCCAATACCGTATTAAATTGTTCGGATAAGTAAGCACCTGCGTGCGCATCTTTCATCAAGGATGCTGCCACTGCTGCTTGACAAACATAACAACCAAGTTCAAGTTCAAGTTAACAAACATTACACCACCCCCTGCGCCGACATATAGGGGAGTAGGAGACCCGTCAGGGCACCCTATTATTTTATTTTCAGCAAGCTTGGGCAGGCTGCTTGGTGAACATGTACTAGACCTTGAAATTGGTTACATGGCTCCAGCCATCAATTTGTAAATTTATCCCTCTTCAGTGATACAATTGGTCTAGTGGTACATCAAATCGCTGAAACGAAGCGGGGTCGGGGGTTCGATTCCCCCTACAGTCACCCTGAGCGTTGCAGGTCGTTGTCAACTGCGATGGTAGCTTGTCCAGTCGGGGTGGTAGACCGTTCTCTGCCCGTGTATGACGGGTTCCCTTAATATCACGCCCCACCAGGCGTTATCATTACCTGTTGGTGTGTGCCCACATCATGTGTGACCAACCACCACCTGTATGTGTGCCCACAACTAGTGCTTTTGGGGGGGCTACGCATGGCACCTTCCAGCCAGATCCATTAGCCCATCGCAGGGGAAATCCCACAGTTGTGGCTGCATTCAAATGGCCTGCATGTGAGCTTTCATGCACTCTAACTAGCTCCAGTTTTGGTCCGAGGGCAGGGAAATGAAGCTGCCTACATGGAGACGACTGGTGGCTAGCAGGTTCAGTTCAGTAATGGTTGGGTGGGTGGAGGATTGCAAAGGTGGAACCCATTTGTAACCCAGCCTAAATCAGGTGCAGTGAATCAATCGATTTTTAAAACATGATGGTTTACCTTTCCTCTCAAAGCAAGACCCTAGATCCGAATGGAGGCCGAAAAGAAACTGCTGGCCCCAATCCGGAGGAGCGTCCAGTGACTGGGAAGAGGAAGTCTGCAAAGAAGAGGGGGAATAAGACCCAAGTATCCTGCCCAATAACCCAACTCCATGCATGGACGACCGGCTTAGCCTTTGCCTTCCCCAAATAACCAGGCAGCCCAGAAAGAAGACCAGAGTGTTGATGCTCTTTACGAACTTAAGTATATTGTTCCCGTCTAGAGGTAATCAAATAGGCTAAAGAGATTAAGAGACTTGCCCAACCATGATATTAGGAGGGACTGAACGAAAGAACATATATCGCAGCCAACAGCAATGATGAGAATGGCTTGATTCCCTTAACATCCGCCTTACATAAGCAGGATCAGATTCGTTCTATAGCACAGTTTAGAATGGGTTCCCATTGGATGAACACAGAAAGAATGAGGGTGGTGGATAGAGCACACATCCCTCGCTCAATGAGACACTGTCAAATGTGTGGGTTCCAAAAACCTGAGGATGAAATGCATATGTTTGAGTGCCCTTTTTATAATGATATTCGCCTCCGCTACCAGAAGCTGTTTACAGATATTTATAGGCATGTCCATGAGGATACCAACTTAACCGTATGGAATGTGGAATTCTGCGATTCCACATTCAGAACCTTTATGAATGGAAATGGCACTAAGTCTTTTTGGAGAAACCTAGCCGACTATCTTTCTACTTGTAGAAGAGCAAGACAGGAAGCCCTGGACTGCTTAGTGGCACCGTAATTTATCATCCCTTTTTTTCTTCTTCTTGTGACTTCTCATTTGTTAGCTTGTTACCTCCTCCACTGT
This sequence comes from Chlamydomonas sp. ICE-L, assembly GCA_013435795.1. Taxonomy (NCBI): domain Eukaryota; kingdom Viridiplantae; phylum Chlorophyta; class Chlorophyceae; order Chlamydomonadales; family Chlamydomonadaceae; genus Chlamydomonas; species Chlamydomonas sp. ICE-L. Next base: position 8,743,313 of record JACBWV010000626.1, read on the forward strand.
AAGTGGTTGAGATCTGGGTCCGGCTCTAAGGGGTTTAATACCTACGCCACCAAAACGGTGGTTGGGAGTTTGGTTTGTTTGTCCTCGACACACCCCTGATGTAATGGGGTTTTTTGCTTTGTGGGTGCTTTTTCTTTTTGTTTAAAGCACAGAGTCTCATACACCCTCGCGGTGTCAAGTAGACTTTAACATGTAATGTAATGTAATGTAATATATGAACTTAACCCCAACCAATCGACAGGGCCCTGAGTTTGTGCTGCAGCAGGGGATATATAATTGTACGATTAAGCGGGACACAAATACACAATTGGAAGAGGTTTTTTTGGTTATAATCTACCGGTTGTTTCAAATAGCAAGAGATGAATTGGTCCTCTACACAAATACTACAGGTACCCTGTACTTGAGCACTACGGTATTCTGCAAAACATGCTGCGTACCAGGTTTCTTCAAACCTGCACCAACTTCTCGAATCACATTTATAGAGATCCACAGTTCCATATCCTAACATCTGAACGGGCGCAGATGTGGACAAATCCTATGCGGGAAATTGGCGGTGTGTGTTGGCAATGGAACGAAAGGTGGCAACGATGGAGCTGACCGAAGCGAGTTACGCGACCGTTGGATGACGTGTCAGGCTTCAAGAAAGTTTTCGGTCGGACGGACAAATGGGTAACCCTGGGGGCTCCCACCCCGCACCCCCTTGAAGAGGGGGCTCCGCCCAAAAAGAGGCGATTCTAATCTCTGGTCTCATGTGACGAACATCAGCATGCCAGTATTGCCCCCATTGATATGTGGGCTGCCCCACTGGGGCGGAACGCCTGGTTTTGAGCACCTACTGTGTCCGGCACATGCGTGTATCCCCCGGGTTGGAGCACCGATCCGGCACATGCATGTGCACATGTTCGATCTGAAAGCTTTCAAAGCTTGATCATATGTTCACACCAAGGTTCGCCCCTGCTGACGTGGCTCGTGACAGCGTGGCCGATCCCGCTTGGGTGTCAATACGATCTACGCCCCTACGGGCACGTGACGGGTGTGGCCGATGTTCGTTTTTCGAACTCGATTTTCAAATTCGAGTTCCCAAGGAAAGTACAGTCGGCCCAGATCCTTGCCTCACTCACAAGCACAGCCTACCCTTTTATCGCCTCTGCTCTCTCTCGCTCTGGGTCAGTTCGGTCGATTTATTTGCCACGTTTCGAATCCTTCAGTAATCTAATTCACCACCATTAAGCCGCGAATTAAATGCTGATATCGCCACACATCTGATGCGCCAATAACACCGGAATCTGCTCTTCAAGCGAAGCCACATCTCCTGGTGTCTACTTCTCTCCTTTCTTTCTTTCTGACAAGTTACAATAATAAGCCTATTCGGAATCACCTGCCATGCGCTAAACGCCATCGGGCATGCTGATATTTTCAGCCTGATCGGAACCCCAACCCCTCGTCCCATGCGATAATACCCACCCGACATGGAGGACCCTAAGCCTCTTAAATCGCTGCTCGTCTCGCTTCAGGCGAGCCTTTCAGCAGCAATCGAAGTTTGCTCTGGAAGCCAAGAATCTCCCAACGCACCGGTGATCCTGAAGCTCAGGAGCGTGCTGATTGCACTGCTAGACAACTGCGCAGACTCTGCCCAAGGTAGCAAAACTATACCAGCTATACTGATCAGAGCAAATCGGAGCATGTCCAATATTTTAATTGTTGTTACCAGCTATTAGTAGTGCATATTTATGTGAAGTGTCCAGAGCCAGCCCAAAGCTGAAGGGACAGTCCCAGCAATGTACTGGTTGGAGGTTGGCCCCAGTGCAAGCCAACATGCTGGCCCTCCCAACCTTACGCGTCATAATAAAGCATACCATTTATTTATTCACTGGAACAAACCAGTGTCAGCATTTAATGTTCATGGGAAACCGCCATGGTAGCTTTGTCCAAGTGAAGTAGCAGCCCTCTACCGCTTTAAGGCGGGGCTCCCTTGATACCACGCCCCACCAGGCGTTCTCATTACTTTTGCAAAACCATTTATACATTTCCTATGAATAAGTACAGGAAACGGCTGTCAGGAGCTCGCCATCGTTCAAAGATGCATATTCCCATGGACTGCCACCAACACCACCAGCACCAGCACCAGCACCAACTCTTACATAAAGACAAAGCATCTTTCAGGGCTGGAGATTCACGCAGCAGGGTCATCAACAAGGTTGGGACAGAAACCACCACCACCACCACCACCACCACCAACACCAACACCACCAACACCGCCAACACCAACACCAACTCTCAAAACCCAGATGTTAGCATGCAGATCACCGCATGGGCTTAGCTCCATTCCAGCATAAATTTACAAAATGATGAAGGCAGCAGAACTATCGGTACAATGATTTTTTGGGGTTCAGTTCATAAGTTTGTTTTCTTCCGTTTTAGCCCCTCCGTTCTATTTTATCTACACATTTGCATCGAGCATGCAACTTTGTATGCAAGCTGCTGCATGAGCAGATTTATACACTCATGCAAGTCTGGATATATGTAGGGACCGGCATATCATATGATTGTGACCAAAGGCGAGTATGATATCATATGATATCATACACATTGCATCATATGATATCGTACATAAATGATAACTCTGGCCTAGTCAGACTGCCGGCATCATATGATATCATATGATGACATGATATGATATAATATGATATCATATTGCCGTTCCCTACATGTATGTATGCTTGCATGCTTCCTACCGTGTTTGTTGGTGTGCATCCCTTTGGTATCTGACATATCATGCAGAACATGCAATCGTGTTGTACATGCAATTTCATGCTACCATGTATATCATGAAATCTGTTATTAATCCCCTCATATCCCTTCACACCATAATGTAACCCATACGATTGCATAGTATATAGTATCGCCCCTGGTATCGCCATAGCTTTTATTTGTAGCTACCAGCAGTAGCTTCTAGGCAGCTCCCCTGGCTTGCTACCCAGCCAAACATATGGCAACAAAGTGCATCTGGAAACCAACAGAATCATATTTCCAATACTGTTGAAATATTGGGGCATAGCACAGTGGCTGGCTCAAGGAGCTGCCTAGAAGCTACTGCTCGTATCTAACAAGAAACGCTGTGAGTTTCATGTATTCCATACAAACATGTATTGCATGTGTGTGCTGCAGCGCACACCATCATTACATTCAAACAATTTAAATGCACAGAATATCATGTTACCCATACAAACACTTAGTGCATGCTCTCATGTAGCACACACCATCACACACTCCATACAGTTTCACTTCACAGACTGTCTTGTTACCCATACAAACACTTAGTGCATGCTCTCATGTAGCACACGCCATCACACACTCCATACAGTTTCACTTCACAGATTGTCTTGTTACCCACACAATCACTTAGTGCATGCTCTCATGTAGCACACGCCATCACACACTCCATACAGTTTCACTTCACAGAATGATAGGATCCATACAGACACTTAGTGCATACTCTCATGTAGCACACACCATCACACACTCCATACAGTTTCACTGCACATAGAATCATGCTATCCAAATACTTATTGCATGTTGGGCCTCATGTAGCGCACACCATCATGCAATCCAAGAAATTGTCACTCAACTTCTAAATGCGCTCATGTAATCTACATTGCCACGTGTCGCAAACTTAAATACCTGCTGATGCATAGCACATGGTATCATCTACTCCAAACAAGCACTTATTTCATGTAGGGCCTCATGCAGCGCACACCATCATGCAATCCAAGAAATTGTTACTCAGTTACTGCATGCGCTCATCTACGTTGCCAAGTATTGTAAACTAAAATACCTGATGATGCATAGCACATGGTATCATCTACTCCAAACAAATACATATTTCATGTAGGGCCTCATGCAGCGCACACCATCATGTAATCCATACAATTGCATTGTACAATGTATCATGTATTGTAAACTAAAATAGTGACTGCGTGCACTTTGCAGCCAAAGGGAAGGACATACCAACAGTCCTGAATGTGACTGACTTCGTTTTACAGCAGCTCCCTGCAGTGGTCAGTAGTGGGACTGAGGTGGATGCTCTGTGGAGCCTCCTGCGTCTGCTCCTGTCCATCGCTCAGAAGTACAGGTCAGGGTTTAGAATTTAGGGTTTAGGGTACAGGGTTTAGGGTTTTAGTTTTTAGGGTGTAGGGTGTAAGGTTGGAGGCTTTAGTCAGTAGTGGGACTGAGGTGGATGCTCTGTGGAGCCTCCTGCGTCTGCTCCTGTCCATCGCTCAGAAGTACAGGTCAGGGTTAAGAATGTAGGGTTTAGGGTACAGGGTTTAGGGTTTTAGTTTTTAGGGTGTAGGGTGTAAGGTTGGAGGTTTTAGTCAGTAGTGGGACTGAGGTGGATGCTCTTTGGAGCCTCCTGCGTCTGCTCCTGCCCATCGCTCAGAAGTACAGGTCAGGGTTAAGAATGTAGGGTTTGGGGTACAGGGTTTAGGGTTTTAGTTTTTAGGGTGTAGGGTGTAAGGTTGGAGGCTTTAGTCAGTAGTGGGACTGAGGTGAATGCTCTGTGGAGCCTCCTGCGTCTGCTCCTGTCCATCGCTCAGAAGTACAGGTCAGGGTTAAGAATTTAGGGTTTAGGGTACAGGGTTTTAGTTTTTAGTTTTTAGGGTGTAATGTTGGAGGTTTTAGTCAGTAGTGGAACTGAGGTGGATGCTCTGTGGAGCCTCCTGCGTCTGCTCCTGTCCATCGCTCAGAAGTACAGGTCAGGGTTTAGAATTTAGTGTTTAGGGTTCAGGGTTTAAGGGTTTAGGGTTTAGGGTTTAGGGTTTAGGGTGTAGGGTTGAAGGTTTTAGTCAGTAGTGGGACTGAGGATGATGCTCTGTCAAGCCTCCTGCGCCTGCTCCTGTACAATGTGCAGAAGTACATGTCAAGGTTTAGGGATCACGGTTTAGTGTTTAGTGTTAAGTGTTTAGTGTTAAGGGTTTAATCACTAGTGGGACTGAGGTGGAGCCTTCCACCCCTGCTCCCGTCCGTGCAAATCCAGCCATACGATAGTGAAAGTTGTTACGCCTTGCCACGGGGCATGAGGTTGAAGGAACCTCCCCAGTCGCTTGCACTGGGAAATGGTTACTGTGGGTTTCGCTTCAGCAGAGCTTCTTAAAGAATACTGCACGTTCAGGGACCTGGTTGCCCAGACGGTGTCACTCATCACTCTTTCACCAACATTGTTTGTTTACTTCTCTTGTTCTACAGCTTCTAAAACAATACTACATGCGCAGGGACCTGGTGGACCAGACAGTGTCACTCATCACTCGCTTGCCAACGTTATTTGAGGCGGATAAACAGCACTCGGCGACACGGGACCTGTTTCACGGCGCTATCGAGCTCATCCTAGGTAAGCTAGGGTAGGGCTTCTGGATGGTATTCTGTGTGGATTCTGGGTGGTATTCTGCGTTCTGGGCAAGTTTGGGGGGTCTACGTCTGGAATACACATCACAGCACTATCGAGCTCATCCTAGGTAAGCTAGGATGGGGCTTCTGGATGGTATTCTGTGTGGATTCTGGGTGGTATTCTGCGTTCTGGGCAAGTTTGGGGGGTCTACGTCTGGAATACACATCACGGCGCTTTCGAACTCATCCTAGGTAAGCTAGGGTGGGGCTTCTGGATGGTATTCTGTGTGGATTCTGGGTGGTATTCTGCGTTCTAAGCAAGTTTGGGGGGTCTACGTCTGGAATACACATCACTGCGCTTTCGAACTCATCCTAGGTAAGCTAGGGTGGGGCTTCTGGGTAGGGCTTCTGTGTGGATTCTGGGTGGTACTCTGCGTTCTGGGCAAGTTTGGGGGGTCTACGTCTGGAATACACACCACTGCGCTTTCGAACTCATCCTAGGTAAGCTAGGGTGGGGCTTCTGGGTAGGGCTTCTGTGTGGATTCTGGGTGGTATTCTGGGTTCTGGGCAAGTTTGGGGGTCTACGTCTGGAATACAAATCACTTCATGACTTCATGAGTAAATATCTCTTACAGATGTTGACATCTCCAACACTACCCTGCTTGGACAAGGCATACATCTCCAGCTTCTCAACCTCCGTAAGATAGGGCTACTGCCTTTGTATTTCAGAGATGTTATTTTCAAAAGTGGTTTTGTATAGCTTCATGGTATGTATGTATGAGGCCTCCACCAGTGATAGCGTTTATACAGCTTTGTATAGCTTTCAAGGGCCATTTAGGGCCCACACTTTTTTTTAAATTTATTGCGGTTTTGTTGTCAACCGCGATGGTCGCTTGTCCAGTTGAGGTAGAAGATCGCTCTTTACCCACATACGACGGGTTCCTTAATACCACGTCCCACCAGGCGTTATCACTACCTTTTATAGTGGTTTCACGGTGCTATCGAACTCATCCTCGGTAAGCTAGGGCTACTTCCTCTGTATTACAGGGGGATCTGAAGGTGATTTTCTACCTGTATGGTTTTACAGAGTCACAGAGTTACAGAGAGCAGCAGTTTGTTCACCTCTCCCTCCGAGCCCAAGGGTGTCCAGTCCCACAGGGCTCGGCCCCTCTTTTGTTTCCCCCCCAACACACAGGCACACACTCTCCAACCCCGCACCATGATCATTTAAATCCCCTCTGTTCACAAACCTACCCGATTTGCCAATGCAGAGAAGTAGTTTGTGACCCTCTCCCTTCCAGACC
>JACBWV010000626.1:8752498-8782498 GCA_013435795.1 Chlamydomonas sp. ICE-L
GGGGGGGGGGGGGGGGGGGGGGGCTGCAACAGCTAGTCATGTATGGCGACATGGAATTTCAGATCATTTGCATGGAAGCCCTGTCGATGATTCTGTCGGTTGTTCCTATTGAGCTTGCGTCTGCATCGGAGGCTCTACAAATGGCTACGCTACTGCTCCAGGTGTGTGTGTGTGTGTGTGTGTGGAGGGGGGGGGGGGGGCTGCAACAGCTAGTCATGTATGGCGACATGGAATTTCAGATCATTTGCATGGAAGCCCTGTCGATGATTCTGTCGGTTGTTCCTATTGAGCTTGCGTCTGCATCAGAGGCTCTACAAATGGCTACGCTACTGCTCCAGGTGTGTGTGTAGGTGAAACACCCAACACCCAACACCCAACACCCAACACCCAACACCCAACACCCAACACCCAGCGAAGGCTTGGATGCACCGCTTTATCATGCTAGATACCTCCAACCCCAAGTCAGGGAAATGGCAACAGGCACTGGGCTTTCTTATCCCCCCCCTCCCTCCCCCCCCTCCCTCCCCCCCCTCCCCCCCCCCACCCCCCCCCCCCCCCCACCCCACACACACAAACACACACACTCATCCCACCACACCCACCCACACCCATAGACAAACACACACACTACCCATAAATTCCACCCATTCCTGGTTGTGTGCGTAGGCTTGGATGGACCGCTTTATCGTGCTAGACACCTCCAACCCCAAGGCAGGGAAATGGCAACAGGCACTGGGCATTCTCATCGAGGACAGCCTGGCAGCCTTGAAAGAGCAGCCACTTGCAATATTGCAGATCACTTCGTCTAGAACAATGCCAGTAATGCTGAATGGATGTCTGGCTGCAGAGCCGGGATCTGCCCTACAGGTACAATCGCTCCCCCCCACCCCACCCCCACCCCTGCCTCCCCCTTTCCACGCACCTCTCCCCCACGCTCGAAAGAGCAGCCATTTGCAGTGTTACAGATCACTTCGTTTAGAACAAGACCAGTAATGCTGAATGGATGTCTGGCTGCAGAGCCGGGATCTGCCCTACAGGTATTTCTACCTATCACCCCCCCCCCCCCCCCCCCCTCTCCTCCTCCCCCCCCCCCCCCCCCCACACACCGCCTCCCCCCCCTCGCCCCCCTCGCCCCCCTCCCCCCCCCTCGCCCTCCCTCGCCCCCACACCACCCCTTCCCTCCCCCACCCTTTAAAGAGCAGCCACTTGCAGTGTTGCAGATCACTTCCTGTAGAACAACGCCAGTAATGCTGAATTGATGTGTTGGGTGTCTGCCTGCAGAGCCGGGATCTGCCCTACAGGTAGTATGTATGTATGTATGTATGTATGTATGTATGTATGTATGTATGTATGTATGTATGTATGTATGTATGTATGTATGTATGTATGTATGTATGTATGTATGTATGTATGTATGTATGTATGTATGTATGTACGTTGTTACAGCCAAGGGGCAGGCCAGACCGCCATATAGGCTTAAGGGACTTGCCCAACTTTGACGGGAGAATCTGCCCTACAAGTAGTGTATGTATGTTACAGTCAAGGGGCAGGCAAGAACGCCAGAAAGGCTAAAGGGACTTGCCCAACTGTGACAGGAGGATCTGCCCTACAAGTAGTATATGTATGTTGTTGCAGTCAAGGGGCAGGCCAGACCGCCAGATAGGCATAAAGGGTCTTGCTGAACCGTGGCAGGAGGATCTGCCATACAAGTAGTGTATGTATGTTGTTACAGTCAAGGGGCAGGCCAGACCGCCAGATAGGCATAAAGGGTCTTGCCGAACCGTGGCAGGAGGATCTGCCATACAAGTAGTGTATGTATGTTGTTACAGTCAAGGGGCAGGCCAGACCGCCAGATAGGCATAAAGGGACTAGCCCAACTGTGACAGGAGGATCTGCCCTACAAGTAGTGTATGTATGTTGTTACAGTCAAGGGGCAGGCCAGACCGCCAGATAGGCATAAAGGGTCTTGCCGAACCGTGGCAGGAGGATCTGCCATACAAGTAGTGTATGTATGTTGGTACAGTCAAGGGGCAGGCCAGACCGCCAGATAGGCATAAAAGGTCTTGCCGAACCGTGGCAGGAGGATCTGCCATACAGGTAGTGATGTTCGTGTGTATGTCCTATGTTCCAAGGGAGCCCTGGCAAGCTTTCAAGTACCCCCCTCGCTACCCTCACCCCCCCTACCTTGCCCCCCCCCCCCCCCCCCCACCCCTGCCTCTCCTGCCCCCCCCCCCCCCCCCCCCCCTGCCTCCCTGCCCTCCCTGTAGGCATCTTTGTGCTCCAGCTTAGTGATCATGGTAAAGGCTAATCCACAGGAGGATGCCCCCGCAACTGCTGTCCAGCTCCTCCCCAGGCACTCCCTCAATCTTACTCTGCATCTTTATTTGGCACTGCCTCTGACGTACCCTGCCCCGCCTTGCCTGCCCTTCCCCCTGCCTATCCTGCCTACCCTCCCTCCCCCACCCCCCCCCACCCCACCCCGCCTATCCTGCACCCCCCCTCCCCTCCCCCCACCTTGCCCCCCCTGCCCCCCCTGCCCCCCCTCCCCCCCACTGCCTACCCTCCCCCTCCTGCTGCCCCTGCCTCCCTGCCCTCTCTGTAGGCATCTTTGCGCTCCAGCTTAGTGATCATGGTAAAGGCTAATCCACAGGAGGATGCTCCCGCAACTGCTATCCAGCTCCTCCCCATGCACTCGCTTAATCTTACTCTGCATCTTTAATTGGCACTGCCTCTGACCTACCCTGCCCTGCCTCCCTGCCTACCCTTCCCCCCCTTGCATATGACCCCCCCCCCCCCCCCCCCCCCCTCCCTTCCCTCCCCTCCCCTCCCCCCCCCTGCCTACCCTCCCCGCCCATTGCCCCCCTCTCCCCCTGCCCTCCCTGTAGGCATCTTTGTGCTCCAGCTTAGTGGTCATGGTGGAGGCCACTCCACAGGATGCTCCCGCAACTGCTGTCCAGCTCCTCCCCCTTCTATCGGTGGAAGGGCGCACTGTTGAGGCAATAGAGCCCTTGTGGCACCTACTTAACCACTGGCTCACGTCAGGCTCAGTGATTCAAGGTGAGGTGAAGAGGAATGGGGTGAGCAACACACAGCAGCACACAGTAGCTTAGTGTGAGTGTGGGTGGAGGCGATACAGCCCTTGTGACACCTACTTACCTTGTGTAAGTCACAGACAAGGAAGCCTACCTTTATGTTGGTGGAGGGACGCACTGTGGAGGCGGTAGAGCCCCTGTGGCACCTACTTAACCACTGGCTCACGTCAGGCTCAGTGATTCAAGGTGAGGTCAACTCAACTGGGGTGAGCAACACACAGCAGTACACAGGAAGTCACATGTCATGAAGCATACCTCCTGCCGGTGTGAGAGATAGAGCCCCTGTGGCACCTACTTAACAACTGGCTCACGGGTGGGTGGGTGAATTTGGGTGGGTGTGGGTTGGTTGGTTGGTGGGGGTGAGGGTGGGTGGAGGCCATAGAGGCCCTGTGGCACCTACTTAACATCTGGCTCGCGGGTGGGTGGGTGAATTTAGGTGGGTGTGGGTGGGTGGGTGGGTGTGAGTGTGGGTGGAGGCCAAAGAGCCCTTGCGGCACGTACTTAACAACTGGCTCACGTCAGGCTCATCTGTACAAGGTGAGATTAATACGACTGGGAGTTTCCCATGGAGTCCTGGGTGACAATTTCACCCACAACCCCTACCCCACCATCCACCCTTCCGTACACACAGTGCTATCCAATGTGAGGTCTCTGCTCGAGACGCCTCCTTCCTAGACCACAGCCCTGCACCTTGCCTATCCCAGATGCGACCCCCCACCCCACCCCCCACCCCACCCCCCACCCCACCCCACCCCACCCCACAACAAATAAAAATAAACCCAACCCTATCTTAACCCCATCCCACCCTACCCCACCCTACCCCACCCGCCACCCTCCCACCCACACAGATGCTATCCAATGTGAGGTCTCTGCCAGAGATGCCTCTCTCCTAGACCTCAGCCCTGCACCTGCCCTATCCCAGATGCCGGGCGCAGGGCAGCAGAGGGAGACCATCGAACTAGACGAAGATGGCATCGCCATCGTTGACGAGAAACTTGGAGATGCCGACCCTGCTAGGGCTAGGAAGAGACGCCGCCTGGGAAGGCCTTTGAGGCAAATGCAGCTTGCATGTGAGTGACGTGATATACAAAAAAGCAACCTTAGCGCTTTATGGCGAGATATCTCCATGCAGTTGGCTGTGTGGGTTGTGGTGTCAGGGTGTATGAGAACCCACCACCCACAACCCATCCACCTGAGGCAGGTGCAGCTTTCATGTTGGTGCTGTTAACGAATCTCCCAGTCATGCTTTTATCATTTTTTCATTGAGTTGATCACTTTTTTTACATTGATCACTTTGTTACAAATGCTTTGATCACCTTGCGACTCGGCCTCTACAGACCTCAGAGGCAGGTGCAGCTTGCATGTGAGTTGATAACTTTTTTACATTGAACACTTTGTTACAAATGCATTGATCACCTTGTGATTCTCTCTGGACCTCTGAGGCAAATGCTGCTTGCATGTGAGTAACCTATTCTAGATCTCCTATCATTTGTTCGATCACTTTGTCACTAAATGTCTCTGTGTATGCGGGTGAGCAGCCCTCTTTGTTAAACCTGAGGAGGTCTATCAGACAAAAGCAGCTTGCATGTAAATGACCTGATAAATAAATAACCTTTACGCTTATATCCGGTGAGCAGCCCTTATATGCGGGTGAGCAGCCCTCTTTGTTAAACCTGAGGAGGTCCATCAGACAAAAGCAGCTTGCATGTAAATGACCTGATATATAAATAACCTTTACGCTTTATGATGAGATATCCTTATGTAGTTGGCTGTGTGGGTTGCGGTGTCAGGGTGTTTGAGCTGAGATATCCTTATGCAGTTCATTTTGAGGCAGGGTGAGTCTCTCTCTTGAGAAATGCTTCCTCAGGTACCTGCTCTGGGTGTAACACCAGGGGTTCAGGTCAGCAATAACCTGTGTGGGTTGCGGTGTCAGGGTGTTTGAGAACTCACCACCCACCACCCACCTGAGGCAGATGCAGCTTGCATGTGAGTGTCCTGTTTTTGTATTGCCCCCCAAATATTTGATCAATTTGTTGCAAATATTTGGTCACCTTGTGACTCGGACTCTTCAGAGCTCACCACCCACCACCCACCCACCACCCACCACCCACCACCCACTCACCACCTACCACCCACCCACCACCCACCCACCACCCACCCACCACCCACCACCCACCACCCACCACCCACTCACCACCCACCACCCACCCACCACCCACCACCCACTCACCACCCACCACCCACCTGAGGCTGATGCAGCTTGCATGTGCTTGACCTGATATATAAGTAGACAACCTTTACCCGCAACCTACTCATTACTCCCCCCCCACACACACCCCCATACACACACACGCACCTTCACCCATCCATACCACCACCCACCACCCCAATACCCACCTGCCACCACCCACCCATCACCCGACCCATAAACTCAATGCACACAACCCACTCATTAGTCCCCCCCCCCCCCCCCCCCCCCACACACACACACACACACACACACACACACACACTCCACCCCTCCATACCGCCCCTTGCAGTCGGCGAAGACGGCACCATGATGACCCAGAACGCACCGGACAAAGCCCCCTCTCAGAAGGGTGGCCTGCCCCCCAAAGGCCAGTCGCGCACCAGCCAGCGTGGCAACGGTGCACAAGAAAACCTTCACCACCACCCGCACCACGGTGCCGTAGAGGATCTTGACACACAACTGGGGGCGACACAGGTGCGTGTGTATGTGTGTGTGTATGTATGTGTATGTATGTGTGTGTGTGTATATTTGTGTGTGTTTTGTTTGTTTGTTACGGTCCAGGGGGTAGCCAACTAGGCTAAAGAGACTTGCCCATCCTTGTAATTGGGAGTGGCTAAAAAGGCACTGATGAACCGAACCCCAAACAATCTGCTAAATGTGCGACACAGGCAGTATGCATGCATGCATGTATGTTGTATGTACGTTGTTACAGTCCAGGGGTAGGCCAAATAGGCTAAAGGGTCTTGCCCAACTGGACAGGAGGGGCTAAAACAAACAAGTCCTAGGCACCTCGCAAGCAACGCAGAAAATTGGCGGAGAGTGCTGGCTATCGGAGCGGCAGGTGGCAACGGAATCGAGTGCAGCAGACCGCTTGGGTTACCCCATTGTCCGTTTGTCCAACTGTCCGACCGACCGACCGAAACATTTAAGCCTGACACGTCAGTCAACCGTCTCATAACTAACTGGCTTCGGTCAGCTCCAGTTGCCAACACACTCCGCCAATTTCCTGCGTCGCTTGCAATGCTGCATAGGACTTGTCTGGTTTCTGGTTTCTGGTTTCGTGCTTCTTGGGTAGACGAACAACGTGGTGACCCTGGGGGCTCCCGCCCCCCAGAAGGGGGGCCTCTGCCAAGCACTGACCGCATTCTCTGCTACACACCAGGGTAATCCAAAGCGCGCACTTTTGCGCTTTGGATTACCCAAAAAGGAGCGCTGACTTTTTGACCCCCTCTGCGCTTTAAGCGCAGTTTTTTGCAATCCCTTGCGGGCGCTGCAAGCAATGTTTGCGCTTTTTGCACTACAAAGCGCAGTTTTTTTGTTTTCAAGTGCGGTAAAGCGCTGGCCAATTTGGTCATTTGAAGTACCCTGCTACACACTCCTTATTTGGGGGACAATCAGCACCGTTGCATTTGGCTTCACAGGGTGCCTTATGGGTGAAAAGGGTGCAAAAGGGGTGCAGGAAATGGTGCATTATGGGTGAAAAAGTGCCAAAGAGGTGCAAGGGGTGCATTAGGTGTGCATTATGGGTGAAAGGGGTGCCATAGGGGTGCATAAAAGGATGCATTATGGGTGAAAGGGGTGCCAAAAGGGTGCCAAAAGGGGGCAATATGAGTGAAAAGGGTGCCTTAGGGGTGCATAAAAGGATGCATTATGGGTGAAAGGGGTGCCAAAGGGGTGCCAAAGGGGTGCATTATGAGTGAAAGGGGTGCCAAAGGGTTGCAGAAAAGTTCTATGCAGTGTTGCATGCAACGCTACATATTGGCGGAGTTTGATCGCGATGGAGCGATAGATGGCAACGGACATGAGTTAGTTACGAGACCGTTGGCTGACGTGTCAAGCTTCATCGCGGTCAGACGGATGGATGGATGGATGATCGGTCGGACGGGCAAATGGGTAAACATGGGGGCTCCCGCCCCCTAGAAGGGGGGACTCCGCCTTAGGGTGCCGAAGCCCCCCTAAATTCTCTGCTATACCTGTGACACAGGCTGGAGAGTTCCCGGAGTAAAGTTGGGAGCTGACAGGCAAGTGGGCGACACAGAAGCACTGATGAAACGAACCCCAAGCAATCTGCTTGCCCTACTTGCCCAACCGTGACAGGAAGGGCTAAAACAAAAAAGCACTGACCCTTTTCTCTGCTATATCTGCAACACAGGCTGGGGAATTTGCTGGAGTTAGGTTGGGAGCTCACAGCCATGTGGGACACACAGCAGCACTGCATGACTTCCTGGACGCCGTCGACAGGCTTGCGGCGAATGCGACAGCCCCAGTAGAAAGTGAGTTGAATAATACAACTTTAGATTACATCCTGTGTACACATATTTATTTTATGGGCATTTGTTTTGTTTTTTATTTTTTTATTTTTTATTTTTTATTTATATTTTATAGGCATTCATTTGTAAGGCGTTTGGGTAACGTTAGGTTTAAAACATTTTATGTATAGCAAAGTAACGTTTGCAGGAGATTGTTACTAAGGTTGGGAGCTTAGAGCTATGTGTGGCACAAGGCAGCACTGCATGACTCCCTGGATGCTGTCGACAGGCTAGCAGCGAAAGCAACAGCACCAGTAGAAAGTGAGTCCGAGTATCATCATAACATATCTGTAGCGTTACTTATGTTTATTATTACAAAATTACTGAATTAGATTGGGAAAGACTTGCGTTACATAAAACACCATGACTTCCTGTACGCCGTTGACAGGCTAGCGGCGCATGGGACAGCCCCAGTAGAAAGTGAGTCCTAGTATTTTAACAATATAACTGTAGCTCTACTAATGTTAATTATAACAAAATAACTGAAGGTAAGTTGGAAAATAATTGTGTTACATGGAGCACCATGACTTCCTGGACACCGGGGACAGGCTAGCGACGAATGCGACAGCCCCAGTAGAAAGTGAGTCTGAGTATTTAAACAATATAACTGTAGCGTTACTAATGTTTACTACTAAAACATAACTGAAGTTAGATTGGGAAAGTCTTGCGTTATATAAAACACCATGCCTTCCTGTACGCCGTCGACAGGCTAGCCGCGCAAGGGACAGCTCCAGTAGAAAGTGAGTTTGAGTATTTTAAGAATATATCTGTAGCGTTACTTATGTTTATTATTAAAAAATAACTGAAGTTCGGTTGGGAAAGACTTGCGTTACATGAGGCACTGCATGACTTCCTGGACGCCAACGACGGGCTAGCGGCGAATGCGACAGCCCCAGTAGAAATTGAGCAAAGTATCTTCATCAAAAACTTTAGATTACATCATGTTAATATATATATATATATTTGTAGGGCATTTCGGTAAAGTTACGATAGAAAAGACTTGCGTTCCATGAAGCACTAGCTCAAATCATGTCTTCCCACCCGCAGCCTTAATCTCGCAAGCACGCAGCCCGCGCCGCCTCCTCAACTACCTTGCTATGTAATTCAAAACACATCCACTGCCCCAAGATAAGAAACACCAACTGAGATCATACATCCCCTCCCACAGCCTTGACTTCTCATGCACACACCCCGCGCCACCTCCTCAACTACCTTGCTATATGATTCCAACACATCCACTACCCCCAACATCACCTTCGATCTCATCTTCCCCCTCACAGCTTTAATCTCTCAAGCACGCACCCCGCGCCACCTCCTCAACTACCTTGCTTTATGATTCCAGCACATCCACTACCCCCAACATCACCTTCGATCTCATCTTCCCCCTCACAGCCTTAATCTCTCAAGCACGCACCCCGCGCCACCTCCCCAAGTACCTTGCTATGTGATTCAAAACACATCCACTGCCCCAAGATAAGAAACACCAACTGAAATCATACATCCCCTCCCACAGCCTTGGGCTCTCAAGCATGCGCCCCACGGGGGGCTCATATCCTACCCGGATTTCTCAAGCACTCGCCCTTCAGCCCCTCCTCAACTACCTTGCTATGTGATTCATTTTCATTAATTGGTGAACTCATCCACTTCCCCAATTAAGAAACGCCACCTTCAATCTCATCTTCCTGTTGTTCAGGTTTGGCAAGTCCCTTCAGCCTATTTGGCTACCCCTGGACTGTAACAATACATACATGCTAAATGCATACTTCCCAGCCGCAGCCTTAATCTCTCAAGCACAAGCCCTTCTCCGCCCCCTCAACTACCTTGCTATGTAATTCGAATACATCCACTGTAGCAGTTGGCCGGGGGCCTCATATACTACACAAAGCCTTCCCTTAATCGGACACCACGTTTTCCCCATTGGTCACATCCACTGCCACAAGATAAGAAACACCGACTGAAATCATATCTTCCCACCCGCAGCCTTGATATCTCAAGCACACGCCCTTCGCCCCATCCTCAACTACCTGTCTATGTAATTCAAACGCATCCACTGCCCCAAGATAAGAAACAACACCTTCAATCTCATCTTCTCGTCCACAGTCTTCATCATCTCAAGCACGCGCCCTGCACCGCCTCCTCAACTACTTTTCTATGTAATTCGAACGCATTCACTGCCCCAACACAAGCCAACTGAAATCAAGCATCCCCTCCCACAGCCTTGATATCTCAAGCACGCGCCCTTCGCCGCCTCCTCAACTACCTAGGCGTCTCGGCCCCCGCCCACCTCTTCGCCATTTTCTCCAAGGCCGTGGCCACGTGGGCAACCCTCCCCTTGGTGCACTGGGCGCTAGAGACAAGCTCTCTGGACTCTGGGAGGCAGCAGCTTCACCTGCGTCTAGAGCTGGCCGCGCTGATGGCGTGCTTCTTCCAGCTGTTGCTAACTCGCTCGCATGCGTATGGGAGCATTACCCAGGGCCTCCCCCCGCACGCCCTGCTCCTCAGTATATGTGAGGGCTACCAGGTAACCTAACCTTCACCCCCCCCACCCACCCACCCACCACCACCACCAGCACCACCCACCCACCCACCCACCCACCCACCACCCCACCCCACCCCCAACGCCACCTCCACCCCTCCCCTGCCCCCCTAATCATATATGTGAGGGCTACAGGTAACCTAACCTTCAATCCCCGCCCCCCCCCACCCCCACCCCCACCCCACACCCCCCACCCCCCACCCCCACCCCCACCACCAACCCCACCACCAACCCCCACCACCAACCCCACCTCCACTCCTCCCCTGCCCCCCCACCACCTCAGCACCTCCCCCCCAGGCCCCCCCCCCCCACACACACACCCACTATCCAACCGCACACACAACCCTTACCCATACAGGCGCATGCAGTCATACATACACCATTCCCCTCTCTTTCCTGCTCTTCTCCTTAAAACCACCTCACAACATACTCAGGTGCTCAGCTCAAAGCCCCCCCCCCCCCCCCGCACCCCCCCCACCCACCCACCCACCCACACAGACCCCTCCCCCCCCCCCCCCCCCCCCCCCCCCCCCCCCCCGCACACACACACACCTTGTCCAACCCTACAGATGATCAGCTCCAACCTGTCTCCTCCCGACTCGGTTAGCACTCATGCCCTGGAGGAGGCAGACAGGGGGCAGCAGGTGTTGATAGAAGATATGCCCCCCCCCCCCCCCCCCCTCCCCCCTCCACCCCCCACCCCCCCACACACCACACACACACAACCCACTCCCCACTCTCCCCTTATCTAACCCTTCAGGTGCTCAGCTCCAAACTGTCTCCTCCCGACTCAGTGAGCACTCTTGCCCTGGAGGAGGCAGACAGGTGGCAACAGGTGATAATATAACACATGCCCCCCCCCCCCCCCCCCCCCCCCCCTCCCCCTCCCCTCCCCCCACCCTTCTCCACACACACACACCCGCCACCCTCCCCCCCTTATCCAACCCTACAGGTGCTCAGCTCCAACCTGTCTCCTCCCGACTCAGTTAGCACTCTTGCCATGGAGGAGGCAGACAGGGGGCAGCAGGTGTTGATAGAAGACATGCTGTTGAGTGAGGCGCAGCGGTTGGATACTCTCATTGCAGGTATGTATGTATGTATGTATAGATGTATGTTACAGTCCAGGGGTAGGCCAAATAGGCTAAAGAGGCTTGCCCAACCGTATAGGAAGGGCTTAAAAAGAAAAAGCACTGATGAACTGAACCCCCAAGATTGGATACTCTCATTGCAGGTATGGGCAAGTTAGCCTCCACGTAAGTTAGCCTCCACTTAAGTTAGCCTCCACTTCAGTGAGCCTCCACTTAACTTAGCCTCCACTTAACTTAGCCTCCACTTAAGTTAGCCTCCACTTAAGTGAGCCTCCACTTAACTTAGCCTCCACTTAACTTGGCCTCCACTTAACTTAGCCTCCACTTAACTTAGCCTCCACTTAACTTAGCCTCCACTTAACTTAGCCTCCACTTAACTTAGCCTCCACTTAACTTAGCCTCCACTTAACTTAGCCTCCACTTAACTTAGCCTCCACTTAACTTAGCCTCCACTTATGTTAGCCTACACTTATGTTAGCATCTACTTAAGTAAACCTGAAACCCCCCTAGACCCTAAATCCTTAACCCCCCCCCCCCCCCCCCAAACCTTAAACCTTTGAATCAAAACCTTAACCACTACACCCTGAACCCTGAACCCTACCCCCCTAGACTTAAGTGGAGGCTAACTTCCACATACCCTGATTGCAGATGCACCCACCCATGCCACCCAGCATGGCACCCACCCATGCAGCTGCCAACATGCCACCCACCCACCCACCTACATACCCTGATTGCAAATGCCAACATGGCATCCACCCATGTCACCCAGCATAGAACCCACCCACTCATGCCACCCACCACTGCCTACATGGAACCCACCCACTCATGCCACTCACCCACCCACTCATGCCACCCACCCTGGTTTCAGCTGCCAACATGGCACCCACCCATGCCACCCAGCATGGCACCCACCCACTCATGACCCGCACCCTGATTGCGGCTGCCAACATGGCACACCAAGCCACCAAGCAATTAGCAGCTCCTGATGCCATGGAGGGGCAGGCCGTTGCTACCAAGCAACAGAGCTCTCCTACTGCCCACCCATGTCACCAACCACTTCCAGCATAGCACCCTACCACTCATGCCACACACCCTGATTGCAGCTGCCAACATGGCACCCACCCATGCCACCCACCACTATCAACATAGCACGTACCCATTGCCAACATGGCATCCACCCGCACAAGCCCCCCACCCCCTCACCCGCCCACGCCACCACGCAATTTGTAGCTCCTGATGCCATGGAGGGGCAGGCCGTTGCTACCAAGCTACTGAGCTCTCCTACTGCAAACATGCCAGACCATGCCACCCAGCATTGCACCTACCCACCCATGCCACCCACCACTGCCAACATGGCACCCACCCACCCATCCACCCACCCACCACTGCCAACATGGCATCCACCCACCCACCCACCCACTCATGCCACTCACCAATGCCCCCCACTCTGATTGCAGCTGCAAACATGGCACACCAGGCCACAGTGCAATTCGTAGCACCTGATGCCATGGAAGTGCAGTCCGTTGCAACTGAGCAACAGAGCTCTCCTACTGCCAAGCCTGCCCATCTGATGGCTCACTGTGTGACATTCATGCGCCATGGCATCAAGGCCCAGTCAGACGGGAGCTTGGATAGATCCTGGTAAGTCAACAGTGGCCTGCATATGACTGTACCGTAATGTACTGCTGTGTGCTGTCATATATGACTGTAATGTACTGCTGTCATATTTTGTGATGTACTGCTGTCATATTTGGTAATGTACTGCCGTCACATTGTTTAATGTACTGCTGCCATATTTTGTAATGTACTGCTGTCATATTTTCCTTGTTAATCCTTGTTGAGCTCACAGTGTGATGTTTATGCACCATGGCATCAAGGCCCAATCAGACGGGAGCTTGGATAGATCCTGGTAAGTGGTGAGGGATCACTGCGTGTATGTTGGGTGGGTGCCATACTGGGTGGCATGTATGGGTGCCAATATAGGATAGTGCGCCAATATAGGATCATTCGCCTAGGAGTCAAGGTCCAATCAGACGGTAGCTTGGATAGATCCTGGGAAGTGGTGAGGGATCACTGGGTGTATGTTGGGTGGGTGCCATACTGGGTGGCATGTATGGGTGCCAATATAGGATAGTGCGCCAATATAGGATCATGCGCCTAGGAGTCAAGGTCCAATCAGATGGTAGCTTGGATAGATCCTGGGAAGTGGTGAGGGATCACTGCGTGTTTGTTGAGTGGGAAGTCCTATTTTGGATTCAATATTGGATAGTGTGCCAATATAGGATCATGCGCCATGGCATCAAGGCCCAATCAGATGGAAGTTTGGATAGATCCTGGTAATCGATTGTTTGTCGGGTGGATATTCCTAATCATGATAGGATAATCCGCCAATATAGGATCATGCTCCATCCATGGATCATGCTCTTTCAATAGCTCTATGACAAAAGAGTGTCAACTTCTATCCTCACCCTACCACCTACCACCTACCACCTACCACCTACCATATATCATATACCATCTACCATCTACCTCCTACCATATACCTACCATCTACCTTCCCTTCAGCTTCTCGCCAGCTGTCACTCAGACGCTTGCGCTTGTGAGTGCGGCCGTAGCCGCCTCTGATGGTCCCTCAAGCTCGGACGAGGACCCCCTGGGGGCGACGTACATGCAGCTGGCGGCAGTACAATCCCTGTTCCTCATTCTGCAGCTGTCCGCAGCCCCCTCAGCTGCCAGGGTGGCGGCCTCCTTTGCTGCCGCCTCCGCCTTCGTGAGCCGCACCCTGGCTGGGGTCCAACAGCAAGAGGGGGGGCTTAGCTCAGACGAGGACCTGCTTCTCTCCTCCCAGGGGTCTGGGCGAGGGGGTAGCCCTGAGGGGAGGTCCAGAGGGGGGGGTCCAGTCGGAGGGGGGCCTGCCCAAGATTGGTGGCCCTCCCTTGCCACGCTGTCACCTATCCTCTCCAGCCTCCTCTTTTCCTCCGAGGGTAAGCCTGTGGGACCTCAGCTTGCCACGCTGGCAGCAGTACGGTTCTTCCTGCAGCACGCGCCGGCAGGGGCACTACAAGGAGGGGGGGCCCTGCTGTCACGGATGTTGGGACTGCTGTCGCATGATAGCAGCTTAGTGAGGCATGCGTTCATTCCGGTGCTCGGCAAGTTCCTACGCCCTCCTGTGCTGTTTGAGCTGTTTGGCATGTCCGAGGCTTTGTCAGGTAAGGGAAGCGCGACACACGAGGGTCGCACTGAGTCTCAATGCATCCCACCAAAGCAACTGTCCCTGCTGCCGCGGACATTGGGACTGCTCTTTCATTATGTCATGATAGTAGCTTAGTGAGGCATGCGTTCATTCCGGTGCTCGGCAAGTTCCTACGCCCTCCAGTTCTGTTCGAGCTGTTCGGCATGACAGAGGCTCTGTCAGGTAAGGGATTGTTAGTTAAGTTTTTGTCGGGTAAGTTATTGTTAGTTAAGTTTTTGTCAGGTAACGGATTGTTAGTTAAGTTTTTGTCAGGTAAGGGATTGTTAATTAAGTTTTTTAGTTATGTTTGTGCGTAACGTTTTTTAGCTACGTTTTTTAGTAACGTTTTTTAGTTAGATTACGTTTCAAATGTTATTATTTGTATCAGGTTTGTATCGTAACTTCAACTGATGATGATGATCAGGGGATTGTAAGGAAGTTTTGTGCATACATCTATGTCGGAAGTTTTTGTAATCTGCCTTACCCCATTCCCCCCCCCCACCCACACACACACACACGCCCAATTTAAGCTCCAATTTGTTTGCATCACCTCTGCAGTACGTGTGTGTGGGGTGTGTGTGTGGGGGGGGGGGATTGGGGTAAATGTGGGTGTGCGTTTTGGTGTTTGTGGGAGGGAGTGTGTGTGTGGGTCCAAAAGCTTCCCTTAAGCCCCTCTTCTCTTGTATCACCTCATGTGTAAGTGTGTGTGTGTGTGTGTATAGGGGGGGGGGGGGGGGGGGTAAATGGGGGTGTGCGTTTTGGTGTTTGTGGGAGGGAGTGGGTGTGTGGGTCCAAAAGCTTCTCTTAAGCCCCTCTTCTCTTGTATCACCTCATGTGTGTGTGTGTGTGTGTGTATAGGGGGGGGGGGGGGGGGGTAAATGTGGGTGTGCGTTTTGGTGTTTGTGGGAGGGGGTGGG
The DNA here is from genome assembly GCA_013435795.1 of Chlamydomonas sp. ICE-L. NCBI lineage: Eukaryota > Viridiplantae > Chlorophyta > Chlorophyceae > Chlamydomonadales > Chlamydomonadaceae > Chlamydomonas > Chlamydomonas sp. ICE-L. Next base: position 8,767,924 of record JACBWV010000626.1, read on the forward strand.
TGTGTGGGTCCATTAGCTTCCTTTAAGCACCAGTTCGGTTGCATCACCTCAGCAGGATGTGTGTGTGTGTGTGTGTGTGGGGGGGGGGGGGGGGTAAGTGTGGGTGTGCGTGTTGGTGTTTGTGGGTGGGATTGGGTGTGTGGATCCAATAGCTTCCCTTAAGCCCCTCCTGTTTTGCATCCCCTCGTGTGTGTGTATGTATAGGGGGGGGGGGGGGGAGGTAAATGTGGGTGTGCGTTTTGGTGTTTGTGTGTGGGAGTGGGTGTGTAGGTCCAAAAGCTTCCCTTAAGCCCCTCTTGTGTTGCATCCCCTCATGTGTAGGGGACACACGGCCTGGGCAGGGCGCTGACCTGGCGCCAGGTCATGGACGTGGGGGTGGCCAGGATCGAAGCACCCTGGCCAGAGCTGAGATGAAGCTGATGCATGAGCTCCGATCTCGCCTTGAAGCCACGCCGATTGCGGCCGTGCGCACCACCATCCTGCAGGCAGCCGCTGACCTGGCTGGTGGACTGACTGGTAACCTGAGTCAGCTAATGCCGCTCATCATGGTGGTGGGCTGCCTGGGTAAGGATGATATCCAGGTACGCCTCCCCTTGCCTCCCCTTTGCCTCATCTTACTACCTTTTGTGCACAAAATGCCGATATCCCCCCCCCCCCCCCCCACCCACCCACCCACACCCACACCCACACCCACACCCACACCCACACCCACACCCACCTACCCACCTACCCCCCACAAACACACCCACAGCCCCCCACACCCACCCACACCCACCCACACATGCACGAAAAAATATGATATACAGGTGCGCCTCACCTTGCCTCACCTTGCCTCACCATGCCTCACCTTGCTACCTTTTACACACAATATGCTGAGAACCCCAACCCCCTTCCAAGCCCCCCCCCACCCACCCACACCCCCCACACACACATCCACCAACCTTCCCAATGCAGGTACATGCTGCCGCCACCACTTCCCTGAACCACATGTGCCGCTGCCTGGGCCGCAGCCTTGACCAGATTCTCCTCAGAAAAGCCCACAACTTGGGGTTAGTGCCCTTCCCTTCCCCCCATGTTCCCACCTCCATGCACCCCCATCCATGCTTGCACCTGGCCATGTATCCACCCCCACCCCCTCACCTCCTGGATGCAGGTACGTGCTGCCGCCACCACCTCCCTGAACCACATTTGCCGCTGCCTGGGCCGCAGCCTTGACCAGCTCCTCCTCAAAAGCACGGAAACCCGAGTCGTGCTCGAATACGTGGGCCGCACCATGGCCGAGCATCCCGATCTCCTGTCAGAACTCTCCCGGCTCCTCCATATGACAGAGATCAAACTGGTCAAGCTCATCATCCCCCACGTCATCGGCTGGTTGTGTATGAACCATCGCAAAGCAGACCTCCAAATGCTGGCTGAGCTACTGGAGACGACTATGCCCTGCCTGTTTGCGAACTATGCCGACCACGCCATAGCGCATGCATTCAGGGTGGGCTCTCAGGGCGGCTTCGAGGAGTTTGTTGCATTTGTGGATGACATCATGGCCCCGGACGAGGACTTTGTGTCTGTGTGCAAGGTCACTGCACGTGAGGTTGCACGCCAGGTACGTTTACCTGTTATCCCCCCCCCCCCCCCCCCCCCCCCCCATCCCCCCCCCCCCCCCCACACACACTCCCTCCCCCCCCCCCCCCCCACCCCTACCCCTACCCCTACCCGTATCCTCTCGTTTAGGTGGTATGCATGGCCGGGCTATGGTATGGTATGGTATGCATGGCCGGGGTACCCTCAGAATGGAAGGACGGTTACGAGCCCAGCAAGGAAGTCATCTCACGCAGCCTAGACTCCCTAGACTCCCTATATCCTCACCACTTTCTTTGCCTTGTGATATCATATATATATATATATGCTCAGTGACTGGTGCAATGCATGAAGCAGACACTTCCTTCTTCCCTGTCTCGTTTCGGTGGTATGCATGGCCGGGCTGCCACCAGAATGGGAGGACCTACCCCCCCCCCCCCCCCCCCCCCCTTACCCCCCACCCCACCCCACCCCACCCCACCCACACACACCCTCCCCACCCCACCCCACACCTATCCTTATCCTCTCGTTAGGTGGTATGCATGGCTGGGCTACCCTCGGAATGGGAGGACCTACCCCCCCCCCCCCCCCCCCCCCCCCCCACACACACACACACCCACACACCCACACCCTCCCCACCCCACCCCCACAACTACCTATATCCTCTCGTTTAGGTGGTATGCATGGCCGGGTTACCCTCAGAGTGGGAGGACCTACCCCCCCCCCACACACACACACCCCCACACCCACACACACACACACACACACCCTCCCCCTCCCCACCCCACACCTACCCTTATCCTCTCGTTTAGGTGGTATGCATGGCCGGGCTACCCTCAGAGTGGGAGGACCTACCCCCCCCCACCCCCCCCCCCCACACACCCACACCCACCCACCCACACACACACACCCTCCCCACCCCACCCCCACAACTACCTTTATCCTCTCGTTTAGGTGGTATGCATGGCCGGGCTACCCTCGGAATGGGAGGACGGATATGATCCCAGCAAGGAAGTCATTTCACGCGGCCTAGACTACCTTGACTCTCTGGCCAAGATCGCTGGCCACACAGGCCCTGATGCAGCCTCTGAGCTGCTAACCGGCCAGACTGTTGTTCTCCTGCTCAAAGACTTCGGTGCTCACTTCAGCACCGCCGGGGGTGGAGGGCTCAGTGCGAACTCCAACCCCAACTCCATCCCCACGGACTCCTCGGCCGCTCACATCCGCCCCACAGGGGCTGACATTGAGTCTGGGCAGCTGCAGACTCTGAGAGCACTCACTGTGCTCATTCTGTTGCTTGGGCCGTTCATTGGGAACCACGCACCCCACATCATGGCGGTGCTCACAGCTGGACTGAGGGATGTGACAACAGTGGAGCTGAAGTCTCAGGTGAGCCCCCCCCCCCCCCCCCCCCCCACCTACCCACACACCCATACACTCACACCCTACAAACACAGCACTACACAACACAACACAATTCAACCCAACCTGATCTAACTCTGACAGCACTCACTGAGCTCATTCTGTTGGTTGGGCCATTCATTGGGAATCCCCCCCCCCCCCCCCCCCCTCCCTCCCTCATAACACAACACGACAAAACACAATTCAACCCTACCCAACCCGATCAAACTCTTAGAGCACTTACTTTGCTTATTCTGTTGCATGGGACGTTCATTGGAAGTCACACACCCCACATCATGGCGGTGCTCACAGCTGGACTGAGGGATGTGACGACAGTGGTGCTGAAGTGAGCACCCCCACCCACCCACCCACCCACAGACACACACACCACACACACACACCACACACACACACCACCCCCACCCCCCACCCCCACACCACACACACACACCACCCTCGCTCCTAACACAACACAACACAACACAACACAATTCAATCCGACCTAATCCATCTCTGAGAGCACCCATTGCGCTCATTCTGTTGCTCAGGCCGTTCATTGGGAATATCACGCCCCCCCATACCCCCCCCCCCCCCCCCCCCCCCCCCCCCTCCCTTCCAACCCAACCCAACCCAACCCAACCCGACCCAACCCATCCCGATCCAACCCCCAATGCTCAGTCCATAACACCTACCCCCGAGCACCCATACCAGAAACCTGAACCACCAAACCCCTGCACCTACACTTACCTCCTCCAGCCTCCGACCCCCCCCAAACGCCTTCACTCCGAAACCTCTCACCCGACACCCCCATTATCACCTCCACTTTGTTACCATCACTCTGAAACCTCGCACCCGCCACCCCAATTACCACCTCCACTTTGTAACCTTCACTCCGAGACCTCGCACCTGACACCCAATCATTACCTCCTCTCCAAATCCGCCTTCACTCTGAAACCTCGCACCCGACACCCCAATCATCACCTCCACCTTGTAACCTCCACTCCAAAACCGCCTTCACTCCGAAACCTCACACTTGACACCGCCAATCATCACCTCCACCTTGTAACCGTCACTCCGAAACCGCCTTCACTCCTAAACCTCACACCCAACATCCCAATCATCACCTCCACGTTTAAACCAGAACAGGTGTGCTATCCTTCTCTTTCCCCTGCCTCCCCAACTCCCCCCCCCCTCCCTTCACCCCCATCCTCCCCCCCCCCCCCCCCCCCCCCCCCCCCCCCTCCACGCCCATCTTCCTTCCACTCCAAAACCTTGCACCTGACAACCGCAATCATCACCTCCACTACGTAACCAGAAACCCAAACCTCAACCCCCAATCCCAGTCCCTACGCCCAAACCCCACAACCCCTCCCAGGCCCTATCCGCATGGCGAGCCTTCATTCGCTGCCTAGCCTCCAAGACCCCCAAGCTGCTCGAGCGCATTGCTGTGCAGCCAGTCAGGGATTTCCCCCCGCTATATATAGCAATCACTACTTTCGACCCCGTCTTGGCCCAAATTTGCGCCACAAAGAAAGCAAAAATGGCTCTAACCCTACCCCCAATCCCCACTCCCCTGCCCAGGCCCTATCCGCATGGCGAGCCTTCATTCGCTGCCTAGCCTCCAAGACCCCCAAGCTGCTCGAGCGCATTGCTGTGCAGCCAGTCAGGGATTTCCCCCCGCTATATATAGCAATCACTACTTTCGACCCCGTCTTGGCCCAAATTTGCGCCACAAAGAAAGCAAAAATGGCTCTAACCCTACCCCCAATCCCCACTCCCCTGCCCAGGCCCTATCCGCATGGCGTGTCTTCATCCGCTGCCTAGCCTCCAAGACCCCCAAGCTGCTTGAGCGCATCGCTGTCCAGGCAGACAGGGAGTTTTTCCTGCTACATATAGCGATCGATACTTTCGACCCCGTTTTGGCCCCAATTAACACCATAAAGAAAACAAAATGGCCCTACCCCTACCCCCAATCCCTACTCCCCTGCCCAGGCCCTATCCGCATGGCGTGTCTTCATCCGCTGCCTAGCCTCCAAGACCCCCAAGCTGCTTGAGCGCATTGCTGTTCAAGCAGTGGTGGTCCTTTTGGAGGTCCTGGAAGAGGGGGGCCACGTCCAAACCATGGCTGTGTCCATTCTGGAGGACATCATCATCAAACAGCGTAAGAATCTGGGCACCGCCATCATGCGCATCCCGCCTCTCCCCTCCTTGGAGCCCCTGGCGGCAGTCAACAAGGTCCTAGCCAACGAGCAGAAGCTGTCCAACACCGTGCGCCAGCTACGGGTACGCCTCTTTTTATTCCCTTCTTCCTTCTTCCTATTTCCTGTTTCCTGTTTCCTACTTTCCGATTTCCGATTTCTGATTTCCGATTTCTCATTTCCCATTGCCCATTGCATATTTCATATTTCTCATTTCCCATTGCATATTTCCGATTTCTCATTTCCCATTGCATATTTCCGATTTCTCATTTCCCATTGCATATTTCATTTTTCATATTTTCTGTGTCCTATGTCCTATTATATTTTGTCACGTATCGCTTTAGCCCCCCGAGGACCCCCCAGGGGGCTGAAGCCGACAGTTCCACACGTCTCTGTCTGTCTGCGCCTCTGTCTGTCTGCGTCTCTGTCTGTCTGCGCCTCTGTCTGTCTGCGCCTCTGTCTGTCTGCGTCTCTGTCTGTCTGCGTCTCTGTCTGTCTGCGCCTCTGTCTGTCTGCGCCTCTGTCTGTCTGCGTCTCTGCCAGTCTGTCTGTCGCTCTTTGACCGATTTTGGCCACCTCTGCACGGCATCAAATTGCTCATACTTGGCGTGTGCATGACTAGACTTAGCATACGCACCGCAGCGGCTAAGATCCTTCGCACAAGTTGTTGATTGTCTGTAGCTATTCCGCTACAGAATGCTTGCATGGGTTGCTACTAGCTACTAGCTACTTACTTCGCCTTTATTGGAACCTCCCAGCCCTCCTCGCCATTTGTCCCCTGCCCTGCCCGTGACTGCTAAAGTGTTTTCCATATCACTTGCCACATATATATACTCCCTGACCTCCTTCACCACCACCACCACCACCACCAAGCCCCCTCCACACTCACACACATACAATCCCTGTCCTCCCCCCCCCCCCCCCCCCCCCCCCCCACCACCACCACCCCACTCACACAAGCACACACAACACTCCCTGACCCCCCCCCCCCCCCCCCCACCCCCACCACCACCCCCCCCACCACACACACACACACACACACACACATATATATACTCCCTGACCTCCTCCACCACCACCACCACCACCAAGCCCCCTCCACACTCACACACATACACGTGGTTAGGACTTGTCATATTAATTAGCTTTTGGGTAAAACATATTGGGTATATTGGGTTATGTTTTGGGCTGTTTTGAGTATAATGAGTTAGGTATTAGTGATGTTTTGGGTATAATATATTGGGTATTAGTGATGTTTTGGGTATAATATATTGGGTATTAGTGATGTTTTGGGTATAATATATTGGGTATTAGTGATGTTTTGGGTTTAATATATTGGGTATTAGTGATGTTTTGGGTATAATATATTGGGTAATAGTGATGTTTTTGGCTGTTTTGAGTATAATGTGTTAGGTATTAGTGATGTTTTGGGTATAATATAATTAATCACGAAACACCATTGTGAAGCAGCATTAGAACCTTGGGTCATCCAATATGCACAACCCATATTGAATTATAAACAAATTCTTATCATCTACTACAGTCTGCTGAAATGCTTATGCTATTGACTTGAACCAGGTGCAAGTGTCCAGTGTGTATATATGTATATATATACTGCAGTCTCCTGCCATACTTGTGCTATTGAATTTAAGCATGTGCAAGTGTCCGGTGTATATATATACACACAAATTCTTCTGATCTACTGCTGTCTACTGACATGCTTATGCCATTGACTTGGGCCAGGTGCTAGTGTCCAGTCTTCGTGGGGAGAGCCCCAGCGTGCGGCACGTAGCGCTAGGCGAGCTTCGCATATTCTTACTCAACAACAAGCCCTTCATGTTTGAGCTCATAGTGGGCGGCCTGGGCATCGACATCTCCAAGGGCGGGAGCAGCAGCAGCAGCTCGGGCGGCCTGGTAGTGCCTAGCCGCAAGCCTGCACACGCCCAACTCCTATCTGATCTGCTGTCCGCCTTGCTACGCAGGTGCGTGTATTTTTACAGTCCAGGGGTAGCCAAATAGGGACATGCCCAACCTTCCAGACAGGAAAGGCAGTTAACAAATAAAAAATAATTTTTTTTAAAAAAGGTCCAGGGGTAGCCAAACAGGGACTTGTCCATAGGACTTGCCCAACATTCCAGTCAGGAAAGGCAGTTGAAATGAATCATGCACTGGTGATGCAGGTGGGGGGGTGGGGTGGGGGGCAGATAGGGCGGGAGCAGCAGCAGCAGCTCGGGCGGCCTGGTAGTGCCCCGCAAGTCTGCACACGCCCAACTCCTATCTGACCTGCTGTCCGCCTTTCTGCGCAGGTGTGTGTTTTGTTAGCTGGATTTTTTGCGGAACCCCCTCTACAAGGGGGCGGTAGCCCCCATGTTTACCCATTTGTCCGTCCGACCCAAAAATTGAAGCCTGCCACGACAGCCAACGGTCGCGTAACAACATCGCTTCGGTCAGCTCCATCGTTGCTACCTTTCGTTCCGTTGCCAACACACTCTGCCAATTTTCCGCGTCGCTTGCGACGCTGCATAGGACTTGTCGTTGTTGTTTTATCAGTGCCAACTGCCCGCTCATCTTTCATCCCCTTGCCCACCGTTTTGCGTAACATCCAGGTAAGGCTGTTGAGGAGGATAATTCCAGAACCCTGTTGTGTGTATTTGTACAGTCCAGGGGTAGCCAAATAGGGGCATGCCCAACCACCAACGAGTCAGCCCGAACTTAGTTAGCCCAGGCTTACCATTAGCTGTGCTTTATCCTCCTGCGTGTGTGTGTGTGTGTGTGTGTGTGTGTGCCCCCCCCACCCACCCCCCAGAAACACCCCCCCCCCCCTCCCCTCACCCAGCCACGCACACCCTCAACCCCCCTCCAGCTGCGACAACGCCATGCGCACCCACCTGGGCCTGCAGCTCAAACTGCGCTGTTCCGACTGCCTGGGTCTGCTAGGCGCACTGAACCCCGAGCCCCTCCCTCCCCACCCACCCACCCCCTCCCCTCACCCCATCCCCCTCCACACACACACACACCCGTCCCCCTCCAGCTGCGACAACGCCATGCGCTCCCACCTGCCTGCAGCTCAAACTGCGTTGTGACGACTGCCTGGGTCTACTAGGCGCTCTAAACCCTGAGCGTATCAATGTGCTCATGCTGCCCCCCCTCCCCTCACACACCCCCACCCCTACCCCCACCCTCCAGCTGCGACAACGCCATGCGCACCCACCTCGGCCTGCAGCTCAAACTGCGCTGTGCAGACTTCCTGGGTCTACTAGGCGCACTGGACCCTGAGTCCCCCCACCCCACCCCACCCCACCCCACCCCACCCCACCCCACCCCACCCCACCTACACACACCCCACCTACACACCCCCACCCCCCATCCAGCTGCGACAACGCCATGCGCACCCACCTCGGCCTGCAGCTCAAACTGCGCTGTGCCGACTGCCTGGGTCTACTAGGCGCACTGGACCCTGAGCGTATCAACGTGCTCATGCCGCCCCCAGACCAGCTCTGCCAGCCTGGCGAAACCCTGGAGCTTCTAGAAGACCTGATGGTCAAGCACCTGGTCCGTATCCTCGAAACCACGGACAACATCAACACGCTAGATTTCACCACCTACTCCATCCAGTCTGTACTGCAGCAGTACAGCAACCCTGTCTCCCTGGGGGGCAAGAGCTCGTCTGAGGAGGCACAGCAGAAGAAGATGATTCGATCGAATTCCGGGACAGGGACTGATAATGGGCTTTTCAACCGCCTTCCCAAGGAAGTGCAGCCCATCGTGGCTCCCTACCTCAACAGCAGGTAGGAGAAGGGGCAGGGGCAGGGGCAGAGACAGGGGGCACGGACAGGGGCAGGGGCAGGGGCAGGGGCAGGGGCAGGGGCATTATACTAAGATGAGCCGATCCAATCAGGGACAGGGACTGATAATGGGCTCTTCAACCGCCTGCCTGAGGAAGTGCAGCCCATCGTGGCTCCCTACCTCAACAGCAGGTGGGATCAGGGGCAGGGGGCAGAGACAGAGACAGGGGGCAGGGGCAGGGGCAGGGGCAGGGGCAGGGGCAGGGGCAGGGGCAGGGGCAGGGGCAGGGGCAGGGGCAGGGGCAGGGGCAGGGGCATTTTAAGGAGATGATTTGACCCAATTCCGGGACAGGGACTGATAATGGGCTCTTCAACCGCCTTCCCACGGAAGTGCAGCCCATCGTGGCTCCCTGCCTCAACAGCAGGTGGGAACAGGGGCAGGGGCAGGGGGCAGGGGGCAGGGGGCAGGGGCAGGGGCAGGCCCTCTACCCCAAACCCAATCTCCCTTTCACCCACCACCACCACCCTCCCCACCGCCACCCACTACCCGCATTTTCGCCTGTCCCTCATCTCCGCACACACTCACTCATCCAAACAAAACAAACTCCACCCACTACCCCCACGGGAGCTGCGGATGAGCCCGGCACCATGTTTGTGCATACCCACTACCCCAAACCCCATCCCGCCCCCACCTACCCCCACCCCCACCCCCACCCTCTCCCCACTACACCAAACCAGGTTTACATAGGAAAACAATTAAGCACAGAGGGGGGGGAATGGGGGGGGGGGGGGGGCGCTTTCACCTGTCCGTCATCTCCGCACACACCCACTTCCCCAAACAACAAAAAAACCTCACCCCCCACCCACCCACCCACCCAGGTTTACATTGGAAGACAACAAAGCTCAGAGGGGAGGAGCTGCAAATGAGCCCGGCACCATTTGTGCGCCATTTCTGCGCGTACCCACTAACCCAAAACCACCCCACCCACCCCCTATCCCCACCCACTCCCCACTTCACCTAATCAGGTTTACAATGGAAGGCAGTAACGCACAGAGGGTGTGTGTGTGTGTGTGTGTATGTGTGTGTGTGTGTGTGGGGGGGGGATGCTTCCACCTGTCCCTCATCTCAGCGCACACCCACTACCCCAAACTAAAAAAACTCCACCCACCAAACCCACCCACCCAGGTTTACATTGGAAGACAACAAAGCACTGAGGGGAGGAGCTGCAAATGAGCCCTGCACCATTTTTGCGCACACCCACTACTCAACCCCCCACCCCGCCTCTACCTGCCCCCACCTTCACCCACTCACCACCACTACCCACTACCCACTACCCACTACCCACTACCCACTACCCACTACCCACTACCCACTACCCACTACCCACTACCCACTACCCACTACCCACCTTCCGCTCACCCAGGTTTACATTGGAAGACAACAAAGCTCAGAGGGGAGGAGCTGCGGATGAGCCGAGCACCATTTTTGGAAGCTTCAGGCATAGTTTCCGCCGCTGGCTAGAGTTGTGGCTGAAGAGCATAATAGGCTTTACCAGCGGTTCGTGTCAGCCGGCCTTCTCTGCAGTGACGAGCGTGCTCAAGTGGGACTTGCCTTTCATGACCTTCCTCTTGCCTCAAGTGAGAACAAAAGAGAGAATGCGGATGGGGTGGGTGGTTGTGGGGGGGGAAATGGGGGGGAGGGAGTGAGGTGGAATACCGGGCGGGCTTGGGGGTGATGAGGGAAGGCAGGCGTTCTCTGCAGTGACCAGGGTGCTCAAGTGGGACTTGCCTTTCGTGACCTTCCTCTTGCCTCAAGTGAGAGTGGGGAGGGGAACGGGGGGGGGGGGGCTTGAAGGAGGGAGTGAGGGGGAATACCGGGGACGGGCGTGGGGGTGAGAAGGTAAGGCAGGCGTTCTCTGCTGTGACGAGTGTGCTCAAGTGGGACTTGCCTGTCATGACCTTCCTCTTGCCACAAGTGAAACGGGAAGGAGGGGAACAGGGGGATGGGTGGGGGTGTGTGGGGGGGGGGGGGCGTGGGGAAAGGAGTATGGGGGAATACCAGGGGTGGGCGTGGGGGTGTGGAGGGAAGGCAGGCCTTCTCTGCCGTGACCAGCGTGCTCAAGTGAGACTTGCCTTTCATGACCTTCCTCTTGCCACAAGTGAGAGCGGGGAGGAGGGGGACAGGGGGGGGGGGGGGGGGGGGATGGGGGGGGGGGGGCGTGGGGGAAGGAGTGTGGGGGAATGCCTGGGGGGGGCGTGGGAGTGATGAGGGACGGCGGGCATTATGTGCTGTGAGAAGTGAGGTCATATGGGACCTGCCTTTCATGACCTTCCTCTTGCCACAAGTGTGTGTGTGGGGTGGGGGTAGGGGGTGTGTGTGTGAGGTGTGTGTTTGTGTCTGGGGGTGGGGGTGGGGGTAGGGGGGGTGGGGGTCATGCTGAGTTGGAAATACATTTTTGTCTTCCAGGTGGTGCTCAACATGATTGCATATGGCTCCACCTCGACCTTCACATTGACTTCCCGTCCTCCACCGCTTTCTTAACCGCCCAAAACCCTAAACCCTAAACCCTAAACCCTTAAACCCGTCCTCCTATCTGTCTTCCATGTGGTGCACAACGTGATTGCATATGGCTCCACCTCCACCTCCACCTCCACATTGACCTTCCGTCCTCCACCGCTTTCTTGACGCCCTAAACCCTAAACCCTAAACCTTACACCCCAAACCCTGAACCTTAAAACCTAGACCCTAAACCCCTCCCTCCTTTCTGTCTTCCAGGTGGTGCACAACGTGATTGCATATGGCTCCACCTCGGCACGCGACAGTGTGCTGAATGAAATGAATGCCGTGTTGCTAGCGGGTCAGAAGCAGGATGGGGAGGCTGTGGAAGAGATGGAGCTATACTTGCAAGTGAGTATGTTATTTTTTTTTTTTTTTTTATGTATTTATATATTTCTTTACTTGCAAGTGAGTGTGTTATTTTAATTACTTTAATTAATTGATTAATTACTATATTCTTTTTTTTACTTGCAAGTGAGTATCTCATATCTAATACACTAGTTTTTATTTTGTTTATTTATTTATTTATTTATTTATTTATTTATTTATGTATGTATGTATGTATGTATTTATTATTTATTATTTATTTATTTATTTATTTATTTATTTATTTATTTATTTATTTATTTATTTATTTATTTTACTTGCAAGCGGGTCAGAAGCAGGATGGGGAGCCGTGGAGGAGATGTAGCTTTACTTGCAAGTGAGTATGTCCTTTTTTTTCATTGTTTATTTATTTATTATGAGATATTTATGTATTTATTTATGTATTTATTTATTTATGTATTTATTTATTTATGTATTTATTTGTTTGTTTGTTTATTCATTCATTTATTTAGTTATTGATTTATTGATTTATTTGTTTATTGATTGATTGATTGATTTATTTATTTTACTTGCAAGCGAGTCAGAAGCAGGATGGGGAGGCTGTGGAAGAGATGGGGCTTTACTTGCAAGTGAGTGTGTTACTTTTCATTTTGTTTATTTATTTATTTATTTTATTTTATTTACTTGCAAGTGAGTGTGTTACTTTTATTTTGTTTATTTGTTTTATTTTATTTTATTTACTTGCAAGTGAGTGTGTTACTTTTTATTTTGTTTATTTATTTATTTATTTTATTTATTTTACTCAAGTTGCGTGTGTTAAGAACTTTTCTTTTTTTGTTTATTTATTTTATTTTATTTACACTTTCACGTGGTGTGTTACTTTTATTGTTGTTATTTAATTTCTGTTATTTTTTTAATTCACTTGCCGAAGTGGATGTGGGTTTACTTTTTTTGTTGTTTTTTTTTTAATTTACGGTCAAGTGTTATTTTTTAAACTTTTTTTATTTGGTTAATTTCTTTATTTCTTTTAAATTTTCTTAGCTCTACTTGCAATTGAGTGTGTTACTTTTTATGTTTTTGTTTATTTGACTATTAGTTAATCATTGTCTCATTTATTATACCTTGCAAATGTAGTGTGTTCCCTTTTTGTATTTTTGTTTATTTCTTTTATTTAATATTTGTTTTATTTCTTGCAAGTGAGTGTGTTAACTTTTTTTTGTTTATTGCAGTTAATTTATTTTATTTTAAATTTTCTTTTTATTTTTATTTACTTGCAATGTGAAGTGTTTAAACTTTTTTATTTTGTTTATTTTATCTTATTTTTTTTTAACATTTAAGTGCAGGTGAGTTGTTACTTTTTTTTTGTTTATTATTTATTTTAATTTTTCTTTTATTTTTATTTGGGCCTTGCAAGGGGTGTGTTACTTTTTTATTTTCGTTTTTATTTTATTTTAATTTTTTATTTAATTTTAATTTTATTTACTTGGCAAGTGGTGTGGTTACTTTCTATTTTGGGTGTTTATTAATTTATTTTATTTTTTTTTTTACGTGCAATGAGTGGGTATACTTTTTAACTTTGTGTTATTTAGTTTAATTTTATTTTATTTTATTTTATTTACTTGCAAATGAGTGTGTTACTTTTTATTTTGTTTATTTATTTATTTATTTTATTTTATTTTATTTTATTTTATTTTATTTTATTTTATTTTATTTTATTTACTTGCAAGTGAGTGTGTTACTTTTTATTTTGTTTATTTATTTATTTATTTTATTTTATTTACTTGCAAGTGAGTGTGTTACTTTTTATTTTGTTTATTTATTTATTTATTTTATTTTATATTGTATTTAATTATACTTGCAAGTTGAGTGGTTACCTTTTGTTTATTTGGTTTATTTATTTATTTATTTTATTTTTAATTTTACTTGAAAGTGGTGGTGGTGACTTTTATTTTGTTATGTTTTTTGTATTTATTTACATTTACTTGCAAGCGATAATTGAGTATGTTTGTGCGCGCACCCACCACCAACCCCACCCACCCACCTAACCCACCCACATATCCACCCACATCCCACCCCCTACCCACCCAACTACTTTACCCCGCACACTCCACCCCCCCCAACTTCCCACCCTCTCAACCCACCCCCCCACCACCGTGCACGCCCACCCACCCCCAATCCCCGCCACCCACCCACCCACCCCATGCAGGCCCGTTTGCACCCTTGCTGATGTGTTAAGCCATTGGGTAGGATGAAGTGACCCCCCCACCCACAATAACCCACCTACCCACCCACCAGCCTCACACCCCCCCTACCCACCCACATACCCGCAACCACCCCCCACCCCCCGCCAATACCCACAATACCCACTCACCGCACCCACCCAGCAAACCCCAACCCACCCCCCCCACCAATCATACCCCCTAACCCACCCCACCCACCCACATACCCACGCCCCACTCCCCACCCATACGCCCACCCACCCCCCATACCCACATACCCACCTCACCATACCCACCCCACAACTACCCACAAATCCCCCACCCACATAAACCCACATACCCACAACCTACCGCCATACCACGCCACAATACCACATACCCTACCCACCTACCCACACTAACCCCCCGATCCCCACCGCACATACCACATACCCACATACCCGCCCACCACCTACCCCCCCACATACCCACAATAACCCACATACCCAACCACATACACCAACAAGTAATACC
>JACBWV010000626.1:8787498-8809038 GCA_013435795.1 Chlamydomonas sp. ICE-L
CCCATCCCATCCTCCCATCCCATGCCCGTGCCATCCCATCCCTCCCATCCCATCACATCCCATCCCATCCCATCCCATCCCATCCCATCCCATCCCCATCCCATCCCATCCCATCCCATCCATCCCTCCCACCCCACCCACCCCACCCTCCCCATCCCATCCATTACATCCCATCCCATCCCATCCCATCCCACCCCTCCTTCCCCACCCCAATCTATCTACCACCCCAACCCCGTCCACCCCACCACCTACAGCAGCATCACAGTGTGGTGCCCATGCACGTGCCACTCTACTATGAGACATACGCCCGCGTGGACCGTGGGGGAGGCCTTAACCCTGCTGCATTCAAGACTGTGGAGTACACCTCTCAACAGGTGAGGCGTGGGGATAGGGATTTAGGGTTTAGGGTTTAGGGTTTAGGGTTTAGTTTTTTAGGGGTTTAGGGTTTAGGGTTTGCATCTCAACAGTTGAGGGGGTGGGGGGGTGGGTGGGTGGGGGGGGATGATGTACGTCTAACAGTACTGCAGTGTGCGTGCATGGGCGCCACACTGTGATGCTGCCTGCATTCAAGACTGTGGAGTACACCTCCTAACAGGTGAAGGGGGGAGTAGGTGGTGGTGGTAGGGGAGTAGGGGGGTATGGGGGTAGGGAGGTAGTAAACCCTTTACCCAGCTAGACCCTAAACCCCAAAACCCCAACCCCCTAAACAGTACACCTTTGAATCAACACCTAAACCACTGAACTCTAAACCCTAAACCCCCTACAATTATGTTGAGGTTGACTGAAGTGGAGGCTAACTTCCCCACCTGACCCCATCCCCCTCCTCCCACCCCACTCATCTCCACCCCACCTTCACCCCCCCATACACACTCCACATTCCAGGTGACCTTTCTGCTAGAGGTCTACGGCCAACTGGAGGAACCCGATGGGCTCTCAGGCTTGGTGCAACTCCGTCAAGGGGGCCTGACAACAACCGACCAAATCCTTGCAGCGGAGAAAGCTGGCGCATGGTCTGATGCGCTGGCACTGTACGAGCATGCGCTTCGGAAGGAGGGCAGCAGTGTTGGGGAGGGAACCTCGAGGGAGGAGGATGGCGGCGGAGTGAATCTGGCTAACAGCAGCACGGCCGAGTTGCAGAGTGTGGGCAGCGGCCTGAGTGTGTTGCAGCTGGCCATTTAGAAGTCTGCTTACAGTGGGACCCCCCCCCCCCACCCCCCCCCCCCCCCCCCCTCTCCCTCCGACCCCCCTACCCCCCTTCCCCCCCAACCACCCCCCCTCCACCCACACCCCACCACATAAGTGTGGTGAGCGGGTCTCAGTGTGTTGCAGCTGGGCCATTTTGGAAGTCGGCTACAGGTGGGACCCCTCCCCCCCCCCCCCCCCCCCACCTCCCAATCCGACCCCCCCTACCCCCTTCCCCCCCCTACCACCCCCTACCCCCACCACCATTACCCTGCTATGGTGGACCCCCACCCACACCAGTAGCCCATCCATACCCCCCCACCACCCCCCACCCCTCTCCTACCACTAACCATCCATCCCCCCCCCCCCCCCCCCCCCCCCCTTACCCCCCCACACACCCACACCCACCACTCCGCACCACCACCACCCACCACCTGCCACCACTGTTACAGGTGTGACACCTCCAGACCCTTGTTAATCAAGTGGACGGGCTTGCTGGGACGACATCCAATGGTGGGCTGCGTGTTTTCCCCCCCCCCCCCCCCCCCCCCCCCCCTCACACACACACACACACACACACACACACACACCACCACACCACCACCCACCCACACATACACACCACCACCACCACCCTGCTACAGGTGGGACACCTCCAGGTCCCTTGTGAAGCAAGTGGACGGCTTGCTGGGACGACAGCCAGAGGGTGGAGCTGCGTGCATGCCCCCCCCCCCACACACACACCCCCACCCCACAACCTCCCCCCCCCCCCCCACACACACACATATACACACACACAAACACAAACCACCACCACTACCACCACAAACACCACCACCACACACACACACACACACACACACACACACACACACACACACACACACACAAACACACATACATACACACACCATCACCAACACCACCCACCCACCCCCCACCCTGCTACAGGTGGGACACCTCCAGGCCCTTGTGAAGCAAGTGGACGGCTTGCTGGGACGACAGCCAGAGGGTGGAGCTGCGTGCATGCAACTAGCAGCCTGTGGGGTCGCTGCTGCCTGGCGCATGGGGAATTGGTCGCTACTGCGGGAGTACCTGACGGTGATTGATAGCGGACGCAACAATCAGGTGTGTTTTCTTTTTAGCCCTTCCTGGCACGGTTGGGGAAGTTTCTTTATCCTACTTGACCAACCCCCGGACTGTAACATACATACATGGGTAATGGGTCGCTACTGCGGGAGTGCCTGTGTGCGATTGATGGTGGGCACAACAAGCAGGTGTATTTCTTTTTAGCCCTTCCTGGCATGGTTGGGCAAGTCCCTTTAGCCTATTTGACCTACCCCTGGACTGTATCAATCATACATGGGGACTTGATCACTACTGCGGGAGTACCTGTGTGTGATTGATGGTGGATGCAACAACCAGTTTTATTTTTTAGCCCTTCCTGGCACAGTTGGAAAAGTCTATTTAGCCTATTTGACCTACCCCTGGACTGTAACATACATACATGGAAATTGGTCGCTATTGCGGGAGTACCTGTGTGTGATTGATGGGGGATACAACAGGCAGGTGTGCGGAATTAGCCTACTGTTGAGTTTGCATCCACTTTAGTTAACCCTAAAACCAGCTAGACCCTGAACGCCAAACCCGAAACCCCCTAGACCCTACACCTTTGATTCGAAACATTTGAATCAAAACCACTAAACCCTAAACCCTGAACCCTAAAACCCCTACATTGAAGTGGAGGCTGACTAAAGTGGAGGCTAACTCCCCCCCCCCCCCCCCCCCCCCCCCCTACCACCACCACCACCTACCACCACCACCCCATTCCATCCCCCCTACCCCACCCCACCCTACCCACCCACCCCCCCAACCCACCCCCCCTACCCCCCCTACCCACCCACCCCACCCAACGACCAGGCGGGTCTGAAGTCACTCAGTGCCAACGAGCAATGGGACGTGCGTGTGGGAGACTTGCTTCAAGATCTGAATGGATGTAGGTGCTGGCTTGGCTTCTTTCCCTCATTTTTTCTTTTTTAACCTTTTTTACCTTTTTTAAACATATGTAAACATTTGTTTTACCTTTTTTTACCTTATTTACCTGTTTGCATTGCCAGTTGGGATTTCTTTTTAATGAAGTCACTCAGTGCCAACAATCAATGGGATTTCTGTGTGGGAGACTTGATTCAAGACCTGAATGGAGGTAGGTGCTACCTTTCATTTCATTCTTTTTTTTACTTTTTACTTTTTACTTTTTTAAACATGTGTTACCAGTTTTGTTACCATGTTTTAAGACCTGAATGGAGGTTGGTGCTGGCTTTTCTTCTTTGACCTTCCTTCTGTTTTCCCCTTTTTCTATGTTTTCCCATTTTACCTTCCATCTGTTTTCCCCTTTTTCTCTGTTTTCCCCTTTCACCTTCCATCTGTTTTCCCCTTTTTCTCTGTTTTCCCCTTTTACCTTCCATCTGTTTTCCCCTTTTTTGACTCTTTTACCTTTTTTTAACTTTATTTTCTTGTTTTACCTCTTTACTTTTTGTATTGCCAGTTGGGATTTGTTTACCTTACTAACTAGCTGACCTTTCACCCACCCTATCACTGCCACAAACTCGATCACCATCATTGTCCCCCATGTAGCTCACCCAGGGGCTGATGACAAGGGGTTGAACACTAACATCAACACTAACATCAACACTAACACCAACAAGTACCTGACCTTACACTAATACTAACCCAATCACCATCATTGTCCCCCATGTAGCTCACCCAGGGGCAGCCAATGAGGAGTTGAACACTAACACCAACACTAACACCAACAAGTACCTGACCTTGCACTAGTACCAACCCAATCACCATCATTGCCACCCCTACTTCTCATTCAGGGGCTGATAACAAGGGGTTGAACACTAAAATCAACACTAACACCAACAAGTACCTGACCTTACACTAATACCAACCCAATCACCATCATTGCCATCCCTACAGCTCATGGGCAGTTAAGGAGGTGTTGAAAACTAACACCAACACTGACACCAACACTAACAACAACACTGACACCAACACCAACACTAACATCAACACTAACAACAACACTGACATCAACACCAACACTTACACCAACAAGGAACTGACCTTGCATTAGTACCAACCCAGTCACCATCATTGCCACCCCAAAAGCTCACTAAGGGGCAGTGAACAAGGGGTTGAACACTTACACCAACAAGTACCTGACCTTGCACTTATACCAACCCAATCACCATCATTGCCACCCCTACAGCTCACTCAGCGGCAGTGAACGAGGGGTTGAAGAGTGCTAGGAGTGACATCATGTCAATCCTGCCCACCATCTCCATGGAGTCCTATGTGCGAGCATACCCACATGTGACAAAGCTGCACATGCTTCAAGAGATACAAGACGTGATGGCTCTGAAGCAGGAGGGCAGTGAACATATAGACAGCCTGGAGCTGAAAAGGAGGCTACGGTGGACGGAGAGGCTAGCGGCGACACAGGTGGGTGGTTGGTTGTGTGGTTGGTTGTGTGTGTGTGTGTGGTGGTGGTGGTGGTGGTGGTGGTGGGGGGGGGGGAGGGGAGGGGGAGGGGGGGAGGCAAGCAAGCAGGAGGGCAGTGAACATATAGACAGCCTGGAGCTTAAGAGGAGGCTTCAGTGGATGGAGAGACTAGCGGCTACACAGGTGGGTGGATGGTGGGGTGGGTGGCCGGTGGGGGTGGGGGGGTGGGGGTTGGAGGGGGAAGGCAAGCAAGCAGAAGGGCAGTGAGAATATAGACAGCCTGGGGCTGAAGAGGAGGCTACTGTGGACGGAGAGACTAGCGGCATCACATGTGGGTGGATGGTGGGGTGGATGAGGGGGGTGGGGGGGAGGAAGGTGGGTAGGTTGGTGGGTGGGTGGGTGGGAAGGCAAGCAAGCAGGAGGGCAGTGAGCGTATAGAGCTTATAGACAGCCTGGAGCTTAAGAGGAGGCTTCGGTGGACGGAGAGACTAGCGGCGACCGTAAGGTTGTACTCGCTCGAAGTCAAGATCTTTCTGTAAAGTACAAATAACTTTGAAATGAGTGCCGAACATCTCCTGCGGATGCTGATATAAACGGCATCAACTCCAAGGCGTAAGCTGGCGTAAGCTGCCACATACTTGGCGAGCGGGCCCCCTCCCCTAGGGGAGGGAGGGGCCCACTTGAGGGGGAGGAGGTGGGGGGTTGGGGGGCGGTGGGTAGGCAGGCAGGCATGCAGGAGGGCAGTGAGCACAAGAGCTGTACAGTGGGCTTCAGTGGACGGAGATACTAGCGGCTACACATGTGGGTGGTTCGGTGGGTAATGCCACCATTATCATCAGCATCAGCATCAGCATCATCACCACCGTCATTGTCATCATCATTTCTCTGTAAGCCTATCATACCCCCCCCCCCCCCCTTCCTCCCAACCCAACCCAACCACTTACCCACCCGCCTATTCAATTACACCCAACCCGCCACCATACCCCAACCCAACTTCACATGTGGGTCACCCTAGCCACCCAATCTGTATTAACCACTTATAAACTGCAGTGCATTTAATGGGCCCCACCCCACCCCCACCCCACCCTAGCCCCCACCCCACCCCACCCCACCCCAGCCCCACCCACCCCACCCCCACCCACCCCCCCCCCCCAACCCACCCCACCCAACCCCCACCCAACACCCACCCCAACAACCCAACCCAACCCAACCCAACCCCCAAAAACCAAACAAACCCCACCCAACCCAACCCCAACCAACCCACCCCCCCCCACCTAGCCCCATACCCAACCCACCCCAACCCAACCCCAACCCAACCACCCCCACCCCACCCCCACCCCAACCAACCCAACCAACCCACCCCCACCCCCAACCCACCCACCCAACCCAAACCAACCAACCCAACGCCAACCCCACCCAACCCACTCCAACCACCCACCCAACCCACCCACACAAATTACCCACCTATCCCCACCCAAACCCACCCAACCCTCCTCCACCCCAACCCAACCACCCCAGAAGACAAAGCAAGCACCCCAACCCAACTCCACCACCCACCCATCCCCCCAACCCCCCAACCCCACCCAACCCACCCCACCCCACCCAACCCAACCCACCCCCTACCCAACCCAACCCACCCAACCTCCACCCTAACCCACCCAACTCTAATCCCAACCCACCCAACCCAACCCCACCCAACCCCATCCCACTCCCAACCCAACCCGAGACAATCCCAACCCCAACCCAACCCAACCCAACCCAACCCAACCCAACCCAATCCCAACTTCACCCCAACCCAACTTCACATGTAGGCCACCCTAGCCACCCAGGAGCCTGTCCTCTCATTGCGGCGCCAGCTGGCAGAGATGCTTGGCAACAAGGCAGACGCAGGAGCGTGTTGGTTACAGTATGCCAAGCTATGTCGTGCAACTGGTGAGTGAGATGACACACACACACACAACCCACACACCACACACACACAAGCTATGTCGCGCAACTGGTGGGTGATATGACCCACACACACACCACACCACGCATACACACCACCCACCATCAACTACACACACACACACCGCACCACACACAAGCTATGTCGTGCAACTGGTGAGTGAGATGACACACACACACCACACACACACACATACACACCACCCACCATCAACTACACACACACACACAGCACCACACACAAGCTATGTCGTGCAACTGGTGAGTGAGATGACACACACACACCACACACACACATACACACCACACACCACACCACACACATACACCACACCACACCACACACAAGCTATGTCGTGCAACTGGTTAGTGAGATGACACCCACACCACCCACACACATACACCACACCACACCACACCACACCACACCACACCACACCACACCACACCACACCACACCACACCACACACATACACCACACCACACACAAGCTAGGTCGTGCAACTGGTGAGTGAGATGACACCCACAATCACCATACACCACACACCACATCACACACTGCACACCACACACATACACCACACCACACCACACACAATCTATGCCGCGCAACTGATGAGTGAGATGACTCACACGCACACACCACACACACACGCACACACACCGCACGCAAGCTATGTCGCGCAACTGATGGGTGAGATGACACACACGCACAC
Organism: Chlamydomonas sp. ICE-L; assembly: GCA_013435795.1. Lineage (NCBI taxonomy): Eukaryota > Viridiplantae > Chlorophyta > Chlorophyceae > Chlamydomonadales > Chlamydomonadaceae > Chlamydomonas > Chlamydomonas sp. ICE-L. Next base: position 8,794,852 of record JACBWV010000626.1, read on the forward strand.
ACACCGCACACATGCTATGTCGCGCAACTGATGAGTGAGATGACACAAACACACCACACCACACCATCCACCACACCAACCACAATACCCTTATATATACGTCCGGCCAGCTAGCCAGCCACAATACCCTTGGGGATGACCCCCTCCCCCCCACCCCACCCCTGCCCCCACCCCCCTAAAACACACACACACAACACACAACACACCACACACAAGCTATGTCACGCAACTGGTGGGTGAGATGACACAAACACACCACACCACACCATCCACCACACCAACCACAATACCCTTATATATACGCCCAGCCAGCTAGCCAGCCATAATAACCTTGGGGAGTCTCCCCCCCCCCCCACCCCCCAAACACCCAAACACACACACAACACACACCACACACCACACAACACGTAACCTATGTCACGCAACTGGTAAGTGAGATGATGACAGTGCCTACCAGTGTTGCAGAGGTATAGATGTACATAAGTATGTAAGCACAAAATTGTAGAGGTACATATAAGTATTGCAGAGGTACAGAGGTGCCTACCAGTCTTGTGGTACCTATCAGTATTGCAGAGGTACAGAGGTGCCTACCAGTATAGTAGTACCTATCAGTATTGCAGAGGTACAGAGGTGCCTACCAGTCTAGTGGTACCTATCAGTATTGCAGAGGTACAGAGGTGCCTACCAGTCTTGTGGTACCTATCAGTATTGCAGAGGTACAGAGGTGCCTACCAGTATAGTAGTACCTATCAGTATTGCAGAGGTACAGAGGTGCCTACCAGTATAGTGGTACCTATCGGTATTGCAGAGGTACAGAGATGCCCACCAGTATAGTAGTACCTATCAGTATTGCAGAGGTACAGAGGTGCCTACCAGTATAGTAGTACCTATCAGTATTGCAGAGGTACAGAGGGTGGCCTCCATTATTAGTACCCTATCATTATTGCTAGGTTACAGAGGTGCCTACGCAGTCCCCTTTGTGGTACCTATCAGTAATTGATAGGTACAGAGGCCTACCAGATAGTAGTACCTATCATATTGCAGAGGTACCTACCAGATTATAGTAACCTGCCAGTATTGCTGAGGTCCAGAGTTACATATGTCAGATTACCTTAACCATATGATAGTACCTGCCATTATTGCTGAGTACAGCAGTTACATTATGTACGTGTAATACCAGTATTATAGATATCTGACAGTATGCTGAGGTACAGAGGTACATATGTACAGATGTACCTACCAGTATTATAGTACCTGCCAGTATTGCTGAGGTACAGAGGTACATATGTACAGATGTACCTACCAGTATTATAGTACCTGCCAGTATTGCTGAGGTACAGAGGTACATATGTACATATGTACCTACCAGTATTATAGTACCTGCCAGTATTGCTGAGGTACAGAGGTACATATGTACAGATGTACCTACCAGTATTGCCAGGGAGGTACCAACCAGGATATGTATGTTGTTACAGTCCAGGTGTAGACAAAATAGGTTTAAGGGACTTGCCCAGCCATGAGAGGAGGGGCTAAAACGAAAAAGCATTTATGCACTGAACCCCAAACAATCGTTTTTCCAGCAGGGGCGCTGAGTTCGTGCTGCAGTGATAATTTAATTCTACAATATAATAACGCCTACATTGTGACCCATTCCTGCATCCTGGCGTCAGAATAGGGTCTGCAAGGATCGGATAAAGACACGGATATATCCTGATTGTTATACGACCTGACCTATATATATGTACATACCTGCCGTACGCCCACATTGTAACCCATTCCTGCATCCTGTCGTCAGAATAGGGTCTGCAAGAATCGGATCAAGACACGGATACATCCTCATTGTTATACGACCTGTTCGTGCTGCAGTGATAATGACAGTATGAATGCAACTCTGCATATCCGTCAAGTGAACAACGCATTTCCAACAGCACCTTCTCCCCCCCCGCCCACTACACCCACACTCGCACCCCCTCCCACATCCACAGGCCACCACGAGGCTGCTGCCACAGCCACTCTAGAGGCCCTTGCTAGGGAGGTGCCTGGCTCAATCATAGAGCGTGCCAAGCTACTGTGAAATATGGACCAGCAGCACCTTCTCCCCCCCACCCACACCCACACCCCCACCCAAACCCCACCCACACCCACTCACACCCACACCTCAGGCCACCACGAGGCTGCTGCCACAGCCACTCTAGAGGCCCTTGCTAGGGGGGTGCCTGGCTCAATCATAGAGCGTGCCAAGCTACTGTGGAATACGAACAAGCAGCACCTTCTCCCCCACCCACACCCCCACCCACAACCACACCCACACCCACACCCACTCCGATACCCCCACCCACACCTCAGGCCACCACGAGGCTGCTGCCACAGCCACTCTAGAGGCCCTTGCTAGGGAGGTGCCTGGCTCAGTCATAGAGCGTGCCAAGCTACTGTGGAATATGGGTAAGCAGCACCTCGCCATCTCTGAACTGGAGGGAGCTATGAGGAGGTTTGCAGAGAACCCCAAGAAAGGGGGCGCGTCCATGATAAGCCCTAACCAGCGCCACCTCCATGCCAAGCTGGCACTCCAGCGAGCCAAGTGGGTGGCCATCCAGGGACAGCTAGGGTACAGTGAGCTTCGTAAGCTGTTCGAGGAGGCCATCCAGATTGACTCCAAGTGGGAGAAGGGCTACTTCCTGTTTGCAAGGTGCGGTGGTGAGGCGCTGTGGAGGTGTAGCGGTGTGTGTGCTAGGATAGGATGGGTTGCAACCTTCAGCACATGGCCATCCAGATTGACTATAATGTATGGAGGGGCTACTTCCTATTTGCAAGGTGCGGTGGTGCGCCGGTGTGACGGTGTATTTGTTTGTGTGCTAGGATGGGTTGCAGCTTTCAGAATATGGCATCTAGATTGACTAACCGGTAGAGGGGCCCCTTCCTGTATGCAAGGTGCGGTGGTGCGCCGGTGTGAAGGTGTATTTGTGTGTTTCCTAGGATAAGATGGGTTGCAACCTTCAGAATATGGCCTACAGATTGACTCTGAATGGGAGAAGGGTCACTTCCTGTATGCAAGGTGCGGTGGTGCGCCGGTGTGAAGGTGTATTTGTGTGTTTCCTAGGATAGGATGGGTTGCAACCTTCAGAATATGGCTTACAGATTGACTCCAAATAGGAGAAGGGCCACTTCCTGTTTGCAAGGTGCGGTGGTGTGGAGGTGTGGAGGTGTATTCTTATGTGTGAGCTAGGATAGGATGGGTTGCAACCTTCAGCACACGGCCATCCAGATTGACTCCAACTCGAAAAAGGGCCACTTCCTGTTTGCAAGGTGAGGTGGTCCTGCGTTGTTAAGGTGTAATCGTATCTGTGCTAGGACAGGATGGTTTGCAACCTTCAGAATATGGCTTACAGATTGACTCCGAATTGGAGAAGGGCTTCTCCCTGTTTGCAATGTGCGGCTGTCAGGCGGTGTGAAGGTATTCTTGTTTGTGTTCTAGGATAGGATTCACAAGCTGGTTAAGGACGGGAAATCCAAGTCGGGAAGCTGCTTGGTCAACGTTTTTCACATCACTCTCTCTCTCTCTCACACACACACACACACACACACACACACACACACACACACACACAAGCAGTGACACACTCTCTCTCGCACACCCACATACACACATATACACTAAAAGCGATACATATGCACCCATCCCCCCCAGGTACCTGGACAAGCTGCACGATGATGCAAAACGCCGGCAGAAGCTGGTTGGGAAGGACGGGAAATCCAAGACAGGAAGCCGTCTGGGCAATGTTTCCCACATCAAGGTAAGGTTGCTGCTTGTTATCATTATTCGTCCCTACCTCTCGTCTCCTCTTACTGTTGTTTTTTCGTTTCGAAAACATCAACCAGATGCAAAGGGAAGGACAGGGAATCCAAGACAGGAAGCCACCTGGGCAATGTGTCCAACATCAAGGCAGCATTGCTGCCAGATGCTTTCTGTTTGAAGAAACTCGTTGCTCCCTGTTGTCATCATTCGTCCCTACCTCTCGTCTCCTCTTACTGTGGTTTTTTTGTTCGAAAATATCAACCAGATGCGAATGGAAGGACGGGAAATCCAAGACAGGAAGCCGTCTGGGCAATGTGTCCCACATCAAGGCAGCATTGCTTGTTATCATCATTCGTCCCTATATCTTGTCTCCTCTTCCTAGGTACAGTGGTGGGGTGGTGTTTGAGGGGTGGGGTTCGAGGTGTGTGTGTGTGTGGTGGGGGGGAAGGGGTCGAGGGGGGGGGGGGGGGAGGGTAGGTAAAGTAGTTGCTGCTGCTTGTTCTCATCATTCGTCCCTATCACTCGTCTCCCCTTACTTTTGATTTCTCATTTCGAAAATATCAACCAGAAGCGAAGTGAAGGACGGGAAATCCAGGACAATAAGCCGCCTGCGCAATGTGTCCCACATCAAGGCAGCATTGCTGCTTGATGCTTTCTATTTGATTAAACTAGTTGCTCCTTGTTGTCATTATTCGTCCATATCTCCTGTTTCCTCTTGCTGTTGATTTCTCGTTTCGAAAATATCAACCCAGAAGCATAGAGACGGATGGGAAATCTAAGACAGTAAGCCGTCTGGGCAATGTGTCCCACATCAAGGCAGCATTGCTGCTTTTATCATTATTTGTTTATTGTTGATTTTTTGTTTCGAAAATATCGACCTGAAGCGAAGTGAAGGACGGGTAATCCAAGACAGAAAGCCGCCTGGGCCATGTGTCCAACATCAAGGCAGCATTGCTGCCTGATGCTTTCTATTTGATTAAACTAGTTGCTCCTTGTTGTCATTATGTGTCCCTATCTCTCGTCTCCTCTTACTGTTGATTTCTCGTTTCAAAAATATAAACCAGATGCCAAGGGAAGGACGGGAATCTAAGACAGAAAGCCGCCTTGGCAATGTGTCCCATTGCTCCCTGATGAAAACTTGCTGCTACTGGTTGTCATCATTGTCATCCTCCCTAGGGTTTAGGGTTTAGGGTTTAGGGTTTATGCTGCTACTGGTTGTCATCATTGTCATCCTCCCTATATATTGTCTCCTCTTACTGTTACTCAACTACACGGCCTCACCACCTCACCACCTCACCTTGCACACAGGTAGCATTTGGAAGAAGAGTGGCAGTACTAATTTTCGAACAAATATCAAGATAGATCAAAATAGATCCCTAGTACTCACTGGCCAGAAATAAGCTTTTATCTGTTACCCCACCACCCACCACCCACCATACACACACCACCACCACACACCACCACCACTTCCCCCCCCACACACACACCCACCACCACCACCTCCTTCCCCCCCTCAACCCCCCCAACCCCCACCCACCCACCGACCTCCCCCCCCCCCCCCCCCCCTACCACCATCCCCGTCCTGCCCCGCCCCACCCCACCCACCCCACATCAAGGTAGCATTGGGAGAACCCCCTCCCCCCCAACCCCAACGCCAACCCCAACCCCAACCCAACCCCAACCCAACACTACCACCATCCCCGTCCCACCCCACATCAAGGTAGCATTGGGAGAACCCCGCTCCCCCCCCCCCACACACACACCCCAACCCAACCAATCCCCCCGCCTCCCCCCCCCCCCCCCCTCAACCCAACCCAACCCACCCGCCTCCCCACCCGCCTCCCCACCCGCCTCCCCACATCAAGGTAGCATTGGGAGAAGAGCTTCAGTACTACGAGTACTTGCCCCACATCATCACCTTTTACGGGCGATCCATCGAGGCTGGCTACAGACACATTCTCCAGAGCATGCCACGTCTGCTCACCCTCTACTGCGACTTTGGCAACGAGCAGGTTACTAAGAAAGGGGTGGTGCAGCAGAAGGAGCGCAACTCATCAAACCAGGTAAGGTTGAACCACAACCACCACAACCACCACAGCCACCGCCACAACCACCCCAGCCATCACCACAACCACTACAACCTCCACCACAACCACAACCACCACAGGCACCGCCACAACCACCACCACAACCAAACCAAAAACACCACAGCCACCGCCACAACCACCACCAAAACCAAAACCAAAAACACCACAGCTACCGCCACAACCACCACCAAAACCAAAACCACAAGCACCACAGCCGCCTCCACAACCACCAAAACAAGGGAAGATGTGCACCACAAACCCACCACCACCATCACCACCACAACAACAACAAGAACAACCAACCAACTAACCAGCAAACAAACAAATAAGCAAACAATCAAACAAACATACAAAATGACACCACCACCACCACCACCACCAACAACAACAACAACAATAACAACACCAACACCAATAACAACACCAACACCAACACCAACAGCAGCAACAACAACAACAACAGCCACAACAACAACAACAACAACAACAACAACAACAACAACAACAACAACAACAACAACAACAACAGCAGCAGCAGCAGCAGCAGCAGCAACACCGCCACCACCACCACCACCAACAACAACAACAGCAACAGCGACAGCGACAGCAACAACAACAACCACCTCCAGCACCAGCACCACCACCACCACTACCACTACTATCACTTGTAGCTTTCACCTTTATCCCTACCAACACCCAGGCCTAAAAAAAACAATGTACAAAAAACGGTTCCACTACGACCACTACCACCACCTACACAACCACCACCACCACCTGTCACCACCAAAACTCAACCTCTCACCCCCAACTAACCCCCTCAAGCAGGTGACCAACCTCATGCGCAACCTCATGAACAATGTTTCGCCTGTGGCTTGGCTTCAAGCGCTCCCACAGCTCATGAGTCGAATCTGCCACCAACAACAACACCAACAACACCACCAACAACGCCAACAACAACACCACCAACACCACCACCAACACCAACACCAACACCAACACCAACACCAACACCAACACCAACACCAACACCAACACCAACACCAACACCAACACCAACACCTGTCATCACCAAAACACAAGCTCTCACCCCCAACAAACCCCCTCAAGCAGGTGACCAACCTCATGCGCAACCTCATGAACAGTGTTTTGCCTGTGGCTTGGCTTCAAGCGCTCCCACAGCTCATTAGTCGAATCTGCCACCATCACTACCATCACCACCACCACCACCATCACCACCACCTGTCATCACCAAAACACAAGCTCTCACCCCCAACTAACCCCCTCAAGCAGGTGAACAACCTCATGCGCAACCTCATGAACAATGTCTCGCCTGTGGCTTGGCGTCAAGCGCTCCCACAGCTCATTAGTCGAATCTGCCACCACCACTCCCATCACCACCAACACCAACACCACCCACACCAACATCACCTGTCATCACCAAAACACAAGCTTTCACCCCCAACTAACCCCCTCAAGCAGGTGACCAACCTCATGCGCAACCTCATGAACAATGTTTCGCCTGTGGCTTGGCTTCAAGCGCTCCCACAGCTCATGAGTCGAATCTGCCACCACCAACAACACCAACAACAACACCACCAACACCAAAACACAAGCTCTCACCCCCAACTAAACCCCTCTAGCAGGTGACAATATACAAAAAACGGTTCCACTATGACCATTACCACCACCTCCACAACCACCACCACCACTACCACCACCACCACCTGTCATCACCAAAACACAAGCTCTCACCCCCAACTAACCCCCTCAAGCAGGTGACCAACCTCATGCGCAACCTCATGAACAATGTCTCGCCTGTGGCTTGGCTTCAAGCGCTCCCACAGCTCATTAGTCGAATCTGCCACCCGTGTAAGGAAGTTCAAGAGGTCATCCAAAATATCCTGATCAAAGTCACTGAGACCTTCCCGCAGCAGGTAGGGATTCGTTTTTGTGTATTTGTGTTGCTTTGTGTTTGGTTTGGTTTTTGCTTGGTTTGGTTTGTGCTTGGTTTCGTTTGGTTTGTGTTTGGTATGGTTTCTTTTGTGTTTTGTGTTTAGGTTGGGTTGTGTTTGGTTGGTTATGTGGTTTGTTTGGCTTGTTTTGTGCCTGGTTTGTGTTCAGGGTTTGTTGTTGGTTTGTGTTTGGAATGGGTTGTTTTGTGTTTGGGTTGGGTTGTGTTTAGTTGGTTATGTGGTTTGTTTGGCTTGTTTTTTGCCTGGTTTGTGTTCAGGGTTTGTGTTTGATTTGTGTTTGGTTTGTGTTTGGTTTAGTTTGTGTTTGGTCTGTTATGTGGTTTGTTTGGGTTGTTTTGGTTTGGTTTGGGTTGTGTTTGGTTGGTTATGTGGTTTGTTTGGGTTGTTTGTGTTTGGATTGGTTTGTGTTTGGTTGGGGTAGTGTTTGGTTTGTAATGTGGTTTGTGTTTGGTTTGGAAGTACAAGATGCCATCCAACATATCATGTTCAAAGCTCCTGTTCAAAATTTCAGTGATATACAATAGTCTAGCGGTAGACCTGATCGCTTGAGGATAGAGAGTCGGGGGTTTGACTCCCCCTTTGGTCGCTCTTGGCAGGTCGTTGTCAACCGCGATGGTAGCTTGTCCAGTTGTGGTAGGAGACCGCTCCCCACCCGCATACGACGAGCTCCCTGAACACCACGCCCCACCAGGCGTTATCATTACCTTTTTTTATCCTGATCAAAGTCACTGAGACCTTCCTGCAGCAGGCAGGGGTTTGTTTTGATTTGTGTTTGGTTTGGGTTGTTTTGTGTTTGGTTTGGGTTGTTTTGTGTTTGGGGTGAGGTTATGTTTGGTTGGTTATGTGGTTTGTTTTGTGCCTGCTTTGTCTTTGTTTCGATTGTGTTTGGTTTGGTTTGTTTTGTGTTTGGTTTGTGTTGTTTGGTTTGTTTTGTGTTTGGGGTGAGTTGTTTGGTTTGTTTTGCGTTTGGTTTGTGTTGTTTGTGTTTGTTTTGTGTTATTATTTTGAGTTGTTTGATTGTTTTGTGTTTGGTTTGTGTTGTTTGTGTTGTTTGTTTTGTGTTGTTTGGTTTGTTTTGTGTTTGTTTTGAGTTGTTTGGTTTGGTTTGTGTTTGTTTTGTGTTGTTTGGTTTGAGTTGTTTGGTTTGTTTTGTGTTTGGTTTGTGTTGTTTGTGTTGGTTTGTGTTGTTTGGTTTGTGTTTGTTTTGGTTTGTGTTGTTTGGTTTGTTTTGTGTTTGGTTTGAGTTGTTTGGTTTGTTTTGTGTTTGGTTTGTGTTGTTTGTGTTTGTTTTGTGTTGTTTGTTTTGAGTTGTTTGGTTTGTTTTGTGTTTGGTTTGTGTTGTTTTGTGTTGGTTTGTGCTGTTTGGTTTGTGTTTGTTTTGGTTTGTGTTGTTTGGTTTGTTTTGTGTTTGGTTTGAGTTGTTTGGTTTGTTTTGTGTTTGTTTTGTGTTGTTTGGGTTGTTTTGAGTTTGGGTTGGTTTGTGTTGTTTGTGTTGTGATGTTTGGATTGTGTTCGGTTTGGGTTGTTTGTTTTCTGTTTGTTTTAGGTTGTTTTGGTTAGTGCTTGGGTTGGGTTGTTTGGATTGTGTTTGGATTGTGTGGATGTATGTACAGTTATTGATACGAGCACATTGGGCGCATACCCCCAACCCAACCCAACCCAACCCAACTCAACCCAACCCAACCCAATCCAACCCAACCCAACCCAACCCAACCCAACCCAACCCAACCCAACCCAACCCAACCCAACCCAACCCAACACATCCCAACCAAAACAAAACAAAACAAAACAAACCAGACCAAACACTCTGCACAGGCTCTCTGGTCCCTGGCTGGTGTCAGCAAGTCATCCATCCCACTACGCTCCAACCCCCAACACAATCTAACCCAACCCAACCCAACCCAACCCAACCCAATCCAACCCAACCCAACCCAACCCAACCCAACCCTACTCAACCCAACCCAACCCAACCCAACCTAACCAAACCAAATTCACACTCTGCACAGGCTCTCTGGTCCCTGGCTGGTGTCAGCAAGTCATCCATCCCACTACGCTCTAGCACTGCTACAGGCATCCAGCAGCTAGCTCGCAAGAACATTGGTGACGCTGCCACACTGAGACTGTTTGAGCAGTTCATGAACCTGGTAAGCTTGTTTTTGGCCCATACCCCTCTTCAAGGGGGCATGAGCCCCCATGTATACCCATTTGTCCGTCTGACCGACCATCCATACATCTGACCATCCATCCACCCGACCATCCATGCATCCATCCATCCGCCTGACCGCGATGGAGCCTTACACGTCAGCCAACAGTCTTGTAATCAACTTCCTTCCGTTGCCACCTGTCGCTCCGTCGTGATCACTCTCCGCCATTTTTTAGCGTAGCAGGCGACGCTGCATAGAACTTGTTTATTCGATTTAGTTGTGAAAGGATTTTCACCCCAAGAGGTGGGTCTCCCGACACAAACCAGCATGCTAAGACTGTTTGAGCAGTTCATGAACCTGGTAGGGTGGTGGGCAGGTGGTGTGGCTTTTTTTGCTTTTTTTGTTTTAGTTGTGAAAGGATGGTGGGCAGGTGGTGGGTGGGGGTGACCTGTTAACTAAGTTCAAGTACCTTCAAATCAGTTCATGAACCTGGTAGGGTGGTGGGCTGGTAGTGAAGCGTTTCTGTTTTGTTTATTTAGTTGTGAAAGGATGGTGGGCAGGTGGTGGGTGGGGGTGACCTGTTAACTAAGTTCAAGTACCTTCAAATCAGTTCATGAACCTGGTAGGGTGGTGGGCTGGTAGTGTGGCGTTTCTGTTTTGTTTATTTAGTTGTGAAAGGATGGTGGGCAGGTGGTGGGCAGGTGGTGGGTCGGGGTGACCTGTTAACTAAGTATAAGTACTTTCAAATCAGTTCATGAAGCTGGTAGGGTGGTGGGCTGGTGGTGGGGCAGGGTGACCTATCACCTAAATATAAGAACATAAGAGTCAACCTGTTATACAAATATGAGTAGGGAACGGCAACTTATATTGGTGTTTGAAAAACTAATATTGACTCATATTGTTATAATGTCACAATAATATTAGTTTTTCAAATAAATACAAAATTCTGGTAAGACAGCTCGTCAGTCTAATATTAACTAACATTCTCTAATATTATTCGTTCACTATTAGTAACTAGCTTAGCCTCTCCCTAAGTTGAAGTACCTTCAAATCAGAACTTGAACCTGGTAGGATGGTGGGCAGGTGGTGTGGGCTTATGTTTTATTTTTTTTAGTTGTGAAAGGATGGTGGGCAGGTGGTGGGTCGGGGTGACCTGTTAACTAAGTATAGGTATCTTAAAATCAGTACTTGGACCTGTTGAGGTGGTGGGCTGGTGGTGGGGCGGGGTGACCTGTTACCTAAATGTAAGAATTATGTTCTTACATTTAGGAGTCAACCTGTTTCCCAAATATAAGAACCTTCAAATCAGTACTTGAACCTGGTAAGGTGGTTGGCTGGTGGTGTGGCGTTTATTTGTTTTTTTAGTTGTGATAGGAGGGTGGGCAGGTGGTGGGTCGGGGTGACCTCTTAACTAAGTATAAGTACCCTCAAATCAGTTTATGCAACTGGTAGGGTGGTGGGCTGATGGTGGGACGTGTTGACCTATCACCTAAATGTAAGAACATAAGAATCAACCTGTTACCCAAGTATGAGTACCTTCAAATCAGTTCTTTGACCTGGTAAGGTGGTGGACTGGTGGTGTGCCGTTTGTTTTGTCTTTTTAGTTGTGAAAGGATGGTGGGCAGGTGGTGGGTCGGGGTGACCTGTTAACTAAGTAGAAGTACCTTAAAATCAGTTCATGGACCTGGTAGGGTGGTGGGCTGGTGGTGGGGCAGGGTGACCTGTCACCTGAATGTAAGGACATAAGAATCAACCTGGTACCCAAGTATGAGTACCTTCAGGGCTGGTCGTGTGGGCTTTTTATTTTTAGTTGTGAAAGGATGGTGGGCAGGGGGTGGGTCAGGGTGACCTGTTAACTAAGTATAGGTATCTTCAAATCAGTACATGGGCCTGGTAAGGTGGAGGGAAGGGGGTGTGGCGTTATTTTTGTCTTTTTAGAAAGGATAGTGGGCAGGAGGTGAGCAGGTGGTGGGTCAGTGTGACCTGTTAACTAAGTATAGGTACCGGTATCTTAAAATCAGTACTTGGACCTGGTAAGGTGGTTGGCAGGTGGTGGTGCTTTTTTTTCTTTTTTTACTTGTGAAAGGAGTTTCACCCCATGAGGTGGTCTTCCAAAACAAACCAGCGACACCGAGGATTCAGTTCAAATGGCGTTGCCACTCCTACAAAGGAGTATGCGCACCTGCTACCCAAGTATAAGTACCTTCAAATCAGTTCTTGTACCTGGCAGGGTGGTGGGCAGGTGGTGTGGTGGTGTGGCGCGTTGACCTGTTACCTAAGTATGCTAACCTAAGAATCAGGTCATGAACCTGGTAAGGTGGTGGGCAGGTGGTGGTGCGTTATTTTCTTTTTTTTACTTGTGAAAGGGTTTTAACCCCAGGAGGTGGTCTTCCAAAACACTGGTAAGGTGGTGGGATGGTTTTCCCTGTTAACTAAGTGTAAGAACCTTCAAAATCAGTACTTGGACCTGGTAGGTTGAGGGGGAGTGGGTGGGGGGATGGGTCAGCAAGGCATATAAAGTGGTGTTCATCCATCCATCAATACATCAATATCTATATACATATATCCATCCATATATCCACTGTACACCCCCCCACTACCTTCTACCCCTCCCCCCCCCCACTACCCATCCACCCTACCACATGCTCCCTACCCCATCTCCCCCCCCCCCCCCCCCCCCCCCCTCCCCATTCCCCTACCCCATCCTCCCCCCCCCCTCCCCATCCCCCCCCCAGGTTCCCCAGCTGTGCAACTTGTGCTACTGGCAGCCTCCCAAAGTGTCCAGCAAAGATTATTCTTCCGCCAGTGCTGAGTTTCTCCAAGTTGATGAGATGCTGCCTGTAGAGGTGCGTGTGTGGGCGTGTGTGTGGTGGGTGGGTGGGTGGGTGTGGGTGTGGGTGGTGGGTGTGGGTGTGGGCGGTGTGGGTGTGTGGGTGTGTGGGTGGGTGTTGGGTGGGCGTGTGTGGGCGTGTGTGCGGTGTGGTTGGGTGGGTGGGTGTTGGGGTGAAGGGGGGGGGGGGGGGGGGGGGGGGGGGGGGGGGGCTAGGAGATAGCTTGCTCGCTTAATCCATATTGCAGTAGACTGATTTCCAACAGTGCTGAGTTCTCCAAGTTGATATAGATGCTGCCTATAGAGGTGTGCTGCTGCTGCTGCTGCTGCTGCTTGTGAACTGTTTAGCCCCACCCCCACCACAAACACAAACACAAACACACACAACTGCCCACCCCTCAACCTCCAGGTGATGGTCCCCATCCAAGAGGCATTCAACGTCCCCTTGCCACCGGTCCCAGGTGCAACTCCAAAGCAGCAGTACGTGACGATTCAGGCACTACGGGAGACAATCACGGTGCGGCTTTTTTATTTCTGTATTGTTTCTGTGTTTAATTGTGATGAAAGCTTGACATCCCATTCCTTGCCACAAACCATATCAAATCATCCCCCCCATCCACCCCCACCCCACCCCACCCTCAAACTAAACCAAACCAAACCAATGGTATCATGTTCCCACTCCAACCAACTAGAAATCGAACAAGCAAAACACGGCAAATGAAAGCCAAAACGAAACAATGAAAGAAAAATAAAATCAAATAAAACAAAGTGAAACAAGGCAAATGAAAGCCAAAACGAAACAAAGAAAGAAAATTGAATTAAAATAAAGTGGAACAAGGCAAATGAAAGCCAAACCGAAACAGACAAAGACAAATAATTTAAAATAAAATAAAGTGAAACAAGGCAAAAGAAAGCCAAAACGACACAAACAAAGAAAAATAAAATAAACTGAAACAAGGCAAATGAAAGCCAAAACGAAACAAACAAAGAAAAAGAAAAAGAAATACAATGAAATAAAGCGAAACAAGGCAAATGAAAATCAAAACAAAACAAACAAAGCAGAGAAATATATAACGAAGTAAAATAAAGCGAAACAAGGCAAATGAAATCAAAACAAAACAAACAAAGCAAAGAAAAATAAAACAAAACAAACACAGCAAAGCAAACCAAACAAAAATAAACCACAATAAATAAAATAAAACAAAACAAAGCATAGGAATGCCAAATCAAGCAAAGCAAGGCAGAGCAATATAAAGCAAAGCAAAGCAAATAATACCCTGCCCATCTCTCCCAACCCCCTGCCGTTTGATTTTGTTCAACAATTAGTCGCCCATGCGTCGTTGGCATGGGTATGGTGCTG
>JACBWV010000626.1:8818030-8920530 GCA_013435795.1 Chlamydomonas sp. ICE-L
GGGGGGGGGGGGGCAGGAGGTGAGGAATGGGGGGAGTGGGGGGGGGTGACATGATGATGAGCGCGTTAGCAGTCAGAAAGGGGAGGCACGCGTGAGGTAGAGGCGGGCGCGCGAGGGCGAGCGCGGCGGCGAGCGAAGAGAGAGGTGAGCAGCGAGCAGGAGACCAATGAGAGAACGCTGCGCTAGAAGCGAAGTAGACGCTTAACCAGCGCGAGAGAGAGAGGACAAGACAAGCGAGCGCGAGCGCGAGCGCGCCGAGAGCGAGAGCGCTCACGCGAGAGAGCGAGGAGAGCAGCGAGAGCGAGGGGATCGCGAGGAGCGCGCGCGCGACTAAGAGCGAGCTATCTCATCGATCTCGCGCATCTCTATTTATCTCTCTCTCTCTCGGCTCCGCTCTATATATCGCTCTCTCTCTCGCTCTATCTAAGCTCCTCTCTCTCTCTCTCTCTCCTCTCGTTCTCTCTTTCCCCTCTCTATCTTATCCTTACACCACACACACTCTCTCTCTGGGACCTTGAATCAGTAAATATGCAAGATGTCGTTAAGTAATAAGCTTGCTATTCCACTTGTTTTTTTCTTTTTTAGCCCTGCCTATCACGGTTGGGCAAGTCCCTTTAGCATATTTGCCGGCCTACCCCCCGACTGTAACACACATTACCACATTGCTATTCCACTGTATTTCTGTTTTTAGCCCTTCTATAACGGATGGCAAGTCCCTTTAGCTATTGCCGGCCTCCCCGACTGTAACAAAAACTAACAGCTATTACACATGCCTGGTGATTTATTTAAGCCCTTCCTATCGGTTGGGCAAGTTCGTTAACCTATTTGGCTTACCCCCGGAGTTGTTAACACAACATACACAGGCGATTCCACATTGGCCTTTTTATTGATTAAGCCCTTCCTAGCACGGTTGGGGCAAGTCCCTTTAGCCTATGACGGCATACCCCCGGACTGTGAACA
Source organism: Chlamydomonas sp. ICE-L (assembly GCA_013435795.1). Lineage (NCBI taxonomy): Eukaryota > Viridiplantae > Chlorophyta > Chlorophyceae > Chlamydomonadales > Chlamydomonadaceae > Chlamydomonas > Chlamydomonas sp. ICE-L. Next base: position 8,818,991 of record JACBWV010000626.1, read on the forward strand.
CACTATACACAGCTTATTCCACAGCCTTTATTTAATAGCCCTTCCTATCACGGTTGGGCAAGTCCCTTAAGCATATTTAGCCTACCCCCGGACTGTAACATATGAGGAATTTGTTTTCCCGCTATCTATAGCAATCGCTAGTTTTGACTCCGTCTTCAAGAAATTATCGCTATAAAAAGTAAACACAAGTTTTGTTTTCTGCCCTTAAATGCCCTAAAAAGCTAAACAAGCTATAGAAAGCACTTTAATGCCGTCCATGTAGGAGGCCTACAACCATAAAGCTAGAAACAATCCACTTTCAGATTTGAAAAACAAATCACTGTGACATAAATCACTGTAACACAAATCACTGTAACAACAACACACATAAACACACAAATCACTGTAACACAAATCACTGTAACATAAACATGCTACTCCACATGCCCCGAGACGTGCTCCTACCTGTTTGCCAATTCTTTCCATGTGTATATTTAAATTTGTTTACATTCTCATTTTACCCATCGCATCTCTGCATCTTTATTAACCCTCAGGCCAAGGATTGACCACCCACACCCTCACCCTCATTTGCCCTCACCCTTACCCTCATTTGCCCTCACCCACACCCTCATTTGCCCCCCCCCCCCCCCCCACACACACACACACACACACACACACACACATATACACAACACCAAGCCCCCCCCCCCCCCCACCACCACCACCACCACACACACACACACACACACACACACACACACGCACACCCTCAGGCCAAGGATGCTTTGGCCGCCATTGATGGCCGACTGTCTGGCACCCTCTTGGGTGAACTGAGTCAGCCCTCTCTGCCCTTGCCCGTGAAGGGCCGCGCACCCACACACCCCACGCACCCCACGTACCCACACATACACATACACAAACCCCATCCCCACCCATCTACTCACCCTTAGGCCAAGGATGCTTTAGCCACCATTGATGGCCGACTGTCTGGCACCCTCTTAAGTGTGCTGAGTCAGCCCTCCCTGCCCTTGCCCGTGGAGGGCCACGCACCCACACACCCCACACACCCCACACACCCCACGCACCCACACATACAAATACATACAAATACACAAACCCCATCCCCACCCATATACTCACCCTTAGGCCAAGGATGCGTTAGCCACCATTGATGGCCGACTGTCTGGCACCCTGTTGGGTGTGCTGAGTCAGCCTTCTCTTCCCTTGTCCGTGGAGGGCCACGCTCAAAGGCTGATCAGCGAAGCTTGTGACAAGGAGAATCTAGGAAGGATGTACATCTGGTAAGTGGGCATTGTACCTCGGTGTTGGTGTGGGTGTGAGTGTGAGTGTGGGTGTGGCCAAGCCAATGGCAAGGAGAACCTAGGAAGGATGTACATCTGGAAAGTGGGCATTATACCTCGGTGTTGGTGTGGGTGTGAGTGTGAGTGTGGGTGTGGGTGTGGCCAATGGCAAGGAGAACCTAGGAAGGATGTACATCTGGCAAGTGGGCATTGTACCTCGGTGTTGGTGTGGGTGTGAATGTGAGTGTGGGTGTGGGTGTGGCCAATGGCAAGGAGAACCTAGGAAGGATGTACATCTGGTAAGTGGGCATTGTACCTTGGTGTTGGTGTGGGTGTGGGTTTGAGTGTGGGTGTGGCCAAGCCAGTGGCAAGGAGAACCTAGGAAGGATGTAGATCTGGTAAGTGGGCATTGTACCTTGGTGTGGGTGTGGGTGTGGCAAGCCTAGGGAGGATGTACATCTGGTAAGTGGGCATTGCACCTCGGTGTGGGTCTGGGTGGGGTTTGGTTTCGGTGTAACAGTGGGATTGTACTGCGTCATCATGTCTTCTGTACCGCCAATATTAGGTGCTACCAGCATCAATATGCAATCACGCTTCTATCTGTTGACGCCAAACAGGTGGGTGTGGGGGTGGGTTGCGTGGGTTCTTGGGTGGGTGGTATTTGGTTTGGATTGGACAGTGGGATGGTACTGCCTCATCATGTCCTCTGTACCGCCAATATTAGGTGCTACCAGCATCAACATGCAATCACGCTTCTATCTGTTGACGCCAAACAGGTGGGTGGGTGGGCTGCGTTGGTGGGTGGGTTGCGTGGGTGGGTGGTGTTTGGTTTGGATTGGACAGTGGGATGGTACTGCCTCATCATGTCCTCCGTACCGCCAATATTAGGTGCTACCAGCATCAACATGCAATCACGCTTCTCTCTGCTGATGGCAAATAGGTGGGTGGGTTTTGGTTTGGGTGCAACAGTGGGATGGTACTGCCTCATCATGTCCTCTGTACCGCCAATATCAGGTGCTACCAACATCAACATGCAATCATGCTTCTCTCTGCTAATGAGTGAGGATTGTACCCCTGAGTGTGAAGTTGAGATAGAAATCGGTTGACATCATTTGGGTTGGTGTGTGAAGCTACCACGGTTGGGCAAGTCACTTTTGCTTATTTGGCCTACCCCTGGACTGTAACATACATGCATACCCACAACTGCACCCGCGCCCACACTCACACTCACCCCCACACCTACCCCCCCCCCCCCCACACACACACACACACACACACATACCCCCCCCCCCCCCCCCCCACACACACACACACACACACACACACACACACACACACACATACATACACACACACACACTTATGTACATGTCTCCCTGCTGATTCTCAACAGGTGGATGGCTTGGATGTGAACATTGTTTCATTTTGGGGCCACTCATGGCAGCTTCCAGCCAGCTCCATTAGCCAGCGACTGTGTCAAGCCCCAAACTTGCAGCTGCATTTGAATGGCTGTCAGGGGGGGTACTTATCCCCCCCCCCCCCCCCCCCCCCCCCCCCCCCCCCTTCCTCGGGGAATAAGAAACCCCATTAGATAATGACACTGTGGGGGAGCAAAGCAGGTTTCTCAGTTGCATGGAGCTTTCGCTCCAGGCAGCGACCATCAATAATGCGCCAGGGATGTGCACTATGCATCCCCCCCTGTTGGGAAGTCCAGGGAGAGGCGCATTCTGTCGGAGAATACATGCTTCCGACTGCCCAGAGGTGCAGCTGACTGCAAAAATAACTGTCTACCACCCTGCGGCCATAGATAATAACACGGTGGGGAAGCCCAGTTTTACATTGGGATACCTTGACATGATGACAGTCTGCAGTACTGTCCATGACATGATGGCTGTCTGCAGTACAGTCCATGACATGATGACAGTCTGTAGTACAGTCCATGACACGATGACAGTCAGCAGTACAGTCCAGCGCAGCCAGACAGGCTGAATATTATTTCCATAAGGCAAAACCAAACAGGTCATTAGGTAGCCAGATGCCCTTGCCACAAATTCTGGGGAATTTAGGGCCAGGTGCGGCTGAGCTTCCTACCAAAGAAAAATTGTATGTGTCGGTCCAGGAGTAGACCAAATAGGCTAAAAGAACTTGCCCAACCGACCAAAGACAAAAAACAACGCATGCCCCATGAGCTCATGACTAATGGCTGGTTATTTCAAGTGCACAACCCACTCCATGATATTGCAAGTGTGGAACGTATATGACAGGTGAAAAAACGAAAAATAATACGAGCTGCCACAGGACGTGAGATTAAGGGAAACCTCCCATTTGCGTGCATGTGTACATACTGGAGAATGGCTACCATGTTGGGTATATTTGGTTTCGCAGACCCTCTTCGTCTGAGCTTGGAATACTGAACGACAGCACTGGTGGGGTGCTATTATATTTGATTGGATTGTTATGTGGGTTTTCCAGCCAACTCTGGGCTGCTCACCGTATGTCAATTCCAAGTCACCCCGTGCAATGGCTCGATGGTTGAGCTCCTAGAAAGAACGAAGAAGTTGCCGGGTTCGGATCCCCGCGGTTGCAATTTAGTGTTCACGGTCGCTGTGAACCGGCATGGTGGCTTTGTCCAGGTAAAGGAGCAGCCCGTTCCCTACCGCCGTTAGACGGGGCTCCCTTAATACCACGCCCCACCAAGCGTTATCATCACCCCGTGCTATACCCAACCAACTGCAGTCACAAGACGGTAGGTTGGTTGGTTGGTTGGCTAACGCTGGGTTGCAGTCACAAGACGGTTGGTTGGTTGGTTGGTTGGTTGGTTGCCAACCGGGGAGCCAACTGCACTTAGTAGACAATTTCAATACTTGTCCAGGTCACAGCCCTTGGATTCGACATGTGTGCACTCAGATTGCTGAGGAATTACTAATATGAAAATTAGCACGCCTTGCCACTTGGCGTGAGTTTGAAGGAACCTTCCCGTTCGCTTGTGCTGGGGGATGGTTATTACTGTGGACTTTGCAGACCGCTACTGTGCCAGAGCTCCTGGACTACCGCGAGACAGCACAGAGGGAAATTCTCAACCTCTTCCAAGGCTGCAGGTCTTCAATCGTGAACCTAGCTAGGGGCTCCAACCACGGACCTGTCAGGCCAAGCGGATTTTGCTGAACCGACCAGCCTGCTGAGCTCGATTGAGGAATGAATACTTTAACTTGAACTTGGTTACATAGCTTCTGCCAGCAATTTGGCTGCTCGCTGCCTTAGCGGTAAAAAACATAAATACCAGGGAAATGTAAACGCGAACAAATCATTTTGTTCCATGTTTTCTTCTTTGTATCATTTTCTTTTTTAATTGTCGAGGAATGAACACAGGACTTAAACGGACTCCTACGCCCTGGCAGAGAAGAAGAAGGATTGTTACAAGGTTCTGTACAATGACAAATCGGCGTCTAAACGTATGATACCTGGGTACAGTGAACCCCAGGGATCTTGGTGATAACCAAGGAATCGGTATTAAAATTATTACGTACGGTATGCGAATTGGATGATGTCAGAGGATAGAAGCCATAGTTCCACATACACCAACTTATTAAATAATAGGGATAATATCAAAATCATAGAGCTAGACTACGTCTTAGAGCTTGGGTCAGCTTGCGACTCAAATGTTGAATCAGAAAGGAGTACCTCTCGTTCTGGCAGAATTTGCAGACGCTGTGATACGGTATGGTGGTTGACAGTAGAAAAGTGTTCGAAGATGCAATGCATTTCATATTAGAATGCCCGTTACACGCTGAGGATATAAAAATGTATTAGAACAATGGGAATTGAAGCTAAATTGGTGGATAAAGACTCCAGCATGAAGCTGGTCATGCATTTTGATTCCATTGAAGGATGGAAATACTTAATACAATGTATTAAATAAATGCGATAATAATCACACAATTAAATTATCATCTCAGATGAGAGGATGATTGAATTATATACAATTTGCCCATGGCGTCTCTGCATCTTGCATCACACCAGCCCATACCAGCACCCCCCCACACACCCACCCCAGTGCCCCACACACACACACAAATACACACACATGCACACACCAGCTCTTTATTTAATTGGATTTGATCGGATTGTTACATAATTATTAAGGCAACTCTGGTCTGCTAACCAGGGTTGTTAAGGAGGACCCGAATTGAGGGCGAGCATGGGCATAGGGGCAATAAGGAGAGCAAACAGCTGAATATGGGATAGAAGAAGAAGTGGGGGAACTCAGTCGATATATCGATGTGTTGATAGAGGGAATCAGCAAGAGTAGAGGCTTCTAGCAGCTTAGAAAGGTATCCTTAGAAAGGTATCCTTAGAAAGCCGCCCAGCAAGAAGACCCCAGGAAAAGGTGGCCGAATAAAAGTAAGTGCTCAATATGGCCCACATGGCGCATGTCTTTCGACCAAATACGAGTTTCGCGATGGAGCTTCGGTCCAGCGCAATTATGATGCATCGCAGGTCAAGAGTTGTGGCCTGCCAGAGCACTGGAACTTGGATTTGATGGACACTGGGGGCTTGACACAACGGCACAGGCGCTATTTTAGGGGGTCCTGTTACCCTTCTGGACCAATACGTCATTTCAAAAGTACCTGCCCTGGCCTGGGGGTGCGAGACTAGGGTTTAGGGTTTAGGGTTTACGCTATTCAAAATTCGCCCTTGGAGCCCTGACTAGAAAGCTCGAGTTAGGTCCCGCTCCCAGATGAAGAATCTCAAGAATATTAAAACGGTGAGGATGTGGGATGCGAAGGCGCTGGAGGAAATTACCACGCAGCTTGCAATCCCAAACATAAGCATCCACAATAACCTACCACCCAAGATTGCAAGTTACAATTCAGAACCCGACCACATCAAGTCATGCCCTGGTGTAGCAGAACTTGCACTACTTAAACCGAAACTTGATCTTGGTTGAATGGCGCCAGCCTGTAAGGCTGCTCGCCGTCTTTGGCATTTATGTTCCAGCAGTGACATCAACATTCGAATGTTTTGCAGCATGTATACTATTTACCGTATATCTCCCACATATGGTGAGCAGCCTAAAGGGCTGAAAGACCATGTTCCATAATCAAACCCTAAATCTAACCGCCTTGTGCGACTAAAATACTAGTATTCGGGATAAAAAATTAAAAATCTATTAAACCCATTAAAAATCTTTGGATACGCTATTGCACTTAGTGCATACCCGTACGCAAGATAGATGCACCTCTAGATCCACTTGCTATATTGAGGGAATTTCTGTATAATAATCTTGACACGAACGGCCAGGACTAGAGTAAGACGGCGAGTAGCCAAATTATTGTATGGGGACCCACCTCTAGGGGTGAAATACCTTTCACGACTTCAAAAATAAAGTAACCAAGCTCAAGTTATTTTGTCACATACGCATATTATGAAGGGTCCGTTGCATGTCAGAGGATTTGGGTGAGTCCTAGACGCAGATTTTGAAACCAGTTGCATCTCATGATGCAGATTTTGGAGTCTCCAGAACAAATCAACCCTGATCGGGAGTTTGGGCCACTGCTTTTTTTAGCTACCCATGGCAGCTTCCAAGCCCAAGCCCAAAGCTTTCAGCTGCATTGTAATACCTCTCGTTAGGTAGCACCCAGTTTAGCCCAAGGACGGGTAAAAGGAGCTGCCTAGAAGCTTCGACTGTGCACGTTCAAAAAATAACAGTGATTCTGGCTCAAACAGCTGGATTTCCTGACTCCCCCCCCCCCCCCCCCCCCCCCCCCCCCCCCCCCCGATGAGCTATCTCTTGGTTTGCTTGGTTTGGTTAATTGGTCCATCAGACTTAAGTCTGCTCCCCGTCTGTTGGCAAGTGGTTACTCTATCGCATGGTCTCTGTTGAGTTGGTTACTTGGTCTATCAGACTTCAGGCTGCCCACCGTCTGTTGGCAGGTGGTTACTCTATCGCATGGTCTCTGTTGAGTTGGTTACCTGGTCTATCAGACTTCAGGCTGCCCACCGTCTGTTGGCAGGTGGTTACTCTATCGCATGGTCTCTGTTGAGTTGGTTACTTGGTCTATCAGACTTCAGGCTGCTCCCCGTCTGTAGGCAGAGTACAAATGGATAGTATAACGCTACCACACCACACTCTCTATCACAGAATGCAATCAAATAGGTTTAGACAGTTTAAAGACATATCCAGGTCAACCTTGGCTAACCTTTTGTGCGGATTTAATATGAATTGAATCGTTACATGGTCAATCCTGAACATACCTTTTGTATGGATTAGGTCGGATTGTTACATGGTCTTTCAGCCAACTCTGGGCTGCTCACAGTATTTCATTTCCAAGTCCTCCCTAGGTGGATTAGATTGGATTGGATTGTTATTTATTTTACAGCCAACTCTGGGATGCTCATAGTCTTACAATTAAAATTCCTAGATGGGGGAGGGGCATCTGTGCCCCATAATGAAGCCTTGGTTTTATTGGATTGTATTGGTTTGTTACATGGTTTGTCATCCGACTCAAACCATACGATACACAAGGAAAACAGGGAGCATAGTAAGCGGATTAGACAGTTTAAATACTTGCTGTGTAACAAGGGAATGTAACACATGCAAAGTTATTTTGGTTTTGCCAACTGTTTTTCAGGTATCAGCCTGAGTAGGTCCAGCCATTAGACCTTTTTGCCAAAAACTTTTCGCCATATAGTTTTGACTTTTGACCGCTGTCTTGTTAAAAATGTTTTTTGTGCCAATACATACCAAAACATGTTTTTCGATACTTAAAGCAGTTTCAACAATTGTCCACCTTAATGGGCAAGGGGCACCTACACCCCACGATGAAGCCTAGCCTAACCCTACCTTATGTATGGAGGAGATGCAGCTCTGAAAGTGGACGTGCTATTTCATCCAAACGTAATTCTCCTTGCTGCCGATAGTGCTAAAACAGCGAGCAGCCAAATTCCTGGCTGGAGACATGTGACCATGTTCGAATTGGTTTGTTATTTTATTATTTCAATGTTCATGTTATTAACAAAGTCGATGGGCAGTGTTATGATTGAGGCACCTATAACAGTGTACATCCGCACCGTTCTGCTACCCACCTTATGGAGTGGTACCAGACTACCAGCCGACCTTGGAACATTAAATTTTGCTCCGACCAATCGTCAGCTCCTGAAGTACTAAGCAAGGGGTCTTTTATAGCCTGCGTCTTGAGATGCAACCAATTCCATAGCCTATGTCCTGAGACGCAACTGACCCATAACCTAACCATAGCCTGCGTCCTGCGCCGGGACAGGACCTCCCCACATTGCATCTGCGACGCAGGACGCAGTGTCCTAAACAACCCTGCTAGGGAACCCCTCATGCCCACAATCATTCATGTAACCTCTTGCATAAACCACACCATACACCACTACTTTATTGAAAGACTCCCCCGAATGAGTGGAGCGGGCTTGTATTGGGTTAACAATGGCCTGTGTATGCCAATCCAATATAATGTAGTACACAACAGGGTAATTCAAAGCGCGCGCTTTTGAGCGCTGACTTTTTGACCCCCTCTGCGCTTTTTGAGCGCAATTTTTGGCATCCCCCTGTGGGCGCAGCAAGCAATTTTTGCGCTTTTTGCACTACAATTTGGCCATTTGAAGTACCCTGGTACACAACTACACAATTGTATTTTGAATCCGAGCTATCTTATCACGTGTAAATACTGTGAGCATCTGCCGAGTCCCTGCAGTCCCTCGAGAAGCACGCTACAAAAAATGTTTGGGTGCGGAGGTGCCCTGGATCGTTCAAACGCCTGGGCAGACGGAGTCACTGAGAGACGGAGACGGAGAGAGGCACGGGGGGAACTTAGCCCCGGGACAGAGGGGGTTAAAGCGAAAACAGCCCAGGTACAGGTCTCTAACCCCATCCCCCACGTAGACATGAGTTCATTACGAGGTATAAACCAGAGGGGAGGGGTGACACGAGGTGGGGGGCCTACGAATTAGACCTGGACTCGGCATGATAGGGTTTCGAAGGGTGAGGTACCTGTCGGAACAGCTTCTCGCGAGCTTCAATTTTCCGAGCTTGCAAACAAAACTTCGTCGCTTTCGACTTGGTCCCCTCCAGAAACTCATTTCCCGGCCTTCTGATCCTCCTAGGTTTCGGTATGAAAGTGGCCAGCCAAGCGTATCGGCTCATGGTGCTTCGCGCCGTTACTTGCCGTTGCGCAAATACTGCGTAGGCTGTAGGCAGGAGCCTCATGCGCCCGTCATGATTGTGTTGGTTAGATAGCGCCATTTCGTCACAGGCGAGTCTTCGCGCAGGGGTGGGTGGGTTTCCCAGGTAGACGAGGCAGCCTCACCAAGGCAGGGCTGAGGCTCATCGCCAGACATGGGCCTGGCTTGCTTCTGGGCAGAGGGAGCCAAGCCGAGCCATCTCGGAAGCGTCCAGACGGTTTTCCGGGAGCTAAAATTTCTGCGCTGGACTGAACAGCGCCATAATGAGCAGGTGTTTGAGAGAGCTCGAGTTGCATGCAGCGTAATCCCTCGGGCTCATCAGAGCATCTTCAGCACCAGCTACGGGAGCCGATTGGCACAATTTTCAGACAGATTGCTCTCGTTGCCATTGCGAGCTATATCTGAGGGGCCGCTGCTCCCATCGGCAAGTTAAAAAGCAGGTGCTCGGGGCAAAAAAAAAAACGTCCAGCTTGTTATTCTGATATTTTTCTCACCTGCGGCAACCGAAGAAGCCGGAGGTGACTCCATGGGGGCTAGGATACCGAGTTGCAACTTGCGCAAAGTTTCCCAGAAGAGATGCTTGATCCTGGAAACAATAGTCGGTCTGACAAAACGGGAATTCGAAGGTTCTGGGGCAGAGGTTCACCTTTCCAGCCCTTCGAAACCCTATCATGCCGAGTCCAGGTCTAATTCGTAGGCCCCCCACCTCGTGTCACCCCTCCCCTCTGGTATAACCTATATTCTTGCTTTTATAGACACCTCCGTCTTTACGTTTTTACGTTTTTTGTAGCTATTGGATTCATGGAACTGTCTTCTCATCTCATTACAACTCAAATCAACTCAAATCAACAGGGTATCAAACCTATATGATTGCTGCTTTAAACCATTCATTTCGTGTGATCTACATGCATAGTTTGCAAAAAAACTACACATACGTGTAAGGAACTGAAGATGGTGACAAGGATCAGGACGGGAGCAAACAGGGGAAGGGGGGCGAGGACGTAGGACAAGGTAGACAAAGAATGCAAGAGCCCGAAAATGAATGTACAAGATCCAGGCACACTAAGAAAGGTCGCTTGCTGGTGTCGAAGACAAGTGGCTTGAGCAACCCCTATATATTGGCCTTATGGTTTGCTGGCCTGGATGGTTTGGGGGGTGGGGTGGGTGGGGTGGGTGGGGTGGGGGGCGGGGGGGGGGGGGGGGGGGGGGAGGGGGGGGGGGCGGGGGGCTTACTTGTCCAATGAAATAAATCAAGGGGACAGCTCCGAAATAGCTTATCCTGGTGTGAGGTTTCTATTTTGCTGTAAATCATAAAATCATTTCACCTGATCATTGATCAGTTCATCCACTGCTTGCCAAGACATTGACTATAAGACATATTCCAATCGCCGTCGAACCTTGGACGATCTACAATCTGGAGCAGACAGGTATTCACTCACACACAGGCAGCTTCTTCTGTGAACGTCACCCCGGATAGGATAGGAAGCAAGAAAATGAAGGTGATAACATGAAGGTGCGCTGTTGGGAGCTTGCAGATCACTTATTTTTGTTTACCGTATGCAGCCGTATGACAGTTTTTTCACCCCAAGATTCCAGGAAGTGGGACTTACTAGTCCCTAGCGCAAAATGGCGACTCGAATGCTTGGTGAGGTAAGTATGACCGCTCCAACGAAAAATTGAGCTTTGGGCATAGTTCGCTTCTACGCCCTAAAATCCGATCGAGGAAAAATAGAAACGGCGCACACAGGTACAAAGAGAAGACTTCGAGATAAACAAATCATTTGTGCCCCGTTTAAAAGAGCCGATTATTAAGCCTCGCTGGAAATCGTCCGATGAAAGATTATGATCATGATAATCTGATGAGCAAAATCTTGGCAGCCATTATCACAATGCAGGAACGAAGGTAGAATGCTAGATTATAATGCTCCAGCCTAGGGGCTAGCTTGCAACAAGATCATGAATACGGCCGGTGCGTCATATCTCAAACAATGTTCAAATTATTGCCTTACTTACACAACTTGCTTCCCATATATATTACTTTATCTTGTTTCCTGAAATTTTGAATGGGAAAATGGGTACAAGTGTACAAAATAGTACTAGATAGGGTGCTGCATGTGGTGGGTTGTGAAGTTGGTAAGGGCAGGCAACCACCCATAATACCATACCGGTAGACAGTAGCATTAGGCTACCATTATGTATTTATACAGTCCAGGGGTAGCCAACTAGCCAAATAGGCCAAAGAAAATTGCCCAACCTTAAAAATATGAAAATCAGTTTAAACAACAAGCACTTGTTAACTGAACCCCCAACATATCGTAATTAACGGGGTGGGGTGGGGTGTGGGGGGTGGGGGTGGGGTGTGGGGGGTGTGGGGGTGGGGGGGGGGGAGTCTGTGCTATGCGGATAGTATAACATTACGTTTCTTGTCACATTTATAAATATATGTAATCAGATGTTTCCATCCTTTGAATAAGTTAGGGTTCATTAACATTATCATATTAGAGTCCTTGACAACTAAATCATGCCCGATTCCTACTTGATAAAAAAATCGTTCCTCTCCCTATAGTACAAATGACATCCCATCATAAGTGCATTTTTTACATAAGCTCCTGTAGAAATGCAGCTGTTATCACATCTAGTCAAGAGGACGATATACAAGAAGTACCATAATTAACCAGTTCCACTGAGTTCCACCATACAATGTCTCAAAATGAAGACTGTAACCATTTGAAACCCGTGTGCTTGGAAGTGCCTAATGAGGATAATTTTAGACTGGCCCTTCGAAGTAGCAACTTGTAGAAGAGCAAGACAGGAAGCCCTGGACTGCTTAGTGGCAATTTATTCTCCTTTTTTTCTTGTGACTTCTCATTTGTTAGCTTCTTACCTCCGCCACTGTTAGTGGTTGGGATCTGGGTCTTGCTCTAGGGGGTTTAACACCTCCGCCACCAAAACGGTGGTTGGGAGTCTGGTTTGTTTATCCTCGACAGTTGACACCCCCCTGATGTAGTGGTTTTTATTACTTTGTGGGTGCTTTTTCTTTTTGTTTGAGCACAGAGTCTCATACACCCTCGTGGTGCAAAGTAGACTTTAACATGAAATGTAAATGTAAATGTAAATGTAAAATGTAAATACAAAGTACACAATTGTATTGCTAGATTCAAATACAACTGTGTTTTGGTGTTCAGTTATGTAATCAGAATTAGTGGGAGTAGTATGAACATTCCATTGCCACAGCAGAAGAGAGGGATGAAAATTCCTTGATATTTTGGAACCGACAAATGATTTTTATTTTACTGTATAGTACCATGTCTGATACATTATTTTATTTATAAATAATATATCGCACTATTATCGCACCATTGTGTTGCGTTCGGATATTTGGCTAAAAGTGCGTAGTGCACTGCGTAGAAGAGTGTTGTGTAAAGCATCCGACAATAAGACAGCAGCTAGGGTTGTAAGCCCCAGGAGAAGCCTCTGAATCCAGGTAGAGTGACCAGGGTGCTGGCATGAGCTTGTGCGTGCTAGCTCAAGCATTCCACCATGCAGATCTGCGCACATGTATTGTCCCATGTAAGCCCTATTGTTACACCATGCACATCCACACAAACACAGAAGCAGCACCGCGCAATCCCCATTATTGTACCAGGCACATCCACACACATGCACACATGCACACATGCACACACACATGCACACACACATGCACATGCACAATACCATGCAATCCCCCCAATTGGACTACGCACATCCACAATGCCCCTCGCAATTTCCAGCATTAGACCATGAAGTCCGCCACCCCACCCCACCCCAATATAAAGACTGGAGTTAGTTCAATCTTTCGCTTTCACCAACAGACCACAACCGAGCCCCCACCCCCACCCACCCACCCACACGCACATGCACACACCACCATCACCACCACCACCACCACACCATGCCAACCAATAAAAAATGCATGCTTAATTCAATTCAATCTTTCACACCTACAGACCACAAGGCGATCCCCAGCTGCTTATTCCAAACTGTTGTTTCATAACCTCAATATCCCAACCTCTAATTCCCAACTGCTATTTCCCAACTGCTATTAAGTATGGCAACTTCTATTTCCCAACTGCTGTTTACTAACCTCTATGACCCCCTCTTCTGCAGGATTTTACTGACTACATTTTCCCCCCCAGCTCCCCCCCCCCCCCCCCCCCCCCCCCCCCCCAACAGCAGCACTAAGGAGTACCTACAGGAGCCTCCCAAATTATGAGGGGAACTAGTGTATACAGGTATGGAGGTGGTGTGTGCGTGTGTTGGGGGTGGGGAGGGAGGGTTGAATGGAGCGTATGGGGGAGAGTTGGGTGGATACTAAACTGTGAGCACCCTACACCCCACAGCCGTGACCCGAGCACGATGATAGCAACATTCAAAGCTCTCCAGTAGTCCAGTGACCAGAATCAATGTTTTTCAGAATCCAGAATTTTGAAGATAGTTTGAGGATTTGATCCCTTGAAGGTTGTTGAGGTTTTGACATTTTAACCGCACTGCAGGGGTGTTAGGCAGGCATAACTAGTGTGTACAGGTATGTGGGTGGTGTGTGTGGTGGAGGGGGGTGGAGGGTTGGATGGAGCGAAAGGGGGGCCTTGGGTGGATACTAAACTGTGTGCACCCTACACCCTTCATCCGAGCATGATAATAGAAACAATCCTGTGACCAGAATCATTGTTTTTCATACAACTTTGAAGATGGATTGAGTTGTAGATCCATTGAAGGTTGCTAAGGTTATTACATGTCAACCGCACTGCAGGGGAGTTACCTGGGACAAAAAAATGAGGGATAGCTGGTTCGCATCACAAATGGAGGGATCAGAACATTCATTGACCGCTTGACTAATATTGTAGAGGCCGGCCTAGCATATGATGCGGCCGCCATTGCTTGAGGGTAAGTCCCTCCCCCCCTCTCCCCCCCCCTCATTGTCCTCCATTGAGCTCCATCCTACTCCCTCTCTCTCTCTCTCTCTCTCTCTCTCTCTCTCTCTGGTTAACGGGGTTACACAATTATATTGCGGTCCAGCCGCACAGTAAAAACAAAAACATCTTAGTTTAGATCCAAGAAATAGAAAGCCAGCCAGCCAGAAACCAACTTTAATATATCAAATACAATAAGTCATCTAGCTAGGGACTTGACATTGTATCACATAACATTTGCTATACTAGGTGTGTCATTAAGCTGATCACTTCTATCTATACCCTTTCGGCTAGTAGCCAAGCTGCTTCTGGAGGGGGATGGGAGGGGGATAAGGGGATTTGATCTAGGTGGCTCTAGACCTCTGGTTGGCCCTAGGTGGCACAAGCTGGAGGCGGGTGGGAGATAGGGGGAGGTGGTAGGGAGGCGGGGGGGGGGGAGGAGGAGGGGGGGGGGGGGGGGGGGGGGGGGGGCATACTATGGGTTTCTAAGTCTTGGGCTATCCAAGCTAATCCGTCTTGGGATTCTAAGTTATTTATGTGATAGAGGTGAGAGAGGAGGTGTCCTATCTAGATGGGGACAGTACTATCTCTACTTGGTTGGGTCTAACGGCTCTGAAACTGATCCAAGGTCTAAGCGATGTGTGCGTTACTGTGGGAGTCCGGCCTTAAGCAGGGGTGGGGGCGGCCAGCTCGCGCACCCGCTCAGGGTGGAGCTAGTGTATAAAGTCATTAGCTCTCGCCTGACATCGAGGCTCTACAGTTATGTCGGTAACAAGCCCAGTGGGAAAAAACCTTGACATTCCAATAGCCTTCTAGGCTTGATGGGCCCTTGGGGGGAGGGATGGTGATTATGGGGAGAGGGGGACCTGTGTTGGTCCATGAGGGTAGGGGGATGGAGGGGTTCGGACTGTAGTAGGTAGGAACACAACTAGCAGATACAAGGTGCTACTGGGATGTTACTAAGGGGCTGCTAGGCTCTATTAGGTGGCTTCTAGGATACAAGGTGGCTTCTAGGATGGCAGGCAAGGAGCTCAGCTCCACTAGGGTGACTCCACATGTAGCCACTTGCCAGGCACTGCAGGGGGGACAAGCTCAGCAATGCATGTTGGCGAAGGAAGGCTTCCACTAGCATAAGGTTTACCTGACATGGCCAAATAACTGGGTGTAATGGCCATGCAAGGCCAGACATCATGTTAGTGAAAACGTGGAGCGAGGTACGAGGGTTAAGCGTGAGGGCAGAGATTTCGCAGAGCCTGGGAGGGTGGAGCATGGAGATAGCCCAAATGGGGCATGGGGTGAAGATTGGCGGAAATTTCTGCCATATTTGCCGTACAGCGCTAAGGGATCTCGGCAGACTCCGTGGGGATTTTGCAGGGCCTGGGAGGGGGAGCAAGGTGGAGATAGCCAAATGGGGTGAAGATTGGGTGAAGTTATTCCCGCCATATTTGCTGAACTGGCTGCACAAGCAGCGATACAGCACTTGGGGATCTCAGCAGACTCCGCGGAGAATTTGTGGAGCCTGGGAGGGGGGAGCATGGTGGAAATAGAAAAAACTCTCTCTCTCTCTCTCTCTCTCTCTCTCTCTCCAACCCCCCTCCCTAATAGCCGGTTTCATTGATACAATTGGTCTAGTGTTACACCAAATTGCTTTAACGACGAAGGGTCAGGGGCTCGATTCCCCCTATGGTCACCCTTAGCGTTGCAGGTTGCTGTCGACCGCGATGGCAGCTTGTCCAGTCGAGGTGGTAGACCGTTCTATGCCAGCGTACGACGGGTTCCCTTAATACCACGCCCCACCAGGCGTTCTCATTACTTTCCCCCCCCTCCTGGTCTATTTCTCTAGGATAACTCCCTCCCTCAATTCCCCAGCCTCGTCCTACATTGAAGTCCCACCTTGAAGTGTCGCCATGTACTATATTCAAATGGATAATAAGATATTATTGGTCACTCCATCTGCTTAAGACGGAAAGCAGCCTTAAGGCTGACGCCATGCATAAGTACAAACTTGAACCTGCTTACAATTCAAATTGAACTAATTTTAAATCAGGAGGGCGCGCAACACCATAGAACGTTAGGCAGGGTCTGAGTGCAGATATCGGGAAGTGGTAGCGGTTAGACAAGCCTAAGCGGTCAACTCCTCCAGGTCTGGTGAAATTCTGTGGACCGTTTCTGAGGTTCCCCCCCCCCCCCCCCCCCCCCTCCCCCTCCCCTCCAGACCTTTGTTACTTTTCATTCACTGCAGTCAGCTGAAAAATACCAACACACAAAACATCAACAACACAAAAATACAAACCAAAAAAAATTAAAAAAAAAAAAAAAACAATAAAAAAAACATAACAAATACAAAAAAAAAACAAAACAACAAAAAAACCACAAACAAAAATATAAAAACAAAAAAAAAAAACAAAAAAGAAAAAAAAACAAAACAAAAAAAACAAAAAAAAAACAACAAAAACAACAAAAAAACAAACAAACAAAACACAAACCAAAACAAAAAAAAACACACAAACAAAAACCCAACACCCCCCCACCACAACAAAAAAAAAAACCCCAAAACAAATACAAGTTTTATTGCCACTCCGACCTCTTTTCAATTCCAGGCAAGGCAGCGGTAGGAATGCATTTATATAGGGGGGGGTCGCAGCAATGTGGGATGAGGCTGGACGAGGGGTACAGCTCGAGGGGTTCACATTGACTCTTAGAAGGCAAGGTTGCCGGCTTGCCATCTAAAATTGCTCTGAGTCGACACCAGCACTGGCTACGGCCCATGGCCCATGGGCCCAATGACTATGACTGGGTGATGGGTGGGCCCACTGACTGACTGGGTCCTGCACATCTAGTACATCGCATAAACAAGTTTCCATAAAAGGCCTCTGCCCAGTCTCTGTCCTGTATCCTACATTCATTGCTATAAGAATCTCTAAGGGTATGCAATATGCTCCGTGAAGTATCTCATCATGCTCTTGATTTATTTTAGCACTCCAATGTATTCCCCACACCCCCCCCCCCCCAAAAAAAAACATGACTGGCTGGCTTTGGGCTGGCTATATTTAGGAAGCTGAAATGTTATGTTGTCTCTGGTTCCACTCAATATTATGATTTTTTACTGATAAAACTTAAAAGAGGAGATAATTTTCAGTCAGATGAGCAGCACTTAATTTCATGGGGTGGGGTTCCCCCCCCCCCTCCCCTCCCTCCCTCCCCCCCTCCCCTTCATAATATTTCAACTTTTCAGACACCATGAGTTTTGTTTTTGCACCCTTTCGTTCAAGTCAACATTTTTGTGTGAAGCAGGGTACTACTAAGCAAGCGCGGCAGCGCGGTGCCACAATGCCTTTTTGAGCCCCCCAACGCGTTTCGCGCAGTTTTTTGAACCCCCTGTGGGCTTAGAGCGCAGTTTTTACGCTTTTTGCACTAAAAAGCGCTGACCAATTTGGCAAGAAGTAGTACCCTGGTGTGAAGGTGCCTCTTGAATGTTTTGTTGAGGTAAGCAGCATACACTTTCATCATTTGCCTTTCCGCCTATCAAGTTACCAATTAAATGCGAGCTACCTCTGCGCATCCAGGATTGTTTGCAACTAGTTGGTTTCTAGTTCTCATAGTGTTCTTAAATAATGAGCCCTTCCTGATGGTCTGCTGAGGTTGGGCAGGCTGATTAATCCTATCTGAACAGTTTTACACCTACCCCCCCCCCCCCCCCCCCCCCCCTCCCCCCCAACACATAAATTCTGTATACAGGAAAAAAGATGTTCTGAATTTCCCAGGCAAGGTATCTAAGGCCAGGATCACTAATAAAGTGCGCCTAGAGCTGTCCAAGGCCACTGCGAAGGGCAAGGAGATCCTTGAGCCACAGGTGGGAGACTGGAAGGGGTTTTTGATGATTGTATTGGGGCTGGAGTTCGGGTTTGAGTTGGGAGGGGTTGGGGGGGAAGGGCCTCTTGTTTTAGCTCATTGGCGTCAACTCCTAGGCTATTGTAGTGCTGCGGGGCTACTGATAAGAGTGATTTCACACCTGTGTGGCCACACCCAACGCCACAGGGTCAAGACTTGGAGGCTAAGAACCATGGCTACAAATACATACAAGTATCTGGCGGTCCTAAGGCCACACAGCTGTATTGTGGCCAAGTTAAACTCAACGCCAAGGAGCAAGCTGAGCTACCAGAGGGTCTCCGGGCTGATGCTTCCAAGGAGAAATTAAAGGTAACATGATGCTGGTAATTTCTGGTGTTGGGACTGGGATAGGATGATGACCCATCTGATAGCTTGATGCTGATTTTTAATTTTAAATGTGAAACTTGTGAGTGTTCCAACTTCTATATTTATAGTGAGAACGCCTGGTGGGGCGTGGTATTAATGGAGCCTCGTCATACGGCGGTAGAAAACGGGCTACTTTACCTGGAAAAAGCTACCATGGAGGCTGACAGCGACTGTGAACACTAAAGTGCACCCGGTAGGGATCCACCCCCCACCCCCCACCCCTTCTTGTTTCTATGAGCTCTACCATTGAGCCATTCTTCGTAACGGGATTTCTATATTTGTAAACAAATACATGATACATCATACATGATGTGATTGTATTATTACAATTCTAGTGCAGTGCCTGTGCGGCCGTTGGCCAGACTTGTTTTTGAGTGGGTTAGTTTCAGAACATGTAACACCTTTGTCCCCCCCCCCCCCCCCCCCCCCCCCCCCCCCCCCCCCCCCCCCCCCCTTTCCACCCACCCAACATCCACCCACCCACCACCCACCCATACATTAGGAAGAATTTTCCTGCTGCCAACTGTAAAATCTGAAAATGCTTTTGGATCTCCCTCTCCTCCAATCCCTTCCCCCCCCAAAAAAAAAGAAAAACAAAAAAAAAAAACAAGTAAAAAAACAAAAAAAACAAAAAAAAAAAAAAAAAAAAAAAAAAAAACAAAAAAAAAAGGAAAAGGGAAGGGAAAAAGAGAACGAGAAAAAAAAAAAAAACGAAGAAAAACAAAAAAAAAAAAAAAAAAAAAAACCAAAAAACAAAAAAAAAAAAAAAAAAAATAAACAAAACACACAAAAAAACAAAAAAAAAAAAAAAAAAAAAAACAAAAGAAAAAAAACCACTACAACCCCACACACACCCCACCACCCCCCCAAAACCCCCCCCACCCCCCCCACCACTGATACCATGCACCCACAGACACACGAAATACTCCCCTACTTCTCAATCCCTTCCCCCTCTCTTTACCATTCTCCCCCATCCCTCCCCTGCTGCGACTTCCATCCCCCCTCCCCTTCCCCCCCTCCCTCCCATCCACCGACCCCCACCCCCTCTCCCTCCCTTATTTTTCCTTCCTCCCTCCCTCACCTCCGCACTCACAAACACATGCATACTCCCCTTCGTCTACTTTCGACGTCCCAGCCGCTTAAGCTTTGGGCTTTGCTCATGCCAAAAGATGAACGGGACACAGGGAAGCCACTAATCGTGGACGTTTACACACATTCCAGCCCCACTAAGAACTCCGGAATTTTTAATCTCTAAGCTACTTACCGGCAGCTATTGAATGATCCCTCGCATGCAGTTATCCAGTTGGGTGTGCAAGCAGTTATTTTGACCAGCAGGGGCCTTTATTCAGCCATTTGTGTCATGCTCTCCCTATAGCATTGCGCTCGGCAAAAGGATTCTTGTGAAAAAGCGCGCAAAGATGTTGGGAGCAGTGCAAGGGGAAGACAGAATGGCCATGCAAATCTCAAGAAAGTCGAATAAGTCGCAATTACACCACTAATCACGCCATCAACCACAGCGAAGGCAATGCGATGGCAGGGGGAGATGGCGAACAAAGTGCCCATGCGTGAGACAGATGAAACATATTTTTTCTGGCGGAGAAACGCAGCTGATGTTTGAATTTTCGGCCTGCCAGCTGGATTTGATGGTTCGGAGTGACATGACGACCACGATGTTTTTAAATCATATAGATATATGAGATTGCGAGGACAGCCGCCCCTGGGTATTTACATCCACCCACATTGCCTCATATTTATACAACTGTATCATTTCTAATCAATTTCTACTGCTGATTATTGTATTGATTTTTCAATTTCTGTTCTGCAGACACTCGCCACCAATACTTTCGAGACTGCTGAGGAAGCTGCAAAGGCGGTGGACAGGTGGGTGCCTGCACTGCTCTTCTTTCCTGCTATGGATCAAGGACAGGGATGATATGCTGCCTAGAAGCTGCTACACGTAGCCCGAAATAAAAAAGAGCGTTGTTGGCTTGGGTGTTGGCAAGAAATGCTGTGTGTCCTCATTCCCTCCTCCCCTTCAGGCGCCTTCCACCCCGTTCCCCTCCTGCCACCTCTACCAACACCCCCCTGACCCCCTGCTAGGCTACTGTACAAAATCAGGCGACTCAGCTCCATCAACTTCCCTCTATCAGAGGAGGATATGGCTGAGCTGGACAGCATCGGGATGAAGGAGCTCGTTGACAGCTTCAGGCAGGCTGCCCAAAAGAACAAGCAGGGAACTAGCGTTTACAGGTAAGCAGGTGGTGTTTGTGGTGGAGGGTTTGGAGGGTTGGATGGAGTGTATGGGATGGTGTTGGGTGGATACCAAACTGTGTTTATCCTACACCTTTTACCCAAGCACAACGATAGCAACCTTCAAAACACTCCAGTGACCAAAATCAATGCTTTTCAGAATCCTTTGAAGATGGATTTAGTTGTGAATCCCTTGAAGGTTGTTGAGGCTCTGACATTTCAACCGCACTGCAGGGGTGTTTTCTGGCACAAGATCCGTGAGAAATGGCTAGTTAAGATTGGATTCAATGGACTCAGCACTTCTGTTGGCTACCACGTTGATGAAGTAGAGGCCGCCCTTGCATATGATGCCGCCGCCATTGCTCTAGGGTAAGTCCCTGCCCCATTTCCCCCTCCTCCTTGTCCCCCATTGCTCTAGGGTAACTCCCTCCAAAAATCCCTCCCCCCCCTCCTTGCCGTATATTGAAGTCCCTACCACCTTGTAGTATCTCCATGTACAAGATTCAAATGGGTAAAAAACCAATCATGCATTGCCAGTGCTACTGCCAAAGACAGC
The DNA here is from genome assembly GCA_013435795.1 of Chlamydomonas sp. ICE-L. Lineage (NCBI taxonomy): Eukaryota > Viridiplantae > Chlorophyta > Chlorophyceae > Chlamydomonadales > Chlamydomonadaceae > Chlamydomonas > Chlamydomonas sp. ICE-L. Next base: position 8,840,494 of record JACBWV010000626.1, read on the forward strand.
GAGCAGCCTTAAGGCTGAAGTCATGCAAAATAAATTATTATAATCGAGGGGGGGGGGGGGGGGGGGGGGGGGGGGGGGGGGGCAAGAAGACAAAAGCAAGTGATCAGACCGCATCATCAGAAGATGCTGTTTTCACCCAATTACCCACCCACCCACCCACCCACCCAAAGTTGAGGCCTCATACCTGGACAACCAGCAGTAATACATAGTGAAGGGGTTAGCATCAGTGCGTCCAACCGTATGACCAAAATATAAACAGATCAAGCTTGGACAAAGTTATACGGTGTTGATGTTGATTGGAAGAGGTTGGGCTAGTACCAGAACTCAAAGTTAACTAACCCTGGACTGCAGCATACATTCAACTGACAAGTTGCAGGCAAGATCAGGCAGTGCAACAAGCAAGCAGAATGCAAAAAAAATTAAGTGTCACGTACACACACACATAAACACGGTGTGTAGTCATTGTACAACTTTATTGGGCGCTCCTTAGCCTTGGATGAGAGCGCCCAAGTATGACAAGAACTAAAGGCGCTATCTATCTGTCTTTTTATCATTATCATCTTCATTATCATCAGAAGTAGCAGCAGTAGCAAGTTAGTAACATGATTTAATTGACTCAAATTGAATTCTGGAGCCTGAGGGTCTGCTCGGGTGGGTTCGCTTGGGTGGGATGGGGTGGGGTGGGGTGTGTGTGTGTGTGTGTGTGTGTGTGTGTGTGTGTGGGGGGGGGGTCTACCCAACGCTCGACCTAAGGCTGAACTACTTTAGGGACCTTGTTGAGGACCAGAATCAATGTTGAGGACCAGAACGCGCATCTATGCTTTCTAACGCTCGTGCAAAGCCAAGTGAGAAGGTCTCTGGAAGATGTCCAGCCTGAATGTACCTTCCAGGACATTCACCAATTACACCCTGGGTTTGACTAAATAATAGCTGCAGATCTGTGCTCCTCTCGTTGAGCCCATCTCAGTGGTACATCTCACACTCGAAAATTCAAATTGGAAAGAAAGTTACAAGAGTACAAATAAAAGTTGTTCAGGGGTCCCCCCTCCCCTCTCGTTTAACTTTGGACCATAAGATCTTGCCCCCCCCCCCCCCCCCCCCCCCCCCCCGTGTGTATTGATGTGAGCTTGATGGTATCAAGGTGTACTCACAATTCCCTATCCATGTCAGCAATGCAGTACAAGATATTTGTTCTTGCCCCCCTCCCGCTCAAACCCGCCTGGAATTAAATTAAATTCAATTAAAATAAACATTTTAATGTGGAGATGCCACTCGATTGTTCTGTTCAGGTGAGCAACATAACCTTTCATCCTATCAGTTCCCTTTAAGCCTACCAAGTTACCAATGCAAGCTACCTACACACAACGGAAATTGTTTGCGGTTTGTTGGTTTCCGATTCAAATCAGCTCTTCATGCCTGATGATTTGCAGAGGTTGGACAGGTTCCTTAAGCGTATCTGGCTACCCCTGGACTGTTATGCACACAAACACACACATTCCGCATGTATACAGGACTTAATTTAACATATGGACTTAATTTCCCGGAGAAGTTCTCAGAGGCCAAGATCACTGATACGCTGCTCCTTAGGCTGTTCAAGACCACTGACAGGGACAAGGTCGAGGAGATCGTCGAGAAAGATCAACAAGAGAAGGGCAATGAAATAAGTGAGGAATGGAAGGCCCTCATCAAAAGGAACTTGAATCCAATGCATGAGGTGGGAGACTGGAGGGGGGTTATGGGTTGGTGTAAGGGTTGGGGGTTAATGGGTTGGGGGATGATTGTGCTGTTTATAACTTGAAAATTGGTATGCCATGCCACAGACGTGAGATTGAGGGAACTCTCCCGTTTGCATGCATGTGTACATACTGGAGAATAGCTACCAATCGGACCATGTTGGTTTTATTTGGTTTTGCAGACCCTCTGCGCCTGAGCTTGGACTACCGCGCTACAGCACAGAGGGAAGTTCTCTACCTCTTGTGCTGTTAATATATTAATTATAATTGTGGGTATCACACTGGGGGGCTTGGAATTGGTGCGGGGGGGAATGAGTCGGTGGGGGGGAATGGGTGGGTGGGAAGGGATGGTTGGGTGGGAATGGGTGGGGGGGGAATGAGTGTATCACACCAGGGGGCTTGGAATTTCGCAGTTTGAGATTCAGGTGAGTGGGAGAGTGGGTTGGTGGGTGGAATTGGTTGCAAACTGCGTTGGGCGCAGGAGCTCCATGGGCTGGTGGTAAAGGACCAGCTTAGGCAGTCTGAGGTTCAGGTGAGTGTATAAGTGTCTGTATCATTTTTGTGACGAAAGTGAGCATCCCAGTCTCCCAGCATTGGCTGAAAACCCAAGTAACAAACTAACTCAATTAGCAGGGGAATCAAGTTGCCTAAATCCAGTAGAAAGCTCACTAAGTGTTGTTCAAGGATACCTCAAAATGTTTGTTTTGAGACGTCGCTATTTTCAAAATCTATGTCTCACAATCCAAAGTATGTGTTTTGTTTAGCCCAAGTCTACGTCTGATGAATCAAAGTCTACGTTAGCGTCATTTTGGACCATCTGAAATCTGTGCTTGAGACGTGAAACATAATGTTTTGGCCAATCCTGCCACTGGAGTCAAATTATACAAATTCAGTAGACATTTTGACATGAACTTTAACTTGGTTACATGGATCCAGCCTGTTCAGGCTGCTCGCCATCTTAGGCAGTGACATCAACCTTCCAATAGCCCCTTTCAGTGATATAAATTGGTCTAGTGGTAGACCAAATCACTTTGAGGATGAAGAGTCGGTGGGTCGATTCCCCATTCCGTCGCTCTTAGCGTTGCAGGTCGTTGTCAACCGCGATAGTAGCTTGTCCAGTTGAGGTAGAAGACCGCTCCCTACCAGCGTACGACGGGCTCCCTTAACACCACGCCCCACCAGGCGTTATCATTACCGTTTTTTCAACATTTAAATTGCGACCATTTCAAACGAGTCTTGATTTTCCGAGGTTAGGGAAGTTCCTTGATCCTATCTGACCAACCCAGGGTCTGTTACAAACTTGAACTTGAACGTGGTTGCATGCCTCCAGCCTGTTAAGGCTGCTTGCCGTCTTCCTTGGTACCATCAACAGTCAAAACATAGATGAATATTAAAACGAATGTTACGCCTTATGACGAGGCGTGAGGTTGAGGAGGCCAACCACCAACTCCAAGCATAGCTAAGATCAAAATATGCTTCATACTTCATTCTTCATTCATACCCCTCCCCCCTCCCTCCCCCCACCCACCCACCCACCCACCCACCACCCACACACACATCTCCCCCACCGACCACCACCACCACCATTTCATCTTATCCATCAAGTTGTGCATGTCCCACTTCTTGACCCTGTCCAAGGTATACTATGATTCTACTTCATATGCTTCATGCAACCTCTTCATACAATAATTGATAGACAGATAGAAGCAACTTCCCCCGGCATTCTAGGCCAGCATGACATTCTGTACACAGGAGTGTGGTGTAGTAGTGTGTATATCTTGTGGCGAGACTTGAGGTTGAGGGGGCCCGTTCGCTTGCGCTGGGGCCAACCTTCAACTGCAAACAAAGCAAAATATTAAATATGATTCATACAATCTCTTCATAAAAGAATTGATAGACAGCCGTGTGATGACATTCTGTAATGTTTATGCTACCCATGATTACCAGGGTACTACAAAGGGCGCACGGCAGAGCAATTGTGCACACACTTTTTGAGCCCCTGTGGGCGCAGCGCGCAGTTTTTGCGCTTTTTGCACTACAAAGCGCTGTCCAATTTGACGTTCATGCGCTTTAAGAGCTGAACAATTTGACAAAATGTAGTACCCTGATGATTACTCCTTCCACAGACGGTGAGCAGCCTGTAGGCTGATATATATCATGTGTATACAGTCCAAAGGGTAGCCAGTTAGGCTAAAGGAACTTACCCAACCTAAATAATCAACATGATTCTTAATTATCCTTATTAGGGGCTATTAACAAGCACTATAAGATAAAGGGGGGGGGGGGGGGGGGGGGGGGGCTTCTTGTTTGGCTAGGCATAGCAGCTTCTAGAAATATAAGCCTTGGAAAACTTAATTTCCGACATCGCATACCAGAGTATACCACATCATGTGCGTATTGCAGACCAACGCCCTGGCAAAAATAGAAATGAGACGGCGTGAGAGTATAATAATCCAAAACAGATTACATAAACGTTGGCATTTAAATTCACCGTTGCAACATTTCTCAACCAGGGACCCTGAGGGCGCCGTATTTGTTGGTGCATGGAGTCCTTGGAGACGGAACCACCACCAGCACCCGCACCAGCACCACCAGCATCAGCACATGCACCAGCATCTACACCAGCACTAGCACTAGCAGCAGATTCACCACCCACATCACCACCAGTGCAGGTCATAGAATGTGGGGGGCCTTGCCGTGGGGTGAAAATAAAAGAAGAAACAAAACTTCCCATTTGTGTTTGTTGGTGCATGAATTCCTTGGAGGTAATAGCCCCACATTTCCCCTAACAATACAATTTAATTGTAAAATAATAATCGCACAATTAAATCATCATCCCTGATGAGATGATGATTTAATTATATTGTATAATAAATTATCACTGTAGCACGAACTCAGGGCCCCCGTCGGTAAAACGATTGTTTGGGGTTCAGTTCATTAGTGCTTGTTCTTTGTAAGCCCTTCAAATACGGTTGGACCAAGCCCTTTCTATGCGGTTGGACTAGACGGTTGCCTATTTGGCCTACCCCTGGACTGTAACATACATACAACAACATTTCTCAACCAGGGGACCTGAGGGCGTCGCTATAGATATGCAATTTTATGCAAGATCGTGTATCATTTATGTAGAATTGTAGTCAACACTACCAGGCCTTACTGATACAAACACCTTGGACGCATGCCTGCTTTGTTCATTCTGCTTGTTGCAATGCCTTATCTTGCAACCCGACATCTAAAGGTATACGATGTGGACTGCTACATCCTAGTATGTATCTTACTGGGGGATAAGCAAGTTACATGATTGTCCTAGCCCACCAGGGACCTTGATGGCAGCGTTATAGAAATGCAATTGTATACAATATCATATCTCTTGTATATGTATGTATACAACTGTTTAGCCCCAAACCTGCCCCAAACCAACATTAATTTCCCAACTTGTGAAAAGGAACCTGAGGGCACTGGCGGTGAGGTTGGTAGGAACATTGATGACCCTGCGGAAGCTATCCTGGAGGATGAGGGCACTGACGATGTGCAGGGCCAGGGTCCAGCTGCTGCCAGCAGTCACCAGGATGGTCCAGTGCGTAGAAAGAGGAGGAGAAGGGTGAGGAGGGGTGAAGAGATCAGTGGGGAAGAGGATGCTGAGCCCCCTCAGAAAGTACATGCTGGGAGTAGGGGGCCTGGTGAGGTTGGGGACCTCCTGGTGGTTGGGGACCCCCTGTTGATTGGTGATCAGCCACAGCAGATACTGCACACTGATGGGCTGATGGCTCCTGCGGATCTGCAAAGCACTGTGGTAGTAAAGCAGGAGCCGGACTGTCTGGAGCAAGCTGGTGGGGCTCATCCTGGCCTCGTCTTCCCTGCATTATCTCCCCAAGAGCTTGCCTTCGTCCTCCCTGCGAGCATGAACACCCAGCTTGGCCCTAGAATCATAATACTCAGTTCCCGCACCCTCAGCTACCCCAGGTGATGACCAATCCAACCATGATTCAGTTGACCAGATGCCACACACGACAGGGTGTGTTGCGGCCTGTGACAACATAACAGTGCCATCGGATGCTCAGTTGGGTCATGACAATCACCAGGGTGTAGGTGTAAGCTGCACGCAGCTCGCTGGCCTGATGCCGCTGGTTGTAGACTTGTCTAACAAAGCTTCACAATTGGGTGCTCAGTTAGCTCGCAGCACTCATCAGGGTGTGGGTACAAGCCACACGCAGCTGGCTGGCCTGGTACCTATAGACAATTCTGATAGGGCGTCACCAGCAGTGCAGGTTTGTATGACTTCGGTAGCAGCAGTGAACCCCCTACTGACAAGATGCAGCAGGGAGAGGCAAGAAGTGAAACCCACCTGGAAACAGGATGGGCTGCTTTTGAATGGTGGAAAGGTCAAAGGCTCATAGTTCATACGTGCACTTTCAATACAGCAGTGCAGTACAGGGTAATTCCATTGACCAAATTGGCCAGCAAAAATAAAACTGCGCTTTGTAGTGCAAAAAAGCGCAAAAGTAGGTTGCTGCGCCCACAGGGGGTTGCAAAAACTGCGCGAAACGCGCAGTGGGGCTCAAAAAGGCAGAGCGCCAGCGCGCAAAAGCGCGCGCTTGGAAGTATCCTGGTGCAGTACAATACAGTGCTATAGTGCACAGTGCAGAGTTGTACAGTTGTGTTGTGAAGACAGGCCAGTACAGGATACAACTATAGGGTTTTTTCATCCTCCCCCTTCTGGGGGGTGGGAGCCCCCAGGGCCAGGGTCACCCTGTTGTCCGTTTGACTGACTGACCAACGTGTGACCGAGACCAAGCAGTCTCATAACTAACTGGCTTCGTTCCGCTCGATTCCGTTGCCACCTGTTGCTCCGTTAACACTCTCTGCGCATTTGCCGCTTACTTATGCCATATTTTGTCACATGGTTTTACAGCCAACCCTGGGCTGCTGGCCGTCTTCAAATTCCAAGTCCTCCTGTGTGGAACCCAGGGAGCATTCTACGCAGATTAGGCAGTTTAAATATGTGTCCAGGGGACTGGAAGATTTGATGCGAAAGGTGTGGGGAGTCCTACGAAAACGGAAGTACCCTTAGGGACAGCGTGAGATGCGGTATACGATTGGAGGTACTTACCACCTGGGTTTGATTATCTAATAATTACATGGTCTTTCCAGTTCATAGAGTGCTTTTTAATATATGGTTGCCTTGCATCACACGTTTCCTACAGGAGGGCAAAGTTGGATACACTGTCCCCAGTCAGGTTTGTAATCTGTACATGTCCTGGTGGACTAGTCTTGCTCACAAATGGGATCAAGTCAGGCATGCTCTCTGAATGGCTTGATTCATCTAGCTGTGCCACCCGCCTCCTGTCGTACACAGTCCTCAACTGAGGTTTGAGTTGGTTCATCATATTGAAGGCTTCCTTGTGGCTCAGGTTGTCCAGATAAAAATAAAATAAATAAATAAATCTTAACTTCCAAGATATGTCACTATGACACTTGACGTGAGGTGAAGGGAACCGGATCGTAAGTATGCGATGTAGGTTGTCCTGATTGATGTCCTTACTTGCAGATGTCCTGGTCGTGTCACCAGTTGCTACAGGTTTGCGTGGAGGTACAGTCCTGAGTGCTGCTATAGGGAGTAGGGAATTAGGGATGCTGCGAGACCTGCATGCGAGGCCAGCAGCAATCAAGACGGTGGCGCATAGAACGCCACAGTCCTAATGGAAACTCTATCTGCTAGGGCAGTGCTGGTCTCACAGAACGGATTGGGCAACAAGATGAAAGACGGAATGAAAGCAATACGCGAATTCTGCTGCGCTGGTGGAAAGGAGATATTTTGATGAAGCGACCTGGAGTAAGGCATGAAAATACCTGACTGGCTAACGCTGTGAATCGTGAATCGCCACTAAATAGCATGGCACTGAAGATTTGTCCACCTGTCTGAACCCTTGCTGACAAGGAGCTGCCGACTAAACCCTGGTGATGAGACACAATTTCTTGACACTACGGGGGACTTCGCCAAAAATAGTAAGGTAAAAAAAGTTTTTTCAAGCTCCAAACGCCATACCTAAAAACCTGAGGAGGACTGCCCCTCCCCCCCATTAAATAGTTTTTTTGCGTTAGTGAAAAAATTAGATATGGATTCACAATATATAAACTTAGATATGGTTCACAATAAGGCCCCCACAATTGCGTCCTCGGATTTGCAGTGCGCAGATTGCGCAATCATAATAAAAAAATAGCAAAAAAAACCATCGCCCAGGTAGTCCAAGTACCTAAGACACCCTTTATTGTCGCTGGAGGCGGTTGCGGTTGGGGTTGGGGGGGAGGGGCTGGGCCGGGGTTTGGGGTGGGTGGGGGGGGGGGGGCTGTGTGGGTGGGCTGGGCTGGGCTTTTTGTGTGGGTGGGTGTGGTAGATACTTATTGCACGAGGTCCAAAGTGGTGCAAATATACTGCCCTTACCAAGGCCTACTCATGGGTAGTCTCAGAATTTTTATTTGGAGGCCTGTGTAAAAAGTTAGCAAAAAAACAAATGAGGGCTGCCCCCCCTCGTCCCCCCCCCCCCCAAAATGAGATGCTCAGAAAAATAAAAAAATGCTCAATAAATCGCAAAGATCCATGGCATATACTTCCTGTACTCGGAATAAATCGATCGGCTTACTCTAACTTTTGGCAACCTCCAGGGTGCCCTACAAAATACCATCATACCGGTAGGTCTTGTAGGAAGGCCTGGCTGGTCCCCTGGTGGTCGGCCCTGGGTTGGTCGGCCCTTGACAACAGACCCGAGCAGACCTATGCAGCGATACCGATCGAGAAGGGTACGATACAAGGGAAATGCCGCTGAAACCTCCGTCCTGAGTGGGTCAAGATCCAACTAGCGAACACAAATATAGGGACTACAAGCTTTATTTAGGGACTACAAGAATTGCCGCCCCGATCATCAATAAATTATCAATATCTACCTGCCGCTCGTATCCTGCCCACCGATGTTTCGCATATGATCTCGTACAAGTTTTTGCATCGGATCCCATTACCGACATGCAAACCCTACAAGCTAGCGCATGGAACCCGACCCCAACTAAAAGTTCGACTTCCAATCGACGATCGGCCTTGGCTGCGGATTAATAGAAGAGTAGAAGTACATGCGTCCTCTGATGGCGAGCAAGGTGCACCTCGAAGTAAATCTACGCAGGTGGGTCTGATCTGGCCAACTGGGTGCATGAATGGTTTGGTCGAGGGTCGGTATCTCGATACGAGTGACCTAAGTGCGCCTATTCTTTTGTAGGAGTGGCAACGCCATTCGAATTGAATCCTCGGTGCCGCTGGTCTGTGTAGGGAGACCCACCTCCTGGGGTGAAATACCATGCACAACTAAAAACAAAAAATTGCATGGACCAACACCAGTACAAAATCCGAATGCCCATGGCTAAAGCTGACTGCAGGTTAGTATGACCCCCCCCCCCCCCCCCCCCCCCCCCCCCCACCCCCCTGCCCCCCCCCCACCCCCCCCACACACACACTCGAGCAGGTTGCAAGCCAGACTCACAAGGGGCTCTTGCATCCTCTTCTCTATACCATGCATATTAATCTGCCTGCATATCTAAAAGTCCTGCGGAAAATGACGTCTGTTGCATGTGCCTGCATGTATGCATGTTTTTATAATCTGCGCATTTCTGACAGTTTATGGAAACCTGGCTAAAAAGACTTTACTACCACCAGTAAATTATCAACTCTTAGACAGTCCATCATCAAATGAGCACTTCATCTACTGCTTTCTTGTTCGCAGTCCTCTCTGTGTGTGTTGTCCAGGGGTAGCCAAATAGCCTAACGGGACCTGCCCAGCCATGAAAGCAGGAGGGGCTAAAACGAAAGAAACTGATGAACTGAACCCCAACCTATAGTTTTACCGACAGGGGCCCTGAGTTCGTGCTCCAGGTATACTTTAATTCTGTGATTCTCACCGCAAACATATGGGAAGCAGCATGTGTTCTTTTCCCCCCCCCTTTTCGTATTTATATTGCTAGAGACAATGTTCGACGGCATACAATTTCAGCCCGGAGGTGAAAGGATGTGGGGTTTTGCACACAGTCATGCACAGTTATTGTCTGGGTATGTGAAAATCTAGGCCATGCATGTGCATCACCCTATAACATCCTCATCTGCAGCACATCAGCAGCTGCACTTCCACCACCACCACCACCACCACCATGCGCATGCATCCTAGAACATCCTCATGCACACATCAGCATTCAAACTAAGAGCATGTCTTCGATTCAAAGCTGTTTGTGTTGGACAACTCCTGTCATTTCATGGCCGTTGCAACAGCAGCACAGCAGCAGCTGCACTTACGCCCCCACCCCCACTCCCCCCATCCCCACCCCCACCCCCACCCCCACTCCCCCCACCCCACCACCACCACCACCACCACCACCACCACCACCACCACCACCAACAACAACAACAAAACCGCTACCAACAACAACACCAACACAGTCACCACCACAGCTACCACCAAAACCACCACCACAACCACCGCCACCAAAAACACCACCAACAGCACCACAGCCACCGCTAAAATGACGTAACAATCACAAACGTGGTGCACTATCCTGATTTTGTTTCCTTCCCATGCAGCCACCACCACCAACAACACCAACACCAACACCAACACCAACACCAACACCAACACCAACACCGACACCAACACCAACACCAACACCAACAACACCAACACCAACACCAACTCCAACACCAACACCAACAATAACACCAACATTAACACCAGCACCACCTCCACCACAGCCACAGCCACAGCCCCAGCCACAGCCACAGCGACAGCCAAAATAACACAACCCCTCTGTTTCTTTGTTTCTTGTCCACCTCCTTTTTACCTTAAGTCGCCCTTGCGGCCTCCATCTCTTAGAAGTTCTTGCCTCTCTCTGTCTTGTTTCCTTGGTCACAAAGGGCTAGGTTTCATCAGATGCACCCTTCCCTGCCCCCGTTGTAAAACAAAGTACAAAAATCACAAACTGCGTGCACTATCCTGATCATGCACCCTTCCCATGCACCCTTCTCATGCACCCTTCCCATGCACCCTTCCCATGCACCCTTCTCATGCACCCTTCCCATGCACCCTTCCCATGCACCCTTCTCATGCACCCTTCTCATGCACCCTTCCCATGCACCCTTCCCATGCACCCTTCTCATGCAGCCAAAATAACACAACAATCACGAACTGCGTGCACTATCCTGATTATGCACCCTTCCCATGCACCCTTCCCATGCACCCTTTCCATGCACCCTTCTCATGCAGCCAAAATAACACAACAATCACGAACTGCGTGCACTATCCTGATCATGCACCCTTCCCATGCACCCTTCCCATGCACCCTTCCCATGCACCCTTCTCATGCAGCCAAAATAACACAACAATCACGAACTGCGTGCACTATCCTGATTATGCACCCTTCCCATGCACCTTTTCCATGCACCCTTCTCGTGCAGCCAAAATAACACAACAATCACGAACTGCGTGCACTATCCTGATCATGCACCCTTCCCATGCAGCTTCCTTCCAACCAAGCGTCAGGCTCATCACCGTTAGCGCCAAGGACCCGCAGGACAGCACTTCCCTCTCGTAAGTATCAACCTCCCGCCAAGCCCTCGGCTGGGCAGCTCTTACAGCGTAGGATCCGCTCATGCAAGACTTGGCAGCAGCTCACCTCCCTCTTGACCGAGGCATCTCCAAGCTTGGATGTGCGCTCACTGGTGATTGCCCTAGAGAGAGCACTTGTGCTTCAGTCGACTGTTGTTGACACACATGAAGAGGAGGGCAAGGTAGACGGGGGGCGTGGCACATCCTCAAATGCCACCTCACCAACAGGTGGTGCTGTTGACGAGGACTCCAGAGGCCCAGATACGCAGGCAAGCAATTCAGATGAGGGGTCAAGTAGTGGATCAGACACTCAGTCAAGATATTCAGATGAGGGTGCATACAGTGGATCTGATTCTGAGGAAGAGGAGACTGATGAAGAGGGGCGTGCTTTGGTCAGTGAGGACGATGAAGGGGGATTTGAGTACAGCGGCCGAGAGCCCGAGAGGCCTGGGGCTTCACTTCAAACTTTGACTCAATCAGGGCAAGGGGCAGAGGATAAGGAAGGCAGCGACAGACCTAGCTCAGTATCAGAAACATTCAGCTCAGTAGCAGGAGCAACAGGAGCAGCAGCAGCAGCAGCAGCAGCAGATTCAGAAGAAGAAGCAGTGGCATCAAAAGAGGCAGTGTCGCATCCTGCTCAGTCCTTGTTCTTCCAAGTGGCAACAGAGTTGATACATCGCTTGGCACCAACTAGCTCTCTGGTGCATCTCTCCTACTTACTGAAGATGATGAGTCTCCTTGGTAAGCCTTGCTCATTTTGGTATTTGACACCCTTTTACTTGGCTTGAAATGGGTAGGTAAGCCTTGCTATTTTTAGCCTGCATTATGGGTAGGTAAGGCTTGCTATATTTAATCTTTGATACCCATATACTTGGCTTTAAATGATGCATTGTGGGTGAGATAGAGGGGTGCAGCAGTGCCGCATGTGCTATTTTTGGTCTTTGACACCCATTTACTTGGCTTGAAATGATGCATTGTTGGTGAGATAGAGGGTGCAGCAGGGCCGCGGGGGTGCAAAAAAGGGTGCCAAAGACCCCCTATTTTTGCAGCGAAGGTCGTCACTAGTAAGCTATGTTGTTGATCGTAACTGTAAGAGCCCTCAAAAAGCTTGTAAGGAGAAGCAGGTGAATGAATATATTGTGTAGATGATATGAGTATTTTTGGCGGAGCCCCCTCTTCAAGGGGGCTGGAGCCCCCATGTTTACCCATTTGTCCGTCCGACTGAAAAATTGCTTGAAGCCTGACACGCCATCCAACGGGCGGGTAACTAACTCGCTTCGGTCAGCTCCATCGTTGCCACTTTTCTTTCCGCTGCCAACACACTCCGCCAATTTTCCGCGTCGCTTGCGACGCTGCATAGGACTTGTTTGGCAGGCTCTAACAGCACACTTCATTTTAATCCACTCCCATGACTCATCCCCTATGCTCCTGGTTTCCAACGTGACTTATCATCAACATTTATTAGGCGCACAAGAAGAAGTAGCATTACTCTTTATGATAGTTGGTCATTTGTTCTTATCACTTTTTAAATCGGCAATGAGGTGGACAATCCCGGTTCAGGCTGATTGGCTGCCTGCAGATTGCTCTGCCCGCTATCATCAGTTTTTGGCGGAGCCCCCTCTTCAAGCGGGTGGGAGCCCCCATGTTTACCCATTTTTCCGTTTGACCAGGAAAAAAACTTGAAGCCTGACACGTCAGGCAACGGTTGCGGAACTAACTCGCTTCAGTCAGCTCCATCGTTGCCACCTTTCATTCCGTGGTCAATACACTCCGCCAATTTTCCGCGTCGCTTTCGACGCTGCATAGGACTTGTTCCTGTGCGACGTGTCGTGTTTTGAGCAAAGTGGGTAACGTATGTGAGAGTTTATATGTGTGTGTGTGTGTGTGTTTGTGTGTGTATGAAACACCTGCTCTTGCTAGGTTTGGAAGAGAGCGTCGTAATAAAGGTTATCACGGAGCAGATGCTTTCAGCTGCAAGGATTACTGCCCCACCAATTAGCTAGTATGAAATTACGTACTGTCATGCCTTCACCACTTTTTGAATACCAATTAACCCCCCCCCCAAAACTCTTGCCAGGAATGGACAAGAGCGGCCCAAGAAAAGCGATTATCATGGAGCAGATGCTTTCAGATGCAAGGATTACTGCTCCACCAATCGGCTAGTATACAATTGCATACTGTCATCCTTTTGCCACTTTTTGATTACCTATTAATCCCCCCTCCCCCCCCCCCCCCAAAAAAAACTCTTGCAAGGAATGGACAAGAGCGGCCCAAGAAAAGCGATCATCATAGAGCAGATGCTTTCAGATGCAAGGAGTACTCCTCCACCAATTGGCAAGCACGAAATTGTGCTGCATACTGTTATTCCTTGGCCACTAATTGAATACCCATAAATCTCCCCCCAAAACTCTTGCTAGGAATGGAGAAGAGCTGTGCAAGAAAAGCTATTATCATGGAGCTAATGCTTTCAGATGCAAGGAGTACTCCTCCACCAATTGGCAAGTATGAAATTGTGTTGCATACTGTTATGCCTTGGCCACTTATTGAATACCCATAACCCCCCCCCAAAACTCTTGCTAGGAATGGAGAAGAGCTGTGCAAGAAAAGCTATTATCATGGAGCTGATGCTTTCAGATGCAAGGAGTACTCCTCCACCAATTGGCAAGTATGAAATTGTGCTGCATACTGTCTTGCCTTTCGCCACTATTTGGATACCCAGTGATCCCCCCCCCAAATTCTTGCTAGGAATGAACAAGAGCGGCCCAAGAAAAGCTATCATGGAGCTGATGCTTTCAGCCGCAATGACTTCTCCACCACCAATTGCTAGTATGAAAGCACACTGCATACTGTTATGCCTTTACCACTATTTGAATACCCAGTGATTACCCCCAGAACTCTTGCTAGGAATGGACAAGAGCGGCACAAGAAAAGCGATCATCATGGAGCAGATGCTTTCAGCTGCAAGGAGTACTCCTCCACCAATTGGCTAGTATGAAATTTCACTGCATATTGTCATCCCTTTCCTCTATATGAATACAAAGTGACCCCCCCAGAACCCTTGCTAGGAATGAAGAAGAGCGGCCCAAGAAAAGCTGTCATGGAGCAGATGCTTTCAGCTTCAATGTGTCCTCCTCCACCAGCTGGCTTGTATGAAATTGCACTGCATACTGTCATGACTTAGCCACTATTTGAATACCCAGTGATCACCCCCAAAACTCTTGCTAGGAATGGACAAGAGCGGCACAAGAAAAGGAATCATGGAGCAGATGCTTTCGGCTGCAAGGAGTGCAGACATGGCGGCAGTATCGCAAGCCCTAGTGTCTGCATGCCTTACTCTACCTTCAGGGGAGCTAGCAGAGGACACTAGTACTGTGTCCCCCCCTAATGCTTCACTATCAGCCTCTGCCCCAGATCATGCTACACAGCCTGGTCTGAATCTCTTATTACCAGATCCAGAATGGCTTGAAGCTATGGCTAACATATGCTTGTCCCGAGGATTTAACCTCCTCAACGGCGAAGACCTGGCCAGGCTGGCGCTATCCTTTGCCAGGGTGGCAGGGCCAGCTGGCTGGAGAGTCCCCTTTGGCTTGACAGCTAGTCTCCTAGACGAGGCACGTGTCCAGATGCTCGTGATGAGCCCTGGCGAGGCTTGTGTCATGCTAGATGCGATGCAGCTGTTGCACCAGCAAGCATCAACAGATAGGCGGCTGCAGCAACATCAGGAAACAGCAATAGACAGGCAGCTGCAGCAGCAACAGGAGACATCAACAGGTGGCATCGACAGGCGGCAGCAGAATCAACAGGAAGCATCAACAGACAGGCGGCTGCAGTGGCTGCTGGCTGAGACAGAGGGGAAATTGAGGGGGGGCACCATGGGGTCAGCAGGAGCCCTACAAAGCCTGGCTGATATCATGATTGAGGCAAGCACCCTTCCATCAAAAGCACTGCCACCTCTCAGCTCCCCTTTGGACACAGAGGCGGCGACCTATCTGGGGGTCAGAGCAAAGCAGCAGCCTGTGGTGGAGGTGTGGAGTTCTTCATGGCGTAGCCTGGCTATGGGGGCTGTGCTGGAGGTGTTGAATGACACGGAGAGTGACCTTCAAGCCGAAGCCGTCTGTTCTTTGGTGTCAGCAACCGCTCAGGTGATCCATATATTAATACCATACCAACCAAACTATGCAATGCTATACCATGCCATATGATACCATACTAACATTGTACCATGCATGCAGGTATAAACCATACCATGCCATGCCATGCTACAGCATGCCATACCATACCAATACACCATGCATGTAGGTACAAACCATACCATGATATGCTACACCATGCCATACCATACCGATATCCCATGCATGTAGGTACAAACCATACCATTCCAAGATATATGTTCTTTAGTGTCAGCAACTGCTCAGGTGAACCATATGTTAGTAATGATAACGCCCAATGGAGCCAGATCTGTGGCCGCTGGGCCACAGGCCTGAGAGGCTGAGGGGAAGCTGACCCTGAAGTAATGATAACGCCTGGTGGGGCGTGGTATTAAGGGAGCCCCGTCTTACGGCGGTAGAAAACGCGCTGCTATTTTACCTGGACAGTGCTACCATGGCCATTGACAGTGACCGCGAACTCAAAAGCACACCTGCAGGGATTCGATCCCAGCACCTTCTTCAGTCTAGCCAAATGATCAACCAATGAAACATTCAAATCCACTTTTTATAAGTCCCCCTAGACTTTGTCAAGCTGCGTGCACATTCGGATCCAGTAGGGCACCAGGGAAAATGGCATCAGCATCTGCATCAGCACCAGCTCCAGCACCAGCAGCATCAGCATCAGCATCATTGTCATCAGCATATGATAGGTCCCTTAGAGGTACATTCATTCACACACGTGCTGCTCATTAATTAGGGCACTGAATTCTCGTACCACATACACAGGCACATACCTCATAAATTGGTGTGCTGCCGCATCCTCCCGCAGGCTCAATGCCAAGCTCCAGAAGAGTATGCCCAGGCTTTGCTAAATAGCACATGCATAGACAAACTGTTAAAGAGGAAAAACATAGCACATACATAGGCACATATCTCATGGATTTGTGTGCTGCTGCATCCTCCCGCAGGCTCAATGCCAAGCACCAGGGAAGTACATCCAGGCTGTGCTAAATAGCACGCACACAGGCACATACACAGGCACATATGTAGGCACATACATAGGCACATAGCAAAATAGCAGATACATAGCTCATACATAGGCACATATCTCATGAATTTGTGTGCTGCGGCATCCACATCCGCAGGCTCAATGCCAAGCACCAGTGGAGTACATCCAGGCTGTGCTAAATAGCACATACACAGGCACATATGTAGGCACATACATAGGCACATAGCTAAATAGCACATGTGCAGGCACATACATAGGCACATATATCATCAATTTGTGTGGTGCAACATCCTCCCGAAGGCTCAATGCCAAGCACCGGTGGAGTACGTCCAGGCTTTGCTTAAAGCACATAAATAGGCACATACATAGGCACATATCTCATGGATTTGTGTGCTGCCGCATCCACATCCGCAGGCTCAATGCCAAGCACCAGTGAAGTACGTCCATGCTTTGCTAAATAGCACATGCATAGGCACAGGCATAGGCACATACGTAGGCACAGACATAAGCACATAGCAAAATAGCACATAAATAGGCACATGCATAGGCTCGTATCTCACGAATTTGTGTGCTGCCGCATCCACATCCGCAGGCTCAATGCCAAGCACCAGTGAAGTACGTCCATGCTTTGCTAAATAGCACATGCATAGGCACAGGCATAGGCACATACGTAGGCACAGACATAAGCACATAGCAAAATAGCACATAAATAGGCACATACATAGGCTCGTATCTCATGAATTTGTGTGCTGCCGCATCCACATCCGCAGGCTCAATGCCAAGCACCAGTGAAGTACGTCCATGCTTTGCTAAATAGCACATGCATAGGCACAGGCATAGGCACATACGTAGGCACAGACATAAGCACATAGCAAAATATCACATAAATAGGCACATACATAGGCTCGTATCTCATGAATTTGTGTGCTGCCGCATCCACATCCGCAGGCTCAATGCCAAGCACCAGTGAAGTACGTCCATGCTTTGCTAAATAGCACATGCATAGGCACAGGCATAGGCACATACGTAGGCACAGACATAAGCACATAGCAAAATAGCACATAAATAGGCACATGCATAGGCTCGTATCTCATGAATTTGTGTGCTGCCGCATCCACATCCGCAGGCTCAATGCCAAGCACCAGTGAAGTACGTCCATGCTTTGCTAAATAGCACATGCATAGGCACAGGCATAGGCACATACGTAGGCACAGACATAAGCACATAGCAAAATAGCACATAAATAGGCACATACATAGGCTCGTATCTCATGAATTTGTGTGCTGCCGCATCCACATCCGCAGGCTCAATGCCAAGCACCAGTGAAGTACGTCCATGCTTTGCTAAATAGCACATGCATAGGCACAGGCATAGGCACATACGTAGGCACAGACATAAGCACATAGCAAAATAGCACATAAATAGGCACATACATAGGCTCGTATCTCATGAATTTGTGTGCTGCCGCATCCACATCCGCAGGCTCAATGCCAAGCACCAGTGAAGTACGTCCATGCTTTGCTAAATAGCACATACATAGGCACAGGCACATACACAGGCACATATGTAGGCACTTACATAGGCACACAGCTAAATAGCACGTACATAGCACATACATAGGCACATATCGCATGAATTTGTGTGCTGCCGCATCCACATCCGCAGGCTCAATGCCAAGCACCAGTGAAGTACGTCCATACTTTTCTAAATAGCGCATGCATAGGCACAGGCATAGGCACATGCGTAGGCACAGACATAAGCACATAGCTAAATAGCACATACATAGCTCATACATAGGCACATGTTTCATGAATTTGTGTGCTGTCGCATCCACATCCGCAGGCTCAATGCCAAGCACCAGGGGAGTACATCCAGGCTTTGCTAAAAAGCACATACACAGGCACATACATTGGCACATTGTTAAATAGCACATACATAGCACGTACATAGGCACACATATCATTCATTTGTGTGCTGCCGCATCCTCCCACAGGCTCAATGCCAAGCTCCAGAGGAGTACATCCAGGCTTTGCCAAAAGCCGTGATAGCCACGCTTGAACATATGACTTCCATGCAAATGATAGCGGTTGTGAGAGATCTGTCGCTCAGCAACATTCAGCCCAGCAACGAGCTTGTTGGCAGTATAGAGGGCGTCTTGATGGACCGCCTCCTGGCTGCAGCTTCATATAGTGATGGGACCGTGCACTCAGGACTGCAAGGGAAAGACGAAGCTGAGCTCGGATCAGGCCAAGGCCACTTGCCTCTATTCCTCAGAGAGGTTGATGAGCTGTCTGCCAGCCTGGCAGACAGCTCACAGACTGTGATAGGCTCCCCAGCTGACAGCCTAGCGTCTCGCATCCACCTGGAGTTGCTGAATTGCACCTCACCTGTTACACTAGTTCACTTGAAAGCTCTTGTGACGGCCGCCTCCCAAGTCCAGCTTGACTACATATGCTCAGGCGGTATCCCTGATCGACTACCTCTACTGTTTTCTGCACTTGCGTCCCGCTACCAAGAGGCTAGAAAGACGTCCAGGAGACCTAAGACGGCTATAGTCAGTCCAGATCAGTCCAGATCTGACAGTGAACTCCTCAAGTACTCGGTCTCCTTGGAGGTTTTGTGTATGCAGTCAAGACATGCCTTTCCCCAGCTTTCCCCCGATGCCCTTGCCTCAATGCTGTCTGACCTGGGGGTGATGAAGAAGTCGCCTCCGGAGAGTTGGTGCTTGGGCTGCTTTGATGAGATGGCACTGAGGATGAAGGATCTTAGTGCAGATGGCGTGGCAGACCTGATGCAAGGATTAGCTGCGTTGAGGATGCGGCCCAGTCTGAGCTTCTTGGCGCAGGTCTGAATAGTGCTGCTGCTTCTGCTGCTTCTGCTGCTGATGGTGGTAATGATAATCGTGATGATGATAGTGGTGTTGGTGATGATACTGGTGTTGGTGATGATAATGCTGCTACTGCAGCTGCTGCTGCTGCTACTGCTGCTGATGGTGGTGGTGGTGGGTATGATGATGATGATGATGATGATGATGATGATGATGATGATGATGATGATAATGTTGACATTTTCCTGGTGGGCTCAAAATAGTGTAGTGGATACTGATACGGTTTTGCAGCGGTATGGCGCCACATTCAAATCCAATCCTGCCTACACGTCCACAACGGTACTGACTGTGTTAACATCTCTGTCAATTATACTCCCCCCCACCCCACCCCACCCCACCCGCCCACACACACACACACACACATACGCACAAAAACACACACATACGCACACCAGCTCCCCCCCCCCTTCCCCCCCTTCCCCATTAAATGTAATTTATACTTTGCCCATGTGACCTGACTATAATTAGGGAAAGGCTAAATTAATTTATATAAGTGAATTTTAGATAATATTAGACTGACGAGCCGTCTCACCAGAATTTTGAATTTATTTGAAAAACTAACATTATTGTGACACTATCATAATATTAGTTAAAATTAGTTTTTCAAACACTAATATTAGTTGCCGTTCCCTACCTATAATCTAGTGAGACTAGACATAAATGATAGCCATTACCGACATTCAATATGCCATTAACCACCACAACCACCAGACACCACCAGACACCACGATCACCAGACACCACCAGGCACTTGACACCAGACACCATAACCAAAGTAAACTTCCTGGGCCCTGCAGTTGATGAAGCACTACAGCAGTCAATGCCTCCCTCAATGCAACAGCCTGGACAGTGCAGTGAGCGTGCTGATGTCTATCATTACACTCCAGGCATCCCCCCCCCCCCCCCCCCCCCCGCCCCCCCCCCCCACCCACCCACCCACCCACCCACACATACCGCCACCACCACCTCCACCTCCACCATTCTGGGTGCGTACACAGAAACAATAGTCATTACTGACATTCAATATCTCTCCAACCACCATAACCACTATACACCACCATACATCACAGTCACCAGACGCCAGCCACCATAACCACCAGACACCACAATCACCAGTCACCACCAGACACCATAATAAAAGTAAACTTCCTGGACCCTGCAGTTGATGAAGCACTACAGCAGTCAATGCCTCCCTCAATGCAACAGCCTGGGCAGTGCAGTGACCGTGCTGACGTCTCTCAGTAGGCTCCAGGCATCAGCCCCGCCCTTCTGGGTGCAGTCTGTCGTCACGTACATGCAGCACAGGGAAAGAGGGCAGCCCAGCCTCCTAGACAGAGGCGCCGCACCACACGTAAGTGAATTGTTGTCTGAATCTGGAAAATATTTTCATTTGCAGATGGTCTATTGCAGTGACCATACCCGCGTCGTCCAGTAGGATCCAGGCATCCCCCCCACCCTTCTGGGTTCAGTCACTGGTCGCGTTCATGCAACGCAGGGAATCTCAGCCTCATAGACAGAGGCGCAGCACCACACGAGAGTAAACTGTTGTCTGAATCTGCATCATGTTTTCATTTGAAGATGGTTTATTGCAATGACCATACCCGCGTCTCGCAGTAGGCTACAGGCATCACCTCCATCCTTCTGGGTGCAGTCTGTGGTCACGTTCATGCCATGTTCGATGGCCATTCGGTCGCGAGCAGCCCAGGCCGGCAGGCAGGGTGACCGGCAGGCAGGGCAGGCCGGCCGGCAGACAGACAGACAGACAGACAGACAGACAGACAGACAGACAGACAGACAGACAGACAGACAGACAGACAGACAGGCAGACAGACAGACAGACAGACAGACAGACAGGCAGGCAGGCAGGCAGGCAGGCAGGCAGACCAGGTGGCAGGAGATTTATGAAATATTTGGGGACAAATTCAATCCACGTCAAATACGAGGTCGCGCGAGATATCAAATCCCCAAATGCTACGAGTTGTTTTGTTTTGTTGCCCCAAATGGCCCCCAAAAGCTACAAAAAGCTAAAACAAGCTCTAAAAAACCGTGTCCAATACGAGGTCGCGCAACCTACCGCAAATTCAAACCGTGACCGATATGAGGTTGGGCAAGCTACCACTAATTGAGTTCCCGCGTAACGCAAGGCTCATCGAACCCCTACCACAAGGTTGTAGCCTGACCTTCAGCCTTTCCCTCAAAATTTACTAGCAGAGCTGGACTTCAAAGAAAAGGAAGATTACAATGGCCGCTTATCCTGGCAGTGGAAACACCACCGCCCTCGAAAGAACGGACTCGAGACACCCACTGTCTTCCGGCAGTGGGGTTCGAACTCCCGTTGGCGTAAGCTGTACCAACGGTGTCTGGACCATACCGCCCTCCAGACTGGTTTTCACCTCCCAATCAAACTCTCAATGTCTCAATCCCCAACCTGACGATTCACTTCCCAATCAACCTGTGAATGTCTCAATCTCACAACCTGAGAATTCGCCTCCCAATCTCAAATCAAATTCAGAGTGCAAATGTGATTATTTGAAGGAACAAAAAAAGTTGTATTTATTTTGAAAGTGAGATCTGAATTTTTGGGGTGGCGAAACCCATTGTTTCCTTCTAAAGTTGTTCTGCAGCAAAGACTGAGACTGAGACTGAAAATGATGTTGAAAATGAAAATGACAAGTCCTATCGCGGAAAATTGGCGGAGTGTGTTTGCAACGAAAAGAAAGGTGGCAACGATGGAGCTGACCGACGCCAGTTAGTTATGAGACAGTCGGCTGCCGTGTCAGTCTTCAATTGTTTGGGCAGTTGGATGCACATACAGGCAAACAGATAAATCTGGGGGCTCCTACCCCCCAGGAGGGGGGGCTCGGCCAAAAATGATGCTATTTAGGCTGTGCAGCTGTGAGCATACTAAGTGTTTCCAGAGATGTCAGGGACATAGATCATGCAAATAATCAGTGATTTCTGGCTTTATACTGCCCATACTAGCTGTACAGTACCTTCCATAATCTGCCACCGTAATGAATTAATAATGGAAGAGATGTACCCCCCCCCCCCACCCCCCCCCCCCCCCCCTCCCCCCCCCCCCTCCAAAAAAAAAAACATGAAAAAAAAAAGTAGTAGCTACACCCAAGAAATAAAAAAAAACCATAATCCAACAGTAATAACCCCAAAATAAAAAAAAAAAAAAAAAAAAAAAACAAAAAACAAAAAATGTACCCCCCCCCCCCCCCCCCCCCCGCCCCCCCCCCCGCCCCCCCCCCCACCCATCCACCCCACCCATCCACCCACACCAATCGATCCCGACACGCTCCGTCCCATCAGTCCGCATGAAATCTGCGCTCCTATAAGGTAAGCCATAAGGAAACAATAAAGCATGTTTGACTTGACCTGCTTCCGTCAACACGGGTGAGCCTTAGTGTTCGCGTTCGCTGTCAACCGCCATGGTAGCTTTGTCCAGGTAAAGTAGCAATCCATTCCCTACCGCCATAAGACGGGGCGCCCTTAATACCACGCCCCACCAGGCATAATCATTACTTTTTTTCAACTCTGAGCAGCCCCAAATCTGAGTATTTGTAACACCAGAACTGATGTGGCTAAGCAACTTTGTAGCATGAAAACAAATCACTGGACTGGAGTTCATAGATCTATACCATCTGTCCCAAAAGCCCCATCATTTGGGACACATATATATGTATATATGTATATATATATATATATATATATATATATATATATATATATATATATATATATATATGTATATATATATATATATATATATATATATATATATATATATATATATATATATTTTGTACCCTTACCAGCTTGTTTATAATATGTATATAACAAAAACTTACCAGCTTATATATACCCTTACTTTAACCCCTCTCATGCTCTCAGGTACTTCTTAAACTGGCCAATGCAGTGATGGAGTTTGAAGTGATGCTCTCCAAATCATGGATCGATCAATTTGTGCACGGTTGCCTACTACCTTGCGTGGTTGATGCTAGCCCTTCCCACGTTGCTTCCCTATCGATGGCATGTGTGGACTTAGGTAAGGAAAGGCTAAATTAGTTAATATTAGTGAATAAATAATATTATTGGATGATAGTTAATATTAGACGTACTAACCCGTCTCACCAGAATCTGAATTTATTTGAAAAAGTAATATTATTGTGACACTATAAACCAGACACCATCAGACACCAGACACCAGACACCACCATACACAACAATCACCAGACACCACCAGACACCAGACACCAGACACCAGACACCAGACACCAGACACCACCATACACAACAATCACCAGACACCACCAGACACCAGACACCAGACACCATAACCACCACACACAACAATCACCAGACACCACCAGACACCAGACACCATAACCAGTTAACCAGTATTCCTATTACAAAACGAGTGCTACTAACACTGCCGTTCCCTACACTTAGGTCTGACCCCCCCTGCTGAAAGTGAGATGATGGGTAGTTGTGATTGTAGTTATGGGTGGGGGTGAGGGTGAGGGTGTGGTTGACCCATAACTACACTCTCACCCTCACCCAAGTTTATTACTACAACCACGACCACCCTCACCATCACCTTCGCCCATAAGTACACCAACAACCTCCCACGACCACACTCTCACCATACACTTAGGTCTGACTCCCCCTGCTCAAATTGAGACGATCCAACTAGTGGATGCTCCAGTAGACAGTGACGCTAACCAGCAGCTAGGACAGCAAGCACAGTCTCAAGTTCCAGGTCAAGCACAAGAGCTGAAAGCGTCGCAAGGGAAAGATATGATTCCAGGGTACAGCAGCCCGATGGGAGATTTACGGAGGTCCGCTAGAGTCCAAGCACTCTTCACAGACAAAGGTAGGGGGAAGTTACCTACCACCTACTGACCTAAACCCTAAACCCACCTATACCCTAAACCCCTAGCCCCCAAACTACCTAAAACCTAAACCGTGGAATCAAAACCCAAACTACTAAACCCTAAACCCCCTAAAATAAAGTGGGGGCTAACTAAAGTGGGGGCTAACCTTTCCGCACCACAGACAAAACTTCTGGATTTCTGGTGGGCCTTACCGACGAGGAGTTGGCCAGCTTGTGCAATACTGTTTCGTCCGCCTTTGTAGGAGCATCACGATCCAAGCTGCGCTTCATGCCAGATAGTGCGCTCGTCGATATGATGGCTTCCCTCCTTGCAATGAGCACGCAGCCTGACCATGGCTGGACCAATGCCCTCTTTGATGCTGCCCTTTCGAGATTGAGACCAGGCAACAGGTACGTTGGCAGACCTCCTCTGTGCGCCAGCCCCCCCGCCCAGGCCCTGCTGGCAGTGTGGTGCGCTAGAGTGGAAGATGCGCGAGCTGATGGTGTTGTTGGTTTTGGTGGTGAAGGCGAAGACAAGGAGTCCAAGGAGGGGGGAACAGAGGGTGTGGTGGGAGAGACGGTCCTCACCTTAACCGTGAAAGCCCTGGAGGGTCCATCTTGGTGGCTAGAGCAACGCCTCCGCCCATTCTCTGTTACGCAACTTTGCTCTCTGCTAACAACTCTGGCTGAGCTAGGCTGCACTCCCCCGCGTGCTTGGCTGGATGTTGTCGAGCAGGAAGTAGCCAGGAAGATTGATGCCAGTGCCAGCTGCCAGGTAGTGGCTGCTCTGGCCGAAGCCCTCTTGGCCCTGGGCCACAAGCCACACCCTGATTTCTGGAGCTGTGTGTGCCTCGCTACAGAATCGCGACTGGAGGAGTTGCAAGCAGATCAGCTCACGGCACTGATAGACATGCATGCAAAGCACTCCCCTACAGCACCACCAAAGGAGTGGGCAGATGAAGCCCTCGAGTTGGTAAGACTTGCTTATTGAATGCAGTGGCATGGGTGGGAGTGGGTTGTAGCACTCACCTACAGCATTACTAAGAAGTGGAAAGATGGAGCCCTCCAGTTGGTAAGACATGCTTATTGAATGCAGTGACATGGGTGGGAGTGGGTTGTAGCACTCACCTACAGCATTACTAAGAAGTGGAAAGATGGAGCCCTCCAGTTGGTAAGACATGCGTATTGAATGCCGTGATGTGGGTGGGAGGTCTTTGTAGCACTCGCCTACAGCACCACCTAAAGAGTGGACAGATGAAGCCCTCAAGTTGGTAAGACATCCTTGTTGAATGCCTTGATATGGGTGGGACTGGTTTGTATCACTCGCATACAGCAGCACCAAATGAGTGGACACATGAAGCCCTGAAGTTGGTAAGACATTCTTATTGAATGCCGTGTGTGATGTGGGCAGGAGTGGGATGTGGCTATTGCTCGCAGCAGTGGATCAGGATATGTATGTATTTGTGTGTATGTTACAGTCCAGGGGTAGGCCAAGTAGGCTAAAAGCACTTGCTCGACCGTGATAGGAAGGGCCTAAAAGAAAAAGCATTGATCAACTGAACCCTAAACAATTGTTTTACCAACAGGGGCCCTGATTTCGTGCTACAGTGATCATTGAATTCTCCATAAAGAGATGCATGTTAGCTAAGCCATGATCAGATTTGATGGCCTGAGCTTTCAAAGATATGGTGTTGCTCCCAATTTACATGGTTTACCATCACCAAACAAAACAATGGATGCGACATGATGCATTCCTCGGCCAAACTGGTGTACCTCGGCGGTACTGGTGTACTTTAGCCAAAGTGGTGTACGTCAATGTGTTTCATCAGAACCGAAGACAAGCGTGCCTACCAATTGATTTATGATGTATGGATTCACAAGTCACCAGATCGATTTCTTTGGATTAAATTGTAAACCCAAGTTCTTGCACCAGTGTCCAGCTAAAGCAGGGCAGCGCGCTTTTGCGCACGCGTTTTGAGCCCCACTGCGCGTTTCGCGCAGTTTTGTCAACCCCCTTTTTGCACAAAAAAGCGCTGACCAATTTGACGTTTGCGCGCTTTAAGCACTGATCAATTCGAATTGTTTGGGGTTCAGTTCATCGGTGCTTTTTCGTTTTAGCCCCTCTTGTCACGGTTGGGCAAGTCCTGGCTGGGCAAGTCCTGGCTGGGCAAGTCCTGGCTGGGCAAGTCCTGGCTGGGCAAGTCCTGGCTGGGCAAGTCCTGGCTGGGCAAGTCCTGGCTGGGCAAGTCCCTAGCATATTTGGCCGACCCCTGGACTGTAGCAACATCCTAAAATACAATGGCAACTCAATCTTGACTCATCCTGTCTAATTCTTTGCCTGTCTCCCATATTTAGCTCCCAGCATCGTGATATATTTTCACAGTTCACCAAGCTCTAACAATTCACCATGCTATAACAATTCTTCACCAATTCACCATTCTTCACTAATTCACCATTCTTCACTAATTCACCGTTATTCAAAATTCACCATTCTTCACTAATTCACCATTCTTCACTAATTCACCATTCTTCACTAATTCACCATTCTTCACTAATTCACCATTCTTCACCAATTCACCATTCTTCACTAATTCACCATTCTTTACTAATTCACCATTCTTTACTAATTCACCATTCTTCACTAATTCACTATTCTTCACTAATTCACCATTCTTCACCAATTCTCCATTCTTCACAAATTCACCATTCTTCACCAATTCACCATTCTTCACCAATTCACCATTCTTCACCAATTCACCATTCTTCACCAATTCACCATTCTTCACCAATTCACCATTCTTCACCAATTCACCATTCTTCACCAATTCACCATTCTTCACTAATTCACCATTCTTCACTAATTCACCATTCTTCACTAATTCACCATTCTTCACTAATTCACAATTCTTCACTAATTCACAATTCTTCACTAATTCACCATTTTTCACTAATTCACTATTCTTCACTAATTCACCATTCTTCACTAATTCACCATTCTTCACTAATTCACAATTCTTCACTAATTCACAATTCTTCACTAATTCACCATTTTTCACTAATTCACCATTCTTCACTAATTCACCATTCTTCACTAATTCACTATTCCTCACTAACTCACCATTCTTCACTAATTCACTATTCTTCACTAATTCACTATTCTTCGCATTCACCATTTTTCACAATTCACCATTCTTCACATCTACAATTCTTCACTAATTCACCATTCTTCACAACTTACCATTATTCACATTCACAATTCACCATGCCTCGCAATTCTGGATGTGAAGGTATCGCTGGCTCTACGTGGGTACTTGAACAGGCATATGATCGTCCTCATGCTCTCTAACAATTCACCATGCTATCACAATTCTGGCTGTGAAGGTATTGCTGCCTCTACGCGGGTACTTGAACAGGCATATGATCCTCCGTGTGCTCTCTAACAATTCACTGTGCTATCACAATTCTGGCTGTGAAGATATCGCGGGCTCCACGTGGGTACTTGAATTGGCATATGATCATCTGTGTGCTCTCTAACAATTCACCATTCTTCACATTCACAATTCTTCACAATTCACCATTCTTCACGTTCATAATTCACCATGCTTCACAATTACCGCTGTGAAGGTATCGCTGGCTCAACGCGGTTACTTGAACAGGCATCTGATCGTCCTAATTTGGTCCGCTTTGGCAACATGGCGAGATTCATATATCCCGAGCAAGATCACATACGAGTCCCTTCTTGACGCCACGTACTACTTCATGGGAGGTGAGTTTAGCCACAATTCATGCTAAATGCATTCAAATGTATTTGAATTTGGTGTTCTTTACGTTGTGTTGGCAACATGACGAGATTCCTATATTCCGAGCAAGATCACATACGAGTCTCTTCTTGACGCTACTTACTACTTCATGGGAGGTGAGTTTAGCCACATGTCCTGCTGATTTTTTTGCTTTATTTGTATATGAAGTTCTTTGCATTGCTTTGGCAACATGGCGAGATTCATACATTCCTAGCAAGATCACATACGAGTCTCTTCATGACGCCACTAACTACTTTATGGGCGGTGAGTTTAACCTCAATGCCTGCTAAATGCATTCACATGTATTTGAATGGGATGTTCTTTACGTTGTGTTGGCAACATGACGAGATTCCTATATACCGAGCAAGATCACATACGCGTCTCTCCTTGACGTAACCTACTACTTTATGGGTGGTGAGTTTAGCCACAAGTCCTGCTGAATGTTCTTACATATTTTAATAGGACGTTCTTTGCGTTGCTTTGGCAGCATGGTGAGCTTCATATATTATGAGCAAGATCACATACGAGTCTCTTCTTGACGCCACTTCCTACTTTATGGGAGGTGAGTTTAGCCACAAGCCCTGCTGAATGCATTCACACGTATTTTAATATATTCAAATGGAAGATTGTACAAGAGTCTCTTGTTGACGCCACTTACTGCATCATGGGCGGTGACTGTAAGCACAATCCATGCATGCATTCACTTGTAAGATCTTAATGCATTCAAATGTAAGATTGCATACGAGTTTTTTGTTGACGCCACTTACTGCATCATGGGCGGTGACTGTAAGCACAATCCATGCATGCATTCACTTGTAAGATCTTAATGCATTCAAATGTAAGATTGCATACGAGTTTTTTGTTGGCACCACTCACTACTTTTTGGATGGTGAGTTTAGCCAACATTCCTGTATCATCTTCTAGACAACTCCCTTCTCCTGTCATTGGTCGACCAATAGTATGTTAGAAATAAGCCATGATTAGGCCGTATAGATCTGGGCTCGGAGCAGATAAAATTAAAAGTTCACAATGAAAACCAGGTAGCCTTGAAGCAAGGCTGGGGTAAAGGATCAAAAAAAGGCCAGAAGTAGGCGGAGAAAATCAACTAAAGAAAAGACGACAATAACTGGAAAGGTAAACAGACTAGACAGCATAAAAGAAAGCAGTCAAAAACAAAAGGGGGCCAATCGTTATCTATTTTTATTCCATCTTTCTATACCACCCCACGGAACGCTTGCCTTTCTACCCCTTCCGCAGATCCAGTAGAATTTGGCCTTGTAATCTTAGAATTTCCCCTCTTATTTCAAAAATGAAGGAAAGTAGGAGAAGAACGGTCGTCGTCGAATGTGAAAATGAAAAAAAAGCCACGTGCGACCAAGTCAAAAAAAAGAACAAGGGAAGGAGTAGCATCCGGATAGAAGAGCAGGGCAGAGTAAAGCACAAAGGAGGAAAGAAAACGAAAATGTGGAATCAAGGGTTGGAAGAAAAAAATTCTGAGAACCAAGTCCGAAGTACAAAGTGTGCTTCCCGAATCATCCCCTGAATTGCTATAACATCCGTCACTAAGTTCCTCGGCGAGGGAGTCTGTTACAATGGTGGTGGTGGTGGTGGTGGTGGTGGTGGTGGTGGTGGTGGTGGTGGGGGGCTTATCTGAAGTCATGACTGTGTTGTGTGATTCAAGCATGGCCATGCTACCTGGATTGTGGTGTTTAAATAAATACATGTTTCGCCTTTTGTCGAGGTGTGATGTTCAGGGCCAGCTCGTTCGCTTGCGCTGGGACCAACCGTTTGACCGCCCGACCAACCATTTGACCGAGACGAAGCCCGACTCGTCAGCCAACGGTCTCGTAACTAGCTCGCTTCCGTTGCCGCCTGTCGCTCCGTCGCGAACACTCTTCGCCAATATTTAGCGTCGCATGCGACGCTGCATAGAACTTGATGGGCGATGCGTAGCAGCTTTCACCCAGCTCCATTAGCCAGCGACTGTGTCAAGTGAATGACAGTTATGGGGGGGAAGAAAAGAAAACATTGTCTTTACGTAGCCCCATTGTGCTCCTAGTAGCTTTGGGGGGTCTATAAAGGAGTATAATGTAGCACCCTCAAAACACGAAGGTACACATTTTAGCTTGTGATGTATAGAGCAGCTATTATGTAGCTCCATTAGCCAGCGACTGCTTCAAGCCTAAAGCTTGAAGCTGGATTGGAATCCCTGTCATATCAGCTTTCAGACGCTCTAGCTAGCTCCAGGTTTGGCTCAAGGACAGGGAAAGGGAGCTGCCTAGAAGATGCCACACGTAGCCCAAAAAGGAAACAATGTTAGGCGTGGGATGCCGCTTTCAGGCGCTCTAGCTAGCTCCAGCTTTGGATCAAGGACAGGGAAAGGAAGCTGCCTAGAAGATGCCACACGTAGCCCCAAAAAGGAGACAGTGTCAAGCCTGGGATGCCGAGTCTCTTGATTGTGAAACAAATGGCACTCCTGTTTTCAGCTGTCTGTGCCGTAAGATTGTAGATTGACTAAGCCAAATAGAAATACATAGATTGTCTCCTGGTCAAACAGACTGAGCCAAATAGATATACATAGACTGTTTCCTGGTCAAACAATTGAATCCTAATCCCTGACCATGGTTTTCTTTTTGGGCTACGCATGGCATCTTCTAGGCAGCTCCCTTTCCCTGTCCTTGAGTCAAACCTAGAACTAGCTAGTGTGTCTGAAAGCTGATATGACAAGGATTTCAAAGCAGCCTTGTCATATCAGGGAGCTTGTCTGCCGTGGTCAACAGGGGAAGTGGTGAATGTTCGTTTGGTCGTGGGTTGGTATCTCCCACCAACCCTAAGTGCGCCTACTTTGCATATTGTAGGAGTGGCACCACCATTCGAACTGAATCCTCCGTGTCGCTGGTTTGTATCGGGAGACCTACCTCCTTGGGTGAAAATTCTTTCACAACTTAAAAAAAAAGAAGGCGCAAGCTAAGTGCTTGGTCGCTGGCGAATGTGGATGAAAGCTGCTCTATATATCACAAGCTAAATTGTGCACCTTATTTTTTTGAGGGTGCTACATTAGAGTCTCTTGAGGACTCCTTTATAGCCCCTGAAAGCTACTAGGAGCACAATGGGGTTACGTAAAGACAATGTTTTCTTTTCTTCCCCCCAAAACTGTCATTGACTTGACTTGACTTGACTTGACTTGACTTGACTTAATTTGAGTTAACTTGACTTAACTTGACTTGACTTGACTTAACTTGACCTCACAGGTTGCGATCCTGCATGGCTGTGTGCTGTGCTGTCCTCAGTAAGCAGAGTGAGTGCGCGTCAACGTCCGCCAGACTTCAAGTGGCTGGATCGTACAGCTTTTGAAGCATCCATGCAGATTGACGAGTACAGCAGCAAACAGCTGTTGGCTGTGCTGTTAGCGCTAACCAACCTCAACCACCGGCCTGAAAGGTGGGTGCATGCATGCATGTGTAAGTGTGATACTGTGTGTAAATCCCTGTAGCAAATCCTTTTAGTAGCTTGATCGTGCAGCCTTTGGTGCATCCATGCGGATTGAGGAGTATAGCAGCCCACAGCTTTTGGTTGTGTTGTTAGCGCTAACCAACCTCAACCACCGGCCTGAAAGGTGGGTGCATGCACGCATGCGTATGTTTGAGACTGTGTGTAAATCATGGTACCAAATCCTTTTAGTGGCTTGATCAAGCAGCCTTTGAAGCATCCATGCGGATTGACGAGTACAGCATTAAACAGCTGTTGGCCGTTTTCTTAGGGCTAACTAACCTCAACCACCGGCCTGAAAGGTGGGTGCGTACATGCATGCATGTGGAAGTGTGAGACTGTGTGTAAATCCCGGTAGCAAATCCTTCAAGTGGCTTGCTCGTGCAGCCTTTGAAGCATCCATGTGGATTAACGAGTACAGCAGTAAACAGCTGTTGGCTGTGCTGTTAGCGCTAACCAACCTATAAGCGCTAACCAACAAATCACTTTCGCAAAACTTATTACCAGGAAAATGTAAACTCGAACAAAATTAATGTCTCAAGGACTGGCAGCAATTGGTTCTGATCGGATGTGACCATCGGTTCCGCGGAAGGTTAGAGTGTATCTCAAAAATAAGGAATACAACCTCCAGCACAACACTGGGTACATCTAAATATATACAATATGACAGGAGCCTAGTTATCTTCTAAAGACATCATGTTCGTGTCGCAGTTATCTTCTAAAAACCTCATGCCTGTGTCGCATTTATCTTCTGAAAACATCATGTCCGTGTCGCAGGGACTGGCAGCGATTGGTTCTGCGGAAGCTACGAGTGCGTCTCCAAAATATGGAATACAACCTGCAGCACACCATTAGGTACATCTGAATATACAATGTATGACAGGAGCCTAGTTATCTTCTAAAGACATCATGTCCATGTTGCAGTTATCTTCTAAAAACATCATGTTCGTGTCGCAGGGACTGGCAGCGATTGGTTCTGCGGAAGCTTCGAGTGCATCTCAAAAATATGGAATACAACCTGCAGCACATCACGTACATGCTTGGAGCATTAAGCCAACTGCGTATCAGTCCGAGTAGCTTGTGGATGGAGACTGTATTGGATGCAACATCAAAGAAGTAGGTGTTATTCAGAAGGACGTTGGGATTTGTTTTCTTCTAATACCTATGAAGGAAGTGTCTTGTTATGTGCCCCCCGCTCACCCACCCCCTACCCACCCACCCCACCCCGGAAGTGCCCATATCTCCTTTAGCAATTATAATTATGGGGTCAAAGTAGGGTGTATAGTGATCCTCTCGACGAGCTCTATAAATTTGTGGTCTAACATGTGGATTTGAGCCCTCAGGACCCCCCAGGACCCCCCTGCCTTTGATGCAGCATCAAAGAAGTGGGAATTCTTTTTGCTTAACCCCCCGGGACTCCCTAGGGCCCCCCGGTCTTGGATGCAGCATCAAAGAAAGTGGGTGTTGTTTTTTGCTGAAGCTCCCCTAGGACCCCCCAGGACCCCTGTCTTGCTTGCAGCATCAAAGAAGTGGGTGTTGTTTTTATACACAGGGGGGAGAACCAGTAAACAGCACACTGAACTGTTAGTAGACGGTGCTATTTTTCTATACAGGGGGGGAAGCAGGAAAACGGCAAACTAGGATGTCAGTATGGGGCGTTATGTTTCTATACAGGGGGAGAAACAGGAAAACAGCATACTGAGCTGGGGTGGTACACTGTTAGTAAAAGAAACAATGTACATCGTGTTGCTTTTGCCACAACCCCCAGGTGAGGGGTAGTCAGATGAGCCTCAAACTTGGACATGGCGCACTAGCTAGCATCAGGTTTGTCCCAAGGAAAGGGGAAAGGATCTGCATATAAGTTGCTACTCGTAGCACCAAAATGATACAGTGTTGCAAATTGTGTTGCTTTTGCCTCAACGGCCAAGTGAGGGGTGGTCAGATCAGCCTAAAACTTGGCCATGGCGCACTAGCTAGCATCAGATTTGTCCCGAGGAAAGGGGAAGGGAGCTGCATAAAAGCTGCTACTCGTAGCCCCAAAAAGAAACAGTGGCGCACATTGTATTGCTTTTGCCTCAACCTCCAAGTGAGGGGTAGTCGGATCAGCCAAAAACTTGGCCAGGAATATTACTTTTCACTGGTTTGTTTACTCCGTGCAACGCGTCGCAAATTGAGCGACGCAGTGCTCCGGGAATCTCGCGGAGCAAGGAGCCCGGAGGGTTTAGGGGGGCATTTCTGACTAGTTCAGCTGGAGCCAAGCGTCGCCATTGTTTTCTTGTACGTGCGACACATTGCAAATTGAGTGACGCACTGCTCCCGAAACCTCGCGGAAATGCATTTCTGGCTAAAGGTAATGATAACGCCTGGTGGGGCGTGGTGTTAAGGGAGCCCGTCGTACGCGGGTGGGGAGCGGTCTCCTACCTCAACTGGACAAGCTACCATCGCGGTTGACGACGACCTGCAACGCTAAGAGCGACCGAATGGGGAATCGACCCACCGACTCTTCATCCTCGAAGTGATTTGGTCTACCACTAGACCAATGTATATCACTGAAAAGGGCTATTTGAAGGTTGATGTCACTGCCTAAGACGGCGAGCAGCCTGAACAGGCTGGATCCATGTAACCAAGTTAAAGTTCATGTCAGTCTAAACCCTTGGTGGCACTGGCTTTCTGGCTAATTCAGCTGGAGCCATGCGTCGCCATACAGCGAGGGAACGGCGGCGCGTCACACAAAACAATTACAGTGCAGGTATCTCAGTATCCCTTTTTTTTACGAGGGGGTAACCAGGAAAGGGCATGTCTGATCAAACCTAGCCCTTTGTGGCCAAGGAAGAAGACCAAGGAAGAAGACAGATGGTCTAGAACCAAAAGACCATACGTCCCAACCATTGCCCATCTTAGTATGAGGATAGTTATTCTGAGGATAGACCTCTCCCGGTTGTTGTGGGGTGAGCTTGTTCTGGGTCAACAATGGCCTGTCGATGGCTATGTAATGTATTGTAGTGTAGTGTAGTGTAATCTAGTGTAGTGTAGTGTAGTGTAGTGTAGTGTAGTGTAGTGTAGTGTAGCGTAGTGTAGCGTAGTGTAGCGTAGTGTAGCGTAGTGTAGTGTATTATATTGTATTGTAGTGTAGTGTAGTGTGTTGTATTGTATTGTGTTGTGTTTTGTTGTTTCGTTTTGTGCTGTGTTGTGCTGTGTTGTATTGTATTGTGGTGTGTTGTTTTGTATTGTGGTGTAGTGTATTGAATTGTACTGTATTGTGTTGTGTTGTATCGACCAACACCTCCTTTTCCAGCTGGCATTCCAGCCCTCCGGCACTTTTGGTCAAGCTTCTATCACTGCTGCTTCAGCTTGACCGGCACCACCATCACCACCAACACTAACACCAACACCAACACCTCCTTTTCCAGCTGGCATTCCATGCCTCCGGCGCTTTTGGTCAAGCTTCTATCACTGCTGCTTCAGCTAGAATACAAGCCTAGTCAGGAGTGGTCTATAGGGATTTCTGAAGAGTTGACTGCTGGGCTTCTGCAAACAGCCAACGCGCACCAGGTGGCTCCTACAGATCTAGTTGGGGCCATGGCATTTCTTGAAAATTCGGGAGCCCTTCCGAACCCAGCCCTAGAGAGTGCAGTTAACGATTATCTAGACAGCTATGGGGACCAGGGTACTACATGAAGCGCTCTATTGCGCTCTAGCGCGCAAGGTTCTGGAACCCGACTGCGCGATTGATGCAAAACACCTAACCCCCTCTAGGCGCAGCGCGCAGATTTCCGTTTCCAGTTTAGTCAAAAGCACAATCCAAAAGGAGGCAGGTGTGTCAAAAGCGCAACTCAAAAGGACAAATGTAGTACCCTGATGGGGACAGGTAATTCTCTGTGTGTAGGACTGCGTAGACTCTTGGGGGATAGCAAAAACTGCACAAAGTGTTTGTTCCGTCCGCGGTGTGGTGAATGTACGTTAGGTCGAGGGTTGGTATCTCCCACCAACCCTAATAAGTGCGCCTCCTTAATTCTATGAAGGACAACGCCATTCGAATTGAATCCTCCGGGTCGCTGGCTAATGCCGGGAGACTTACCTCCTGGGGTGAAAGTCCTCTCACAACTTTAAAAATAAGTGCTTAGGACTGCCTACACTCATAGGGGGATATCAAAAACTGCATAAAGGGGATATTCTTTCCACGGTGTAGTTGCATGCTTTCTGTCGGAGCCCCCTCTTCAAGGGGGCGGGAGCCCCCATGTTTACCATTTGTCCGTTTGTGTGTCCGACCGAAAAATAATTGAAGCCTGACACGTCAGCCAACGGTCGCGTACCTAACTCGCTTCGGTCAGCTCCATCGTTGCCACCTTTCGTTCCATTGCCAACACACTCCGCCAATTTTCCGCGTCGCTTGCGACGCTGCATAGGACTTGTTGTACAAGCGCATATAGCTGTGTGCCATCCTCCAGTATGAGTTTGTTTTAGGGGAGGGGGGGGGGGGGGGGGGAGGGGGGGGTCTCCTTCGGTATCATGGCGGGTCTGGTTTTTTCCTGGGTGACATCCTCCAGTGTGGTTTTGGGGGAATATAAGATGTTTTGCATAGCGTAGCATTTTTCTATGCCATAATTGCTACTGTATTGGTACCGTAGACAGTGTGCTGGCACACAACACTTGAAACTGGAAAGCCTCGAACAACTGTGCTGAAAAAGTGAATGTCGTTTCCGCGCTGATAGGCCTTGCTGTCAAATAGTGATTTGGTCTGGAACAGGTTTTCCCGTCCCTCCCTGATTCTCCCCTCCCCCCTCCCCCACCCCCCACCAGCCCACCCCCATCCCATGTTTTATAGAGAGGAGCGATACAAAAGTGTAAGTGCACTAGAAACCTGGAGCACAGAATAGACAGAAAAGGGATTAAAGACAAGTAGGTTTGTCTTCCTCGTTGTTTCTGTTGCGCCCCCCGTGCTTTTGTTTTTTGTCTTCCCCTCCCGGTTACTCTTCTGTCGCCATCGATCTTTCGTGCCCCAGCATGTCTTTAGCCTTCTTTTTTTGTTTTGAAAGGAATAACACCCAAGGAAGTGGGTCTCCAGATACAAACCAGCCTTGTGTTGTAAGTTACCTCTTTTGAAGTCACCAGCCCCTGTCCGTTTCGAAGTCACCAGCCCCTGTAAATTTTGAAGTCACCAGCCCCTGTACGTTTTGAAGGCACCAGCCCCTGTACGTTTCGACGTCACAAGCCCCTGTAATTGTTTTGAAGTCACCAGCCCCTGTAAGTTTTTAGGTCACCAGCCCATGTACGTTTTGAAGTCACCAGCCCATGTACGTTTTTAGGTCACCAGCCCCTTCCCTGTCTCCAGGGTTTTCATGTTTAGCCATACACCATTATTAGCGATTAAACCCATTGCTTTCGGATAGACATTGGCATGGACCCGAAATTGACCAGCCCAGTAGGTCCTGAAGTAATGGAGTTCCAGCTGGCATGTGAGCTGCAACCGGAGAAGGTTTTAGGGTAACCATCCTCCTTGTCTCGAATTTCTAGCAAGGCTTCCCCCAATTGCAGTACCACCCCTACGTGGTAAGCCTCCGCCCTCCCCTGGTTCGAATTTCCAACCCCTGATTTAACCCAGTTGAAACTAGTTGGGCAGCTACAGAAGAAAGAATTGTCACAAAGTCCTTCAACTTGAACTTGGTTACATAGCTTCAGCCAGCAATTTAGCTGCTCACCATCATCGGCAGAAAAAATGAAGCTTCAAGGAACTTGGTTAAAAGGTCCTGTAAGCCGGCAATTCGGCGTCTAACTGTCTGCAGAAGAGAAGAAAAACAATCTAATCTTCCAAGATATGTCACAATGACACTTCTAAGGACGTGGGGTGACGGGAACCGGCTCAAAAGTATGCGATGGACAGGCTTACATCACACCTAGAGTCCAGTTACCATGCCGGTCGACAACCCTCCGGGTGGGCCCAGGTGACCTGTCTGCAGAAATTGATAATTCCCCCTGTGCAATAAGGATCCAGGTGAGGGGGTGTGACAGTTTGAACTCATACTGCTGATAGACTTTTCCAGGTCTCTATACCAGCATACAGTTTAACGATTACCGGTAGTCAACTACGGTAGTCATGATTACAGAAAAGGGGTCGTGCGCTAACATGTTTGCGGCTGTCCAGAGCCAGTCTCGGCTGTCCAATGCCAGTTTCGGCTGTCCAATGCCAGTTGCGGCTGTCCAATGCCAGCTGTGGCTGTTCAATGCCAGTTGCGACTGTCCAACGCCGCATTGGTTAGACAAACTTCATACGAATCAACTACAAATCAACATATAATTGTCTTTTAAGTACCGGCAAATTCCTCTGTCTCTCCCCTTCCCCCCTAAGTTCCAAGTGGCCCCTTCCCTAAGACTAAGGGGGCCGACTTGCCAAGTCTTAGGCAGCTAAAAGTAGAGCTGCCTAAGGCTTGCTAGTACCGCCCAGAGGAATTGCCCAATGCCAGTTTCAGGAATGCACACATACATGTTCAAGACGTCTGTAAAAAACAGTGCTGGGATGATGACCACGTGAGGGAAAACCCTGCGCATAAAATAATCGACTATTGCAGCCCCCAAGGGAGTCAAAGAAACCCCTGCCTGTAATTCCTGATATTTGGAGTTTCCCGGAATTCAAATGGACAGATAGGGAGGTGCTTCGAAAATAAAATTAATCTTTGTCCTGATGGTTTGAAGTATACCAGGCAAGGTTGGTTGGTTGAACCAAGGATCCAGATCAGAATGATACCAGGAGCGGCTCGTCGGTTGAACCAAAGATCCAGATCAGAATGATACTAGGAGCGGTTGGTTGAATTGGTTGCACCAAAGATCCAGACCAGAATGATACCAGGAGGGGTTGGTTGAATTGGTTGCACCAAAGGTCCGGATCAGAATGATACCAGGAGTGGTTGGTTGAATTGGTTGAACCAAAGATCCAGATCAGAATGATACTCGGAGCGGTTGGTTGGTTGATCCATAGGATTTGTCGACTACAAACCTGAACAAACCCCTAAGAGCAGGACAGGGGCTCAAGCTATTACTGCACTCCAAAATCAAAATCAGAAGAGCTAGAGGTTGGCTAGCCTAGAAGACCTAAAAGGAAGCTAGCTCTCGGCAGCATGTTTAGCTATCAGCGTTCTTCAATGGGTAATGATCTGCAATTGTCAATGGGCTTCAATGCTGCAACCATTTTTGGCGGAGCCCCCTCTTCAAGGGGGCGGGAGCCCCCATGTTTACCCATTTGTCAGACAAAACAACTTGAAGGCTGACACGTCATCCAACGGTCGCATAACTAACTCCCTTCGGTAATTTCCATCGTTGCCACCTTTCGTTCCGTTGCCAACACACGCCGCCAATTTTCTGCGTCGCTTGCGACGCTGCATAGGACTTGTTGATTCGTTGTTGCTTCATCTCAATTCCCTCCCTCCCCTCACTTAGGGGTGGTTAGGGGCAAATCATATGAAGTTGACCAAAGACAAGTATAATCATATGATATCATCCAAAAATCGTATGATTTAATATCATATGATATGATGCCCGAGGCCAAAGTTACCTAGTCAGACCGCCTCGTATGATATCATATTGCCTATCCCTACTAAGGGGTAGTTAGGGGCATAGGTAGGGGGATAGGAGGGGGGGTAGGTAGGGGGGTAGGTTGGGGGTGGGTCCATGCTGGCTTCAGGGAAAGGTCACGGTGTCGCTGATCATGGTGACTGCTGCATTGATGGCAAACAGCCGACCCGTGATAGAAGCACCAGATTTGACAGTAATGGATTGATGTGCCAAGAAGGTGCCCACCGCCACAGTGTTCGCCTCAAAGGTAACAGAGCTTCCAACCACCCAGAATATGTCACTGGCTTGTGCCCCGCCCTCCAGAATCATCTGTACACCCGTGCTCATCTGTGGACAATCAAAAGGGGGACAGTCAGTTGATTGCTGGTAGGTTGGTGGCTTCATCAAAGGTACGAGGGGGGCAGGAACCAACTACTGGTGCTTGCTTGCAAGGGATAATCTAACAGCACAGTTGCAGCTAGGATATGAAAGTGGTCTCCTTGGCGTTACAGCTGGGGAAAGGCAGTTTGATATCATATGATGCCAGCAGTCTGACTAGGCCAAAGTTACCATTTATATACAATATCATATGAAGCAATTTGTATGATATCAAATGATATCATACAAACCTTTGGACAACATCATATGATATGCCGGTCCTAGTTACAGCTGACTGCAATGAGGCACACATTATCTACACTCACAATGAATGTCGTCTCCATCTGGAAAATGTACACGCCCTTGCCCGATAGGTACAAGGTGCCTGATGAGATGGAAAGTGCGTCAGTTGACTTGTACAGGCCAGGGGTGAAGGTTTTCCCTCCGATATTCACGACAGGGATTCCCACCACATTCTCCACACGGCCTTTAGCGTCGAAGTAGGCATTCTCAGCATCATGCTTAGCAATTGAAGCATGAACTCCAGTGAAGGGGTTTGGGAGTGTCGAGTAGGAAATACCAGTGTCAACAACAGCTGAGCCGGGACTGACACCGACAAGCCCGTCGACAGTAGTAATGCCCTACGACACAGTCAGAATAAGCGATGATCAGTCAGTGTAGAGGTGGGAGGTGTGGGAATATAATCAAAGTAGCAGCTGCCCAGACTGGTAGCGAGACGGCGCAGCATTAATGTACACAACTAAAATATGAAGTAGGAGCAGAGGCATTTTTGTTGATGCTTTGTTTGAAGTTGTGAAAGGATTTCACCCCAGGAGCTGGGTCTCCCAACACAAATTAGCAACACCGAGGATTTAGTTCGAATGGCGTTGCTACTCCTACAAAATAGTGCATGATGTTGGGAGTATAAAAAAAAGGGGGGAACACCTATCCCTAAAAACCCTGAGGGGGGCTGCCCCCCCCCCCCCCCCCCTTTAAATCAAAATACCCCCTTTTTTTTAAACTTAGATATGGATTATGGGGGTTTACAGTCTGGCGCACATAATGGCATCCTCGGAATTCCCACACAGGGATTGTCTGATAGTCAAAATTCAGTTTTTCAACCCCATTC
This sequence comes from Chlamydomonas sp. ICE-L, assembly GCA_013435795.1. Lineage (NCBI taxonomy): Eukaryota > Viridiplantae > Chlorophyta > Chlorophyceae > Chlamydomonadales > Chlamydomonadaceae > Chlamydomonas > Chlamydomonas sp. ICE-L. Next base: position 8,881,129 of record JACBWV010000626.1, read on the forward strand.
ACCCACCCACCCACCCACCCAAGGGGTAGATACTTATTGCATAAGGTCCAAAGTGGTGCCAATGGACTGCTCTTGCCAAGGCCTACTCATGGGTGGTCTCAGAATGTCATTTGGAGGTCTGAGTAAAAAGTTGGAAAGCAACTGAGGAAGGCTGACCCCATTCACCCACCCACCCAAGGGGTAGATACTTATTGCATTCACCCACCCAAGGGGTAGATACTTATTGCATAAGGTCAAAAGTGGTGCCAATGGACTGCCCTTACCAAGGCCTACTCAAGGGTGGTCTCAGAATGCCATTTGGAGGTCTGAGTAAAAAGTTAGAAAAAAACCTGAGGAGGGCTGACCCCCCCCCCCCCCCCCCCCCCCCCCCCCTAAATGAGGTGCTCAGAATGACCTGAAAAAATCTCATAATATCGCAATGATACATGCGATTACAGCCCCATTATCAGAAAAAATCAATCGGGAGAATGAAATGTTTTGAGGCCTTGACACCTCCTGATGATGTAGTTAATAAATTAGACACTGGGCAGGCACAAACATCGGTATTTTGGCCCACACCAGTTAGTACCCTGCGCCAGGTTAGGTCAAAATACCAACCATATTAAGGATATCAGCTGTAGATACATTTGCTGATATGCCATCAGGGTCCTACTGTGTATATCATCAGTATTTTTTTTTTTTTTTTTTTTTACATAGGGAGGAACCAGGAAAGGGAACATCTGATAAAACCTAGCCCTATGTGACCAAGGAAGAAAAACCAAAGAAGAAGACTAGAGGATTAGTATTACACCAAAGATGCGTAGCGTCACCCAACAGGACTAAACACAAAGATAACAGACAAAAAAGCCTTTGTTTACAGCTGTGGGTAACTACTTACCGTGTTGGTGACCGTGCTGGCGGCAAGCAATGTGAACTGATCTGCTGTTTTAAGATCAACAGGTAGGGGTGCTGGGACATAGGGGGGTGGGGGTGGTGGGGGAGGGGGGCTGTAGCTGGTCTGTAGCAGCTTTCGGCCATCCATGGGTGGGTAGGTTGGGGCGTAGGACAAGGGATAGGTAGGGGGGTTGGAAGGGGGGTAGGTAGGGGGGTAGGTTGGTGGTGGGTCCACGCTGGCTTTGGGGAAGGTCACAGTGTCGCTGATCATGGTGACTGCTGCATTGATAGCAAACAGCCGACCCGTGATAGAAGCACCAGATTTGACAGTAATGGATTGATGTGCCAAGAAGGTGCCCACCGCCACAGTGTTCGCCTCAAAGGTAACAGAGCTTCCAACCACCCAGAATATGTCACTGGCTTGTGCCCCGCCCTCCAGAATCATCTGTACACCAGTGCTCATCTGTGGACAATCAAAAGGGGGACAGTCAGTTGATTGCTGGTAGGTTGGTGGCTTCATCAAGGGTACGAGGGGGGCAGGAACCAACTACTGGTGCTTGCTTGCAAGGGATAATTGAACAGCACAGATGCAGCTAGGTCATGTTAGTGGTCTCCTTGGTGTTACAGCTGGGGAAAGGCAGTTTGATATCATTTGATGCCAGCAGTCTGACTAGGCCGAAGTTACCATTTATATACAATATCATATGATGTAATTTGTATGACATCAAATGATATCATACAAACCTTTGGTCAACACCATATGATATGCCAGTTCCTAGTTCCAGCAGACTGCAATGAGGCACACATTATTTACACTCACAATGAATGTCGTCTCCATCTGGAAAATGTACACGCCCTTGCCCGATAGGTACAAGGTGCCTGATGAGATGGCAAGTGCGTCAGTTGACTTGTACAGGCCAGGGGTGAAGGTTTTCCCTCCGATATTCACGACAGGGATTCCCACCACATTCTCCACACGGCCTTTAGCGTCGAAGTAGGCGTTCTCAGCATCATGCTTAGCAATTGAAGCATGAACTCCAGTGAAGGGGTTTGGGAGTGTCGAGTAGGAAATACCAGTGTCAACAACAGCTGAGCCGGGACTGACACCGACAAGCCCGTCGACAGTAGTAATGCCCTACGACACAGTCAGAATGAGCGGAGATCAGTCAGTGTAGAGGTGGGAGTTGTGGGAATATAAACAAAGTAGCAGCTGCCCAGACCGGTAGTGATGAGACGGTGCAGCATACATGCACACAACTAAAATATAATGTCGGGGCAGAGGCATTTTTGTTGTTGTTGTTTTAGTTGTGAAAGGAATTTCACCCTCGGAGTTGGGTCTCCCGACACAAACCAGCAACACCGAGGATTCAGTTTAAATGGCGTTGCTACTCCTACAAAATAGTGCATGATGTAGTTAATCAACTAGACACTGGGCAGGCACAAACATCGGTATTTGGGCCCACACCAGTTAGTACCCTGCCCCAGGTTAGGTCAAAATACCAACCAAAATAGGGATATCAGCTGTAGATACATTTGCTGATATGCCATCAGGGTCCTACAGTGTATATCATCAGTATTACACCAAGGATGCGTAGCGTCACCCAACAGGACTAAACACAAAGATAATAGACGTTCAAGCCCCCGTGCACAGCTGTGGGTAACTTACCGTGTTGGTGACTGTGCTGGCGGCAAGCACTGTAAACTGCTCTGCTGATTTAAGATCAACAGGTAGGGGTGCTGGGACATAGGGTGGTGGGGGTGGTGGGGGCGGTGGGGGGGGTGGGGGAGGGGGGCTGTAGCTGGTCTGTAGCAGCCTGCGGCCATCCATGGGTGGGTAGGTTGGGGCGTAGGTCGGGGATAGGTAGGGGGGTTGGAAGGGGGGTAGGTAGGGGGGTAGGTTGGTGGTGGGTCCACGCTGGCTTTGGGGAAGGTCACAGTGTCGCTGATCATGGTGACTGCTGCATTGATGGCAAACAGCCGACCCGTGATAGAAGCACCAGATTTGACAGTAATGGATTGATGTGCCAAGAAGGTGCCCACCGCCACAGTGTTCGCCTCAAAGGTAACAGAGCTTCCAACCACCCAGAATATGTCACTGGCTTGTGCCCCGCCCTCCAGAATCATCTGTACACCAGTGCTCATCTATGGACAATCAAAAGGGGGACAGTCAGTTGATTGCTGGTAGGTTGGTGGCTTCATCAAGGGTACGAGGGGGGCAGGAACCAACTACTGGTGCTTGCTTGCAAGGGATAATTGAACAGCACAGATGCAGCTAGGTCATGTTAGTGGTCTCCTTGGTGTTACAGCTGGGGAAAGGCAGTTTGATATCATTTGATGCCAGCAGTCTGACTAGGCCGAAGTTACCATTTATATACAATATCATATGATGTAATTTGTATGACATCAAATGATATCATACAAACCTTTGGTCAACACCATATGATATGCCAGTTCCTAGTTCCAGCAGACTGCAATGAGGCACACATTATTTACACTCACAATGAATGTCGTCTCCATCTGGAAAATGTACACGCCCTTGCCCGATAGGTACAAGGTGCCTGATGAGATGGAAAGTGCGTCAGTTGACTTGTACAGGCCAGGGGTGAAGGTTTTCCCTCCGATATTCACGACAGGGATTCCCACCACATTCTCCACACGGCCTTTAGCGTCGAAGTAGGCATTCTCAGCATCATGCTTAGCAATTCAAGCATGAACTCCAGTGAAGGGGTTTGGGAGTGTCGAGTAGGAAATACCAGTGTCAACAACAGCTGAGCCGGGACTGACACCGACAAGCCCGTCGACAGTAGTAATGCCCTACGACACAGTCAGAATGAGCGGAGATCAGTCAGTGTAGAGGTGGGAGGTGTGGAAATATAATCAAAGTAGCAGCTGCCCAGACTGGTAGCGAGATGGCGCAGCATTAATGTACACAACTAAGATATAATGTTGGGGCAGAGGCATTTTGTTGTTGCTTTGTTTGAAGTTGTGAAAAGATTTTCACCCCAGGTCTCCCGACACAAACCAGCGACACCGAGGATTCAGTTCGAATGGCCTTGCTACTCCTACAAAATAGTGCATGATGTAGTTAATAAACTAGATACTGGGCAGGCACAAACATCGGTATTTTGCCCACACAGTCTGCGCCAGGTTATGTCAAAATACCGACCATATTAGGGATATCAGCTGAATATTCATCTGCTGATGTGCCATCAGGATCTTGCTGTATGTGTTACTGTGTATATATATCAAGGATGTATGGCTTCACCCAACTGGACTAAACGCAAATATTTCTGACGAAAAAGGCCTCCTGCACAGCTGTGAGTAACTGCTTACCGTGTTGGTGACCGTGCTGGCGGCGAGCACTGTGAACTGCTCTGCTGTTTTAAGGTCAACAGGTAGGGGCGGTGGGACATAGGGAGGTGGGGGCGGTGCGGGCGGCGGGGGGGGTGGGGGAGCGCGAGATAGGTCGTAGCTGGTCTGTAGCAGCTTGCGGCCGGCCATGTCAGCACTGCATGAGCTGCTTGTGACCAGCAGAAGAACAATGGGAGCAAGCCAGAGCATAGCGGCAGGTGGAATTAACTGCACGCGGCGATGATACAAATTGTGTTAGCTCATTTCGCATCATCCGGACCAGAAAGTACGGATCTTTTCACATTGGATGATGGGCTTAGGCCCAGGCTCAGCATCACAACAATGTATGTAGCAAAGCATTGTTACAAACAAGTCGAACTCGTGCGGTGCATGCAATTCCGGCCAAACCCTGCACCCACCTTGTCTCGGCACGCAGCTAACGGTAGAGTTTTCTGAAGCGCACAGCGGGAGTGCCTGAAGATGAGGGTGGAGGGTGGGGTTGGGTGGGGTGAGGGATCAGGGCAATCTCCTCTTCGTGACACCGATCGGGTGCGGTATCAATTAGCTCAAGGGAGTCAAGGCAACGCAGGCAAGGCGAGCCTCGAAGCCTGGGCAACCGCGAGACACGACTGCCGATCGGGGTGGGCAGGGCAGACAGGTAGGCAGTAAGGCAGGGGAGACACGAGTGCCGATTGGGATCAGCTTCTCACCTGAGGAGGAGGGGGGACGAAGAGAACTTGTCAAAATAAATGCCGATGAATAACAGCCGTTTCTGCCATCTATTTATACTGTTGGCGACGCGGGCCAGAAGTCGAAGTCGAAGTCGAAGTGATTTCATCTGTGGTCTCGTGATTCTAAGTAATAAGTTCTTGATGATTCGTGGTTCGAAGAGATTCTCTTGATTTGAAGTCTATCTGGTCCGATCTGGTCTCGTGATTCCGAGTCTCTGTGGCCAAGTATAATATCTACTACGCGATTCTACCTGCTACTACGTAATCATTTGGTAATGCCTACGTAATAATTCCGTAAATTCGTGAGCAGTTTTGTCAGCTAGTGCTGCTCCGCGACATTGGTAACTTCGAGGCGTGAAACGAATCGCCGATTTATCGAGGCGTTATTTAGTTGACTGGGACAAACAGCCAGGTTCGGTTGTCAATTAGGTTTCCAACTCAAATTGCCATAATTGTCGAAGCGCTCATTGCTCAAATGTAGGCCACATTGTTAGGTACCTGCATTTGCTTTTCATGTCATGATTGCTTCACGAGTTGGGCTGGAATGGAATGAGTCGCAATTCGTACTCTGGTTTAACTGCCTGATTCCGAAATTAAAATGGTGCGTCTGGTGTTTTATTTCATGGCTGTCGAAATTACCTACCTACCTATGCAAGTCGTTTCACATTCGACTTACCATCGGCGCGACGCGAATGCCTGTCTAAATTCTGTGCTACCTGCCTCGTATTGGACGCCATGTGACTGGCACTATAATGATATAAAAGGGGATGCTGGCGTGAGCGGGGCTGTAGCAGTTTGTAGGGCGAACCCTCAGGTTTCCCAGCGCCTCCGTTTTGCTCGCTCGTTTTTGCGCCTCCGAATTGCTCCAGCAGTACGCCTGATGTACCGAAGTCGCTACCCATGGAGGATGGAGGGGCGGTAAAGAAACCGACAAATCGACTGGTACGCCTCTTATTTCTGTACTCCCAGTCGTTTCCTTTCGAATGACATTCGTATTTCTGGGGTACACAGCCCCCCCAAAACGCTAAAAGTACGCGTACACAGCCCCACCAAAACGCGAAAAATGCGAAAATCCGAGCCATGCTGAGGTCACCTCCACCGCCCCCCCTATCCACCCCCCCCGGTTTGATGGTGTTGTCCGAGGACCCCCTTTGGACAGCTTCCTTAGGGCGTGTTTCCAGTGGGCACAGTTCAACTTCAATAGTTCAACTTTTCGCCGATCTGGCACGCCAGGTGCGCAGCCAGGTAAGGGTTTGTCCGTCGCCCTCCCCCCTCAACAGTTCAACTGGTGAGCAATCCCGACCAGGGTACTTCAAAGCGCGCGCTTTTGCGCTTTTGAGCGCTGACTTTTTGACACCCTTGCGCGCTATAGCGCAGATTTTTGCAACCCCTGTGCGCTTAGCGCGCTGTCTTTTTGAACACCAGTGCGCTTTCCTCTTTTCTGTCTCTCACAGAAAGCGCTGAAACCGCAGTCCCCCTGTGCGCTTTCTCAATTTTTGAATGACAGTCACTGACTCATTGAGTGACTGACTGAGTGACTCAAGGGGTGGGATTCAAATAGTGTGACAGGCAGCCATCCTGACTAGGTAGCACTGTAGCAGCACGCGGCGAGCCGTCGACCGTGCAATTTGAACGCTAACGGAAACAACCGTATTCTGGACTCTTAAATACAACACCCGTCAGAGTGCGGTTACGTCAAAATCCTATCTCTGGGCTTATTCAATGATTCCGTTCCTCGCCCCTGCTCATCTGCTGCTCATCTGTTGCCATTTCGTCACAGCTAACTGCTCAAGTCTGATAGGCTCCTTCTAACCCACCACACGTTAGTTCGATTGCGTCTGAATCGACGAGTCGAGTGCTCTTTCAGCTTGTTGAGTTGTGACCTGCCGAATTCCTGGAAACGCGCTGACATCAAGTGTCTAAACTTTTCCTGTCCCCCTTGTGCAGTCCTTGTCCTCGACTCCTCGTCGCCCAGTCGCCAAGTCGGAGTCCTCGCTCCTCACTCCTCCTTCGCCACCTCCTTTTCACTCTCCTCCTGCTCCTCCTCTCTCTCCTCCTTTCTGCCTCCTCCTTCCTGCTCTACTCGCCTGTCGCCTCTGCTGCTCGCCTCTGCTCTCCTCTGCTCGCCTCTGCTGCTCTCCTAGTCACCCCAACCGCTCTCCTAGTCACCCCTACCGCTCTCCTAGTCGCCCCTACTGCTGCGATGGGCAAGCAGGATAACCCGACGAAGAAGGCCAAGACCGCTGGGGTCCCAACACCGAAGACCAAGAACTACTGGGCCACGAGTATGTTCGATTACTTGGGTACATAATTTGATCGAGCTGTATTTGTGTGTGTTTGCTTATCGAGTTGCGACATATGTCCTGGAATCTGCTGGATGCCATCATATCTTCTTGGCTAAATCAACTCCTTCCACTTTGTGCAGCCGGATCCGTTGCCGTTTCTGCGTTCCCGACGAAGCGGAAGGGAACCATTGCGGCTGCACTGGATGCTTCAGCCGGTCCTTCGGCCTTGCGGTGTTCTGTCCCACGAGACACTCCCACTCCATCCGTGCATGCTTCAGCCGGTCCTTCAATTTGTAACAGGTTTCCACCTCCAATTTGTAACAGGTTTCCACCTCCCCCCCCCCCACACACACACCCACAAGAGTCTCTCTGGCACCCCACCAGTTCATCAGCACAGGAAAAGCGCTGGAAAAAAAAACGGTTGCGCGCTTAAAGCGCAGTTTTTTCTTTTTGTGAAGCGCTTTTTTTGTAGGCTTTTGGAAAGCGCTGCGTTTTTTTTGCCTCTGCGCTTATAGCGCAGATATTGTTTTCTCCACTGCGCTTTAGCGCTGGCCAAATTGGCCAATTGAAGTACCCTGATCCCGACCCCCCCCCCCCCCCCCCCCCCCCCCCCCTGTTCGGGATTGCTCAACAGTTCAACTATTTTCGGGGGAGGGCGGTGGACAATTTCGGGTGAGGGCGTTGGACAAACTCACAAAAGCGATACAATAGCGAGCATCTCGCAGATTCTCTTCCGAGATCTGTAAACACGCCCCGAGTTGAGAGTAATTCAGAGCCAATTTCAAGTTGGATGGGCGATACACGAAAGAAAGGCGGGAATGAACTAGTTGGAATGATGATAGCGAGAGCCACCGATTCGACCAAAATCTCAATACGACTTCCCGATCCAATCGACCGGACCGAGCAGAAGCAGAAACGGCAGCGGCAGGAGGAGCAAAAGAACATATGGATATGAAGAGCTCAAGAGCGCAGCGAAATAATACACTGGCGGTGGTAAGCGGTGGATGCAGTGATTTGAGGAAACTTCGAGCAAGCTGCATACACTTGCAGCGAGGGGGGCGAGGGACCAGAGCGCGCTCGAGGGGCAGTCGGGATGAGATGGCACTTCTCGAGGTTTTAGGGCCCAGCTCAGCTCTTGGTTTTAGGGCCCAGCTCAGAAATTGAACTGTAGGGTTGCGTGGTCTACTATACACAGTTGAACTGTTGGTCCACTGGAAACACGCCCTTAATCACGCCGACTTGGCATATTGTTTATTTTATTTTCACCTACGCCCCTGGATTGCATCAATCTAGACGCGCAAAAAATGTTATTTGAACTCCTCGTGCATAATATGGAATCAATTATTTAAAAAGTATTTTTAGGGGCACCTATTCACCAAACGGAGGTATCAAAGCCTTAAAAAAACAGCCCCGGCCTAAACCGAATAGCTTGATCTTGGTGAGCAACAAAGGTGTCTAAAATCATGAAATCGGTGTAATGTGCGCCCCATTTGTAATAAACGTTCCCAATAAGCATCACATGGTATTTATATATGTCATATGTGTTATGTATGGGGCAGTGGTCTGGTGGCCGAGGAGCTGGTCGCAAAATAGAAGGGGCTTATACGAGTAGCTTGTTGCTGTGTTTTTGAGGGATTTAAGACGACCGCTATAAATGAAAACCCTATGGAACTTTTGTAAATGTTGTCCACAAATTTACCTCATTAGGACCATATTTTAATCGAATGCAATACTAAAAACAGTGTGAGGTTTGATTTGCGCGTTGTAGAGGCCCCCAACTGCATTGTGAGTCCAGGCAATTTTAGGCCATTTCGTGCCTTTTCGGCTAAAATCATCCTTAGATAGACCCCCTACTCTAGACTTTGCTGAGACCCCCTAGGACCATTGAGGTATTACCACAATGGGCCCGCAGATGAACAGTAAAATGAAATAAAAAGCTGCCTAGGATATGCACCACTGCGAGTTCCCCATGCGAGCTGAAACCAAGCTGGTCCGCAGCGAATTCAAACGCTGTTTCAAATTATCAAGCCCAACTACTGCCACGCGCCGCGAGCGTACCTCAAGCGTATCTGATGTAGCAACTACATTATTGCTGTTTAATAGCGTCGCCCCGTTAGACGATACGGCCGACTTCCCGATTTTCTAAAAATCACAATTTTTAAAAATCTAAGAAAAGTTACACATGTAATAATCAAGGCCAGAAAACCTATATTATTGCTGTTTAATAGCGTCGCCCCGTTATTCACATTACGAATCGCACGAAAATAAGCATTTCGAATGTATGAAAAAAATCGTTTTCAAACACTGTAATGTTTCCGTGGGTATCGCACGGGAAACTGGTGTTCAAATGTGCAAGTGTATCACTAATAATTAAGTTGGAGTGGCGACGTGTGGGATCAACTACCAACAGCAGATTCCAGGCAGCCTCTTGACTTATCATCTGGGCTATCTGCCCAGATTTGAACAGGTGTCAAATACTGATGGCATCAACGCCCAGGTGCACCAGCCTGCGCTCGCTTTGGCCGGACAGGCAGGCAGGGGGGCTGCCTAGACGCTGTTGCTCAAAAGTAGAAATGCAACAATCAAATACTTTCCTACAACCATATTTCTATTATCTGTTATATTATACATACAGTTCTCATGAGCGAGGTGTGGCAGGCTCAGGGAGCTGCCTAGATGAAGAAACCAATGCATCAGTCCATATTGCGACAACGCCCTCTTTAAGTTGTCCTTCTCTACAAACTTCTGATCCTAGTGCGTTCTTGGCCTGGTAGATGCTATCCTCTTGGCTACACGATGAAGCGACCAGCCCCGTCTAAGCAGTTCCTGATATACAGGAGTAGAGAAGAATGAGTAAATGGACGTGGCATTGGCATTGCTTCTATTTTGTTGTGCCTCATGTTTGGTTGATATAGTCAATTGTTAGGTGACATGGTTGTAAATTTTGTTTGTGTCCCATTCGGAGCTGCCAATTCACCATGTAACAAAGTACGACATTGACAATGCATAGGGGGGGGGGGGGGGGGGGGACAGAAATACATATTTTAGACTGTATTATCGATAAGTTGTCCAATTCAGATGGGAGTTGGAATTGTGGAAGGCGAAAAGGCATGACAGAGCAAACAGAAAACAAGAGAAGGGGAACTTACTCATAGTTTAATCAAATCTCTCAAATGGCTTCAACCTCCTGTTGGCTCCCCCCCCTGTCTCGGCCTTTGGGTAATACTTTTCGCCCCTAGACACACGAGCCAGCAGGCGTACGGGGGCCATGTCTGCAGCTCGTTGCAGTTGTATTCCTTGTCCATAGCAAGCTGAGTGAGGATGCTCTCTGGCCCAATGTCCTTCTTCTTCTTTAAAGGACCTGCTCCATGTCCATGGTGAAGCACTCGATGCCCTCAAGAAGCTGCTCCTGCGTCACTCCATGTGTGACTAATTGACGATGATCCATGCCTCGGTCCTGAACAGGAAACCACATGAATTTTTCTTTTATTATTTTATTTATTTATCAGGATTGATAGTTACACACATAACATTTTGTATTTACATGTATAATAATTAACCTTCTGCGGAGTGCTTACAAATTGGGTATCATTCATTGCGCATTATGACGACTGGTGACCAAAAGCAAAATGACGGTATTACATTAATGAAGGGGACAATGGCATGATTATGAATGTCTAGAGACAGCCATGTAAGAATTTAGTCTCTTTGTAACCTGGACTGGACTTGTCTCCTTCATCCTGACTTGTGAACAAATTTCATAGAAGTCAAACTTAAGGAAGTAGCGGGATGTAGTGATCAGGGTACTACTAAGCGCGCGCGGCGAGCGCGGCCCGCGCTGCCTTTTTGAGCCCATCTGCGCGTTTCGCGCAGTTTTTATCAACCCCTGTGCGCGGAGCGCGCTGCTTTTTTGAATATCACAGCGCTTTCCTATTTTCACTCACTCAGAGAAAGCGCAGAAAAGCGCAGAAACCGCTGTCCCCACGTGCGCTTTCTCATTTTTTGAGTGTGAATCATTGAGTGACTCAAGGGCTGGATTGCCCTCTGGGATTTAAATTGTGTGACAGCCAATGACCATCGGTTATCGCCATGGAAGCTGCCAGGTAGGGGGACTCTCAGGCCGTCGAATTTGAACACTAACAGAAACAACCGAACAGACATCCTGATAACTGAACCTGTAGGCTCTGTCGAAGCAGTTCTAACGTCTTCAAGTCCCTCATCCCTTCTCGAGGGATCATTCAGCGCTAACGCTCCTAAGCCCCGCCCCTGCCCCAGCCCCGCCCCGCCCCTGCTGTCGCCATTTCGTCACTGCTCTAGTCTGATAGTCTCCTCCCCCCGCACCAAACGAAAGTTTGTTTGCTTCTGAATCGACCAGTCGAGTAGTCAAACCTGCCGAATTGCTGAAAAATTCAAGTTTCTAAACTACTCCTTTTCCCCTGTGCAGTCCTCCTCCCACTCCTCCTCCATCGCCTGCTGCTCCTCCTCGCTCCTCCTCCACGCTCCTCCTCCTCATGATGAATGCCCTCTGGCCTCCCGTTCCACGTTCCTTGTTTGCACTCGCCTTTTGCTCATTTGCTCTCGTTCGTTGTTGCCCGCGTGGAATCGAACCGAGAAGGAAGCTGGATGAAGGGGTGGGACAGGCCGGGGCGCATGTGATGGCCGGCGGGTAGGGGGGGGGGGGGGGGGGGGGGGCGGGGGGGCATGCGACCACGCTTTGCCTCTGCCTGGATGCTGTCTCCATAGTCGGCTTAACTGTCTTGTATACCGTGAACCGAGTGTCAGCCTATGCGATTCGACGCAGTTTCTCGAGTCGTTTCTGCCTACTACGCGCTATCCTAAACTCCTGATCCGATCGTTCCAGCCCTCTACTCCAGAGCGCAGAAAATAGCGCACAAAAAGCGCAGAAAAAAATATATCAGAAGAGTGAAGAAAGCGCAGTTTTTTTTTTTTAAGGAGCGCTTTTTTTTCACCGCGCTGTAGTTTTTGGGGGCTGTGATCTCACTGCGCAGTTTTATTTTGGAGCTGTGCGCTTAAGCGCTGGTCAATTTGGCCATAAGTAGTACCCTGGTAGTGATATGCAGGGTTTATAGGCAAGGTATGCTAGAAGGTGGTGAAGTATGTTCCAGTGTGGGATGGTGACCGACGACATGACAATTTATGTGGCTAGTTGGGAAGTTACAAACAGCAGAGTACAGGATACGTAAGAATTTGTGCTGTCAATTCCGAAAACTGTCAAAATGTCACCCTACCTAGAACTCGCGGGAGTAAGACCACGGGAGCTTCTTCAAGGCAGCATGTGGTTCTGTAAGCCATTTAGATGGGATGGAGTTTGATCGTACATCTCGACGTCAAGCACAGAACCTGCGAGTTTGTCGGAGGAAAAGGTAGTTAGGATCAGGATCCGTGGTCGACGTACCCTCCTACCAAACTCACGTTGTTGTTCATGATCTGCGGTAATAGCCAGGAAAGACAAGAGCAGCAAGCGGATGCAAGGCAAGGGCAAGCGGGAAGCTGGCTGCTGACGGTCCAGAAATCGTGCGATTAACTAATGTTTTCGAAAGATTGCTTGAGCGCCGTGGGTTCGTGTAAGCGCGATGAGTGACATCAAGCAAGCAAGAAGATGCTAACAAGAAGTAGGGTTGTTAGACGAGTGCTTCTTCTTCGGAGCGTTGCCTTATGTGTTTGCTTTTAATAGATAGAAGCAGAAATGAAGATACATGGAGCCTAAAAAACAGGAGGATGTAAATCCATTCGCACCTCAAAGCAGTCTTTCTTCAGCCGTTCCCGGCTTCGCTCATGGCACGTTCGCCGTTTCCTTGACCCTTGGAGCAGAAGCTGATTAGCCGCGATCATGAATGTCACCTCAACAGGAGCCCCCATTTCCAGGAAGAACCGGAACTTGTCGGAAATATCGGCATCCGTTATTGCACGATATAAATCAATACAACTGAACGACTTCAGGCGTGGTATAAGGATAAGATATTTTATTTGGGCCGCCCCCCAGAATTGCTGACGCCAACGATATCGTTTAAGGCGTAATCTAGCGGTGCCCATATTTTATCTGCCACGTCGCTACGATTGGCAGCAATACAGGGGTCCGACAGCGAAACACCTCAGGTCGACGGCGACGAAGCTAATACACCCTACAGCTGGCTTTCTCAACATTGTTATTTTAATTCTATATAGATACATAGATGCGAGGATCCTGCATAGATGCACGGATTAGCACGGTTTACGTATTGCCAAAGTACGACCAGTGCGGTGTAGAACTCGAAAATACTCCCGGGATCTGCTGACTACTCACATCGTCAAACCGTTCAAATTGGCTCCGTCTCGCGCGTATATTTTTATCCAATATATAGGCTAGCCCGGGCTAGCCCGGGCCAGCCGGTATGTCACTCAATTCAAATTCTTGCTCCCGCGAGTTCCGGGTAGGCTTCTCGCCCTAGCCCCCCATCCCCCATCCCCCCATCCCCCACCCCCCATCCCCCCATCTCCCATCCCCCATCCCCCATCAAGAAAAAAGCTAGATTTCTGCCCGCATGCGCATGTCCATTGAGATACTCGCAATTCCGTCCGCAATAATCCCAACCCCAAGCGGATGTTCGAGATACGCTGTAAGAGACAGTGGGGCTGATGATCTGTCGCGCTCGAGGCTGGAAGCTTCTCGTGCGAGCTCGCTTTGGAAAAGGAGTCAACTAACGGTGCATTTCTTCCTTCCATTACTTTCGATCTTTCTTCCCCTCGTCGGGATTATCCGGAGCCTCCCTGCATGCATACATACGGGAAACACCTTGCTTGACAGTCCAGACTTTATCGCGAAGGAAAATGTCATGGAGCGGGCAGCCGTGCAGCTAACCACGGCGAGGATTCGACATGACCATGCCGATTTTCTGAAGAAGCGTGGTCGTAAAGCGATGGAGGACGCCAAGTATGCGGAGGCCAGGGATGCCAGAGATACGGCAGCAGCTGAGGATGCCTTGGATGTGGAGGAAGCCGAGGGATTAATTCTGCAAACAATCGGTCTCGATGAGGATGCTCGTCATCAGTTCAGATCATACACTTTCATCAGCCCTACGTAAGTATTGCATGTAATTTGACATGACTGGGCTGTGGTTGGGCATACATCGTTTTGCTCCCTTCAGGCCCTTCTGTAAGAAATAGTTCAGAAAGAGAAGCCCATTTTTTGTTTGTTTTTAGGTTGTGAAAGCGACACGGAGGATTCAGTTCGAATGGTGGTGCCACTCCTACAATATGCAAAGTAGGCGCACTTAGGGCTTGAGATATGGCGGGCCTACTTGGTGCCTACTTGTAGTAGTCCCGTTGTCCCGCACGTGCCGCCGTGGTTTAGTGGTTTTCATGTAACAGGGGTTCTGATTTGCAGCCTCTAAAAGCTTCAATTGTGCCTGAACAATCGCCTGATCCATTGTCTGAAGGTTGTCATTATGAATTTACGCAACACTCTGTTGGGGTTGAAGGCGATCGCTCCTTCCAAGCTGAAGGTTGTCTCGCTGTATAACGATGACGCGTTTGTGAATGGTTGCTCTTCTGTTTGGCGCAACGCTTTCCCTACGAAGCTATTGACGTTCGCCCCGTTGTGTGTGAGTATGGCTGTGGCTTCTCGTTTCTACAGTGGTCGCTTGCACCTCTTTTCATTCTCTTTGCGCTCCTTTAATTGAAGAACGTCTTTTGTTTGCTAATTTTATGCCTGACTCTGTTTTCAGGCTATTCGCAACCCCGCGCCTGGCTTGCCGGTAGCTATGCCACCCAGGACGTTCATTGGGGGTTTGGATGCCCTCGGTGTTTCAGGTTCGCTTATGGACCCGAGCAGAATGGATGCCGATTGTCTGATCCGCTCCGTGTTCCTTGGTCACCAGCATATTCCCAACGTGCGTACGATGGCAGATGCTTACTGGAGGCATGATCATGTTGACGCGGTCGCTATTGGCGGTGTTAAGAGTTGGTCAGGTATGTTTGTTGCATGTGCGCTGTGTCTGTCTAGTGATTTGTCTCCTATTATGTTTCTTGTTTGTTTTGACGATAGTTTGTGGATACGGGATGGTAGCCCGCTATCTATCTGTGGGTATTGTTGGCGGCTGGTTGCCAAGTCCTCGGTTATCGTTTTGCTTGTGTTCCCATCATTATTGCAGTTTCGGCCGCCATGCTTGTACTCGGTTATGCGTGTGTACAGGTTGTATGCGTTTCGCGTATTGCGTGTTTCAATATCCTCGTTCTGCCTCCCGTATGCAACCTTGTACATCCATATTGTCGTTTGCTTTCCTAGGATGACGCATGGCCGCCAGTTTGCACTAGTTCTGGTTCTGTGCTTCATACTCTTGTTTTGTTGCGTTGTGTTGAATTTGTCTAGCTTACGCACGTTTGGTTGTTGCTCGTCACTTGTTTTTGTATGTCTACTGCTTTAATTCATCTTCTCATCTTTGTAGCTAGTATTTTCGACTCGTTGTCTTCCCCCTTCTTCCCCTTCTCCCCCCCTCCCCCTTGTCGATTGAAATGAGTCAATTTTTTGGTGCAGGTTTTGCAGCGAGTCTTCGGAGAACGCTTATCGAAGAGTTCGAGGAGCAACAGGCTTCCGGTGCCGTATTGGGTGTCGAAGTTTCGTCCTGTCTGTTCCATTTGAAGCGCCTTCTTGCTCCTAATTCGAGTGAGGCGGACAGGGGCCATTTGCCTTACACACTTGCTCTGCTGCTCGGTGACATGATGTCTGTTCCTGTCATTGTCATCACTCAGAATGTGAGTTTGTGGTCTATTTGGGCATTAGTGGGATTAAGATAGTTGCTTTCCTTGCTTGTCTTGGGTCCATGCTTTATTAATGCATTTTTTAGTTTGTTCTTGTGCATGTTTGCAAACTGTTGGATATGTCTTGCTTTGTGAGCATATTCTTACTCAAGGATTTGGAGTAAAAAAAAGCTCTAAACAGGATGTCCCTAGAGCTTGAGTTGTTCATGCACGTAAGTCTTCCTTTGCTGTCTTTTGAGGCGACCTGAAAAGTACATAAAAATCATAGCCAGAACAGACACTCCAATACGCAATTATAAATCTAAACGGTACTTATGGTCTCATGGACTCATTATGAGTTCTTCTTGACTCCCCCTTGTGGCCTGTCTGGTTATGAACAGCGGTTATGATTTGTCTGGGGGGTTCGGGCGGCCTGGGGGGCTCAGTGGTAGGTGGGCAGTGGGGTCTGGGCTGGTTTTGTTTGTCTGTGTGTGGCTCTGTAGGTGGGTGGTTGTGGGTGGGTGTGCTGTGGGGGGTGAGGTTTGGGCTGGGCTTTCGGAACGTGGGAGGTGGGTCAGGGCTTGGGGGTGTGGGGGCTGGGCTAGTGTTTTGGGGAGTATGTGTGGGGGGGGTTAATGATTATTGCATGATTGAGGAAGCAGTGCTTATAGGCTACTCATACCAAGGCGTACTTGTATAGGTCTTAGAATGTCTTTTGGATGTCTGAGTAAAAATTTAGCACAAATACGACTGTGGTTTGACCCCCTTCTCCTACACCTTCCTGTTAAACTAGTGGTCAGAAAAATCTGAAATAGTGCTCAATAAGTCTCAAATAATTGTGTCATATACATTGCATTTATACATCTAATATGTTGATTGGCATCTATCACCTTCCTGTATTTGATGTTACGTCTTGTGAGAACCATTTTTTGTGGTATTGTTTGGACTCATATTTTATGTGTTCTATGTATTGCAGTGTGGTCCAGCGGAAGTTTCGTGTGGCGAATCGGCTTATGGAGTTCACAGCAACAAGATGTTTAGGGGTGAATTCGTTGGAGCTGTCAGCTTGGTCCTTAAGGGCAATCATTTCTACGTCTACGTCCCTGAACAAAATGTCATTGCTGCGTACCACGTCGATCTTGCTGTTGTGGCGGAGAGTGGCAGCATTGTACCCCCTACTTTGTGCTTTGGAGATCGCGTTGTAGGCAACCATGCTTGGGTGGAGGTTGCTACGGGTAGGTTATTTTTTCTGTTTTGACAATTGTTAATTTTGTTCTTTTAAGAGCGTGTTTGGGTGGTATGGATGAGTATGGATGGAGGAGACATAGATGGGTGATGTTAGCTGGCTAATTGGATATTAATTTGAGCGTCTTTCCCAGCCTGATAGGGATTTAAGAGGATGTTAGTGTATCTGCTACATAGTGAATACGTAGGATTCATATCAAATTTGTATTTGAGCCCTTTGTATTTTCTGTGAGAATATTTATTCTGGTGTGTGTGTTGGGAGGGGGGGGGGGGGGGGGGGGGCAGTTACTCTTAAGTTTGTATGTGTTTGTGGTGTTGCTGGTTTGTGTGTGGTAGTGCTCCTCTTTGTTCAATTTTTTTCTATGCGTTCATTTATCTATGTAATACTTTACTTTTGTTGTACTTTAAATTTAGTCATGTATTGTAGTTCTTGTTCATTTGGTTATCTTGTTTTGTGCAATCAGTATTTTGACGCATATGTGTTGTTTGTCTGATTTTGTGTGTGCACATGTGTGATTATTTAGTTGCATTATTTCTTTCTGCCTTATTTCCTTTGTGTGTGTGTTATGTTTCTTTGTTTGTATTTGTTCTAACTTGTTGCCTTCTTCCCCTTTGTTTCCATTCAGGTGGTGAGGCAGTTGGTGATGTGGACTTTGGTATGGTACCTGAAGGTGGTGGTGTTGGTGAGGGATGTGTTAGTGCCCCTGCAACTCCTGCCAAGGGTGGTGTGCAAGTTGCCAATCCTCTGGCCCCTTCTGTTGGAATGTGTTTGAGTGGGGGGGTGCCTGGAATGGATGCGGAAATTGTTGATGCAAGTGGTCGAACAAAAGACGTTCCTCTGAAAGGAAGCCCTATTGGTGGTGTTTTTCCTCCCGGGCATATTATAGACTATGCTCTTGCTGCTGCTTCTACCCCTACAGAGACCCCATGTCGCTTAGTTGTTGGGGCTGGAAGTTCTGTTAGTTCTGGTCTGTTGTCTGCACGACATGCAGCCGCGCATGTGAACCCAGCTAAAGGAGGCGTTTCATCCTGGTCTGCGGACAAGCCTGGCTTCAATGCTAACACCCCTCCTGTGTCACCTAGTCTAGGTCTTCCGAGCCCCACCCACTTCCTCCTTCCTCTCAGAATCCTCCATCTCCTCCCTCTCATCCCTGCTCCTTCATGGCAGCTGCTGAGATACCTAGTAGACGAAGCTTTAAGGCGACAATTGGAGCTGGAGGTCCTTTTTTCGCCCTAGCAATGTCTGCTCTCCGGCCGCCTTCTAACTTTGCTGCGAAGCTGCTTCGGCCAATTCGGCCGGAGCGACTGCAATTTCGCGGCTATGGGAGCTGCTCAGTGCCCCATTTGAGTGTTACAGACGCTCATGCGGTCTAATCCGCTACTCTGCCCCCTCCAGAGGTCAGCATAAGTGGTCAGCCTACTGGAGGGGGGCAGGCTATTCTCTTCAAGTTAATTTGGGACCACCCGACCCCCATCCTTAGTACTTCAGAAGCAGCTCTCTCCTGATTCCCTTCTTCCGAGCCCCACCCACTTCCTCCTGCCTCTCAGAATCCTCCATCTCCTCCCTCAAATCCCTGCTCCTTCATGTCAGCTGCTGAGATACCTAGTAGACGAAGCTTTGAGGCGACAATTGGAGCTGGAGGTCCTTTTTTCGCCCTAGCAATGTCTGCTCTCCGGCCGCCTTCTAACTTTGCTGCGAAGCTGCTTCGGCCAATTCGGCCGGAGCGACTGCAATTTTGCGGCTATGGGAGCTGCTCAGTGCCCCATTTGAGTGTTACAGACGCTCATGCGGTCTAATCCGCTACTCTGCCCCCTTCAGAGGTCAGCATAAGAGGTCAGCCTACTGGAGGGGGGCAGGCTATTCTCTTCAAGTTAATTTGGGACCACCCGACCCCCACCCTTAGTACTTCAGAAGCAGATCTCTCCTGATTCCCTTCTTCCGAGCCCCACCCACTTCCTCCTTCCTCTCAGAATCCTCCATCTCCTCCCTCTCATCCCTGCTCCTTCATGTCAGCTGCTGAGATACCTAGTAGACAAAGCTTTAAGGCGACAATTGGAGCTGGAGGTCCTTTTTTGCCGCGATTTTTTAGTGTTTTTTGGCCTTAGACAGGTGTTGTGCTGTTGAGACTCATTCCCTCTTTCTTGAATTCTCAGTCAGCAGGTCTCCTTTTGAAGGTCTGCATTGGTCAGCATCTTCTTGTTCTCTACTTAGAGACTTGCCGATTGGAGTGTGACATTGGTTGGAAACCATAGCGATACAGTTTGTCTTAGCATTTTGCTGCCCAAGAGGGCTGGATAGTAGTTTTTGGGGGTGGATCTGCTGCTCCTGCCCTGAAGACTGTTTTTGTTTGCTTTTTCCCGGACCTGTTTATCAGTAGCATGCCCAGCTTTGGTCTTCTTCCTTACAGAGCTTGCTGGTCTGCATTGGAGAAGAAGTGGCATGCTACTTGACAGCTGAGCTGGCACGCCGGTCTGCTGATGGAGTGATGCCCTGATGCACTGGACTGTTATAGGAGTGATGCTCTGTACCGTGTTGTATCTTGCGTCTGCAGGTTCAGGAGGCTTACTTAGGAGCTACATAGTTTTTGTTACCTTGTTACCGCTACCTTTGAACCGTAGACATGCCGCGTTTGGTTGTCTTTGCAGAGCTTGCTGATTTGCAACGGCGACCTAGTGGCTTGATACTAGGCTGCTGATAGACTGCGCTGACATGCTAATGGAGTGATGCCCTGATGCACAGGCTACCGGTTTATTTGCTAGCTGCTTTAGTGCGCCTTTAAGGTTTTTCCTTGCTGGTCAGTGGATCTTGTGGGGGTTCTACCCTTTCACCGTCCAGGACGTTTTCTAAGGAGTTTGATTTGCTTCTTTCGATCTTTTTTTAGTTACCTTGTTAGTGTTAGCTTTGGCCCTGTCCTGTTTTTTGTTGCATGCCGAGCTTGCTGATCTGCATGGGTGACCTAGCGACATGTTACTAGGCTGCTGAGAGTATGTGCTGGTTTGCTAAAGGAGTGATGCCTTCATGCACTGGCCTGTTACAGGAGTGATGCCCTGCAGTGTTTTAATCTTAGATCAGCAAGACCTTCGGGTGCATGCCTTTCCTTCTTTTTCTGTGTTGCTCTTGGAGGTTACAGTGGTGTTTTATTGGTTGGGGAGAAACAGTGTTGCTTGGAGGTGGGGGTGGTGCTCGGAAGGCCCTTTGTCCTTTGTCCTCCTAGTAATTAGTTTGTGTCCCTCGTTCTTTTGTCCCCTAGTCTTTTCGTCTTTTGTCTTGGATCTTTTGTCTTAGCGGACTTTTGGTGCATGTCTTCTAGTCTTCTTCTTTGGTTTTTCTTCCTTGGTCACATAGGGCTAGGTTTTATCAGATGTTCCCTTTCCTGGTTCCTCCGTATGTAAAAAAAAAAAAAAAAAAAAAACCTAGGCTTATGGGTGGCTGTCATGTGATTCTTCCTCCTCTTCCGCCTAGGCATGGATTTCCATCGCCTTCAGTGGACAAGTCTCGTTTGCATGCAAGAGGTTCTACTGCGTCTCCTATGAGGGTTGACTGTGACGGTTTTTCTCTTCCTTCAGTCCCGTCTTGGTGTGTTTCCCCACCATCAGCTGAGCCTGTGAATGGGCTAGCTTTGGCACGGGGTTCCTTCTCTGCACTTCACGATTTGGAGGCTATTGATGAGATTGCTGCGTCTGATGACTTTAAGAACCGGATGTCTGTTGAAAGGGGATCTGAGCGAGCGAGGAGCGCTGCTCTGGGTCATGGTTCTCCGTCTTCACATTCTGAAGGTATGCCTGATTTATAATAGGTGTATGATTGCAAATACATGTGCATCATCCTGATATGGTTTGAATTGTATTGACAACTGTTTGAGTTTTGCTTGCAAGTTCTGCTTTCTAAATTTAGCATGCCATTATCTGAATTTGGCTATATGTTTTTCCAGGGTTTGTCTCCTCTGGAAGTGATGGCTCTGCAAGGCGTAAGGGATCACCACGTAGGCGGAAGAGGCGGCATAATGGTTCATCGGGCGGTGGGAGCCAAGGACAGGTCTGCGATGTTGATTTGAGCATGTCCCAACCGCAAGATGATGATGGTATCCAGCCATCAATGGGTACATGTTTTTGTTGTCCATGCCTGTGATGTTGTATGTTTTTTGTTTAAATTATTGTGCTTGTCTTTTTTGATTTTTTCTATAGTATTATATCTGTCATGAATGATTGTTGTGTATGTACTAGTTGTTCTCTCTCACTTGTGAATGTTTGTTAAAAAATGGTAATGAATGCGTTGTGGGCTGTGGTGCTACGTGTGTCAGACTTTATAGGTGGGGAGCGGTCTTCTTCTTGAACTGGTGTACTTACCATGGCGGTTGATGATGACTAGCAGCGCCAAGAGTGACTGAAGGGGGATTAAACCCCCGACTCTTCATCCTCTTGCGATTTTGTTACCACTAGACCAATGTACATCACTGAAAGGGGCTTTATGTTTGTTAGGATATGTAATGACTTGTTCTTTTTACTGATGTGTTTCTAATTGCTTGTATTTTGTCTTTTCAGATTTCGGCACTCCTCTAGATGGTGCCTACGACGATCCTGGTTCTGATGGGATGGTGGAAGGGTTCTTGGATAGTGTTGATGATTTCGTTGATCATGAGTCCAGTGAAGAAATTCTCCAAGGTATGTGTGTGTTTTGTACTCCACATATGATATTTCATACTTTGCTGTTCGTGTGATGTATTTGTTTGCTTTGCGTTATTGCTTAAACCTTTTCCTCAGTATACATTGTTGTATGTGCTCTCGTGTTTGTTTATTTTTTTTGTATTGTTCATTCCTACCGTATTTTACCCTTTTCCAGGTCTCCGTCTTTGCGCTGATATTTTCCAAAAATTATATCTGTCTGACGATGATAATGACGCGGACAATTTGATTTTTAGCGCATGCGATGTTGATGATGGTGCTCGATGCGGAGGTCGTGATGATGTGGTTGGTCAGGGGGGTGTTTCTGGTATGGTTGTTCCACCTAATAGGGGTGTTAGTCATGCTGAGGATCCTGTGGTTCATGCTGAGGATACTGTGGTCCATGGTTGTGATGTAGGTCTTGGTCATGCTGTGGTCGAAGTTGCGGGAGGGGTTTTTGATTGCAATGGTTGTGGTGGTGTTGATGTTGGGGTAGGTCTTGAAATGGTTGATGGTGTTGAGGTTGGTGCTGGTCATGATGTGGATGATGGAGAGATTGGTCATGCTGTGTCAGATAGAATTGATGAGGTCGCTGAATGTGGTGTGGTTCAGTGTAGTGTTGGCCGTTGTTTGGTTGATGGTCTTGCTGTTGGATGTGGATCTGATGAGGTTGTTGGTGGGTGTGCTCATGATGTGCTTGCTGTGGGCTCTGTTGGTAGTGTTGTTGATGTAATGGGCGTACCTGCTTCCCAACGGATTTTTTATTTGACTGAAATCTTACGATAAATATTGTAAGATCGTTTTCGCAAATTAATTGATTTAGCTTTTTTGGTGGCTTTTACGAAAATATCTTACAATTTATTTTGTAAGATTGTTTTGTTGTATTCCGAAGAAAGAGACTATTCCCTTCAATTTCAATTGTAACATTGATTTGCTCGTTTGGAGAGAGAGAAAGTATTCGAATACAAAATCAATTGTAGAGGACAGTCAAGAGGAAGGTGAAAGCTGTTTACAAAGTCTTGAACGCATTGCTCATAATTATTTATCTCACAACTCACAACTCAACAGTTCAAAATTACAACTTAGTACTTACGACTCCGAAATCTGTACTTATGTGTACCTCATAATTTATAACTCACAACTCAGAACTTATATGTACCTTATACAAGTCAGAACTAATAACTCCTAACCCAGGACTTATTATTCATAATTTCATACCTCATAAGCTCATTATGTACATAACACAAATTTAAATCCTGAAATCTGCAACCTGCCATCCTAGAATCCTGAAATCACTCAAAATGTGTGTTGGATGGTGCAAACAAGTACACTCGTGAAACTTGTGCACAATGCTAATGTTGCACTGCTGCCAACAAGTCCATTGGTGCTAACTTCTGCACTTAGTGCTGACAGATCATGTGCTAACTGACGCCATGGTGCTACCTCATAAGCTCATTATGTACAACACAAATTTAAATCGTGAAATCTGCAATCCTAGTCTAGTGCACGATGTTACATGGTGCCCTGATGCTCAACCAAGTCCATTGGTGCTAACTTCAACACTGGTGATGGCAGGTTTAGTGGAGCTAGCTTACTGACTCGCTAGTGCTAACTGGCACATTACTTGTGTTGCTCTGGGAACAAGTTGACACGATACCCATGGAGGGTCCATTCTAACTTCCTGGAACTCATCAGCCCTTTTACTGTTGCTGCACTGATGCAGCTTTCCAGAACCTTCTCCTTGCAGGCCTCGAACTCCTCGTCAGTCCAATGTGCGTTCTTCTCGCGAAATGTCTGGAGACACGTCTGTAGCTTTTGCATCATTTCCTCATTGGGCTCAGCAGGGTGGTCGCGAAACTCTGCGTCGATGTCTTCCTGAACCAGTTCCGCCGTCCTCGCCCTTGTTTCATCATCTGCATCAGTACAGGCTTCGAGACGTGATATAATAGCCTGCTCCGTTTTTGCAAACATGTTCAACCGCCATGCAGCAGCCCCATGCTTCTGAGTGATACAGTCCAAGCCAATGGCGTTCCTCCTCTCTAGCAAAGCCGCTAGCATGCCCGAGGCATCGCCAGCTTGCATGCACATCACATAGTTGCCAACGGAGCTAAGCTCCCGCACAAGGTTACGGAATTCGGCGACACTTCTCCAGCGGTATCCAACTTGTTTGGGACTCATCGAGCAGCCGCTAATGTCGGGGCGTCCAATGGCACTCTTCTGTACGTCAATAGGCGGTAGGAAGACCGTGATGGCAGCGGCAAGACCAGAAGAAGAACTGGAAGCTTTCGAGGATGGGCCCGCTTGTCCCGCACCTTGATGCAAGATCCCAGAGATGGCGATGCTGGTGGAATGTGTCTTGAAGTCTGGCCCCATGCGTGTAATGTGGGTAAGGCGAATGTCAGCCACGCCAGCTTCTCTGAAAGCCACAAGGAACCTGCTGCCTTCCTCTTGGTTGGTGTACACGACCACATGGCACACTGAGGCAAACTTCCGATTCTGGTCTGCTAAGTTCCGCAGCATGTCGATCACATCAGTCGAACTCCAAGAGTCTTCATCGACGAGCCACAACGGTCCCTTTTCATCGCCAGGGAGACAGGGGTCGATGATCACCAAGTCGATCAGTTTGCCAGGCACCTGCAAGAGTAAACGAAATATGTACAAGTCAGTTAGATTATGGGTAGGAAGACAAGTTGAACAACGTGATGCTCCCGACTATGATCGGAAGGATTATGTGTAATGGATTTTGAAGTAGTGAAAAGACATGCTTAACACATCATCCTCCCGATTATGATCGGGAGCGTCAACTTTTCAACTTGTAGTCTATCATTTTAAACATCTACGCACCTTACGGATGTCATCACACTAGAATGTTGTACAGGTGCGCGCTGACTGTTGCCGTCTCTAGCTGGACCCGACCGGCTCCAATCTGGTGGTCAGCGTCCATGAACACTGCTGTAGCTGCCGACATCAGGTGTGGATACATCTGTCCACCATCGTAGAGACGGAAAAAGTCTTCGGAAGGCTCTCCCCTTTTCCACACTGGCAAATCACCGTACTTTACCCTCAATGACAACAAGAACTCCTCTGTCAGGTTCGACATCGGAATCCCTGCTGCTCCATCTTTCCTCCGCCTTGTTAAGTCCATGACGAGGAAACCCACGACTCCCCTGATGATGTTCAACGCATCGAGATGGATACTGCGAGGCGGAATGGGGTGTGCGAAAAGCAGTTCACGGCAGGCCTCGAGGAACTTGGACATATCATCACATATTGGTTGTTGGAGGCCGTCTGTCGCCATTGGGTACTTCTGGTCAGGCTGAACTAGCAACTTCATGTCGTCAATGCTAGCGGCCAGGGTTCTGATACTCAGTGCCTGGTTTTCTTGCTAGACCCTTGTCCTGATCACAGAAAACCACCTGTCGAGAAGCTGGTTTAGCGCTTCCTTGTCTGTCGCAAAACTCAGCAGACCTTCCACTTGCGTGACCTCGGTGATGGTTAGCTTGGGCATCAAAACTTCATTCCTAGGTGGTATACCATACCATTCCCTTCTCTGGGCGGTATAGTCCCTCAGCCACCTGGCGAAGACCTGATGTGCGGGAATCGAAGCATCGGCCATGCCCCCGATCAAGATTTCAGAAGCTGCCTTGCTGCTGAAGGCGATGCCACCCAGCGAAAGGGGTTTGTTGGTAACGGCGGGTTCCGCGTTATTGCCCAAGAAGGCGTGCATGTGCGTGAAGCCCTTTGCCTCAAGGTCAAGCGGCGAACCAGAATTGAAGCGTAACTTCAAGTCGTCACGAAAGGACACAGGCGAGACATTGTGTTGCTTGAGAAGCCTGTCGATGATGTAGATGACGAAGCCCGCTGACACTTCTGTCTTGTAATGAACCAACGAAGCCTTGTATGCCGATGCAAAAGACTGCGAATAAAAGAGTTTTCTTGTCATGATAACGATCATACTAGGAAGCATCTCCCGATCATAATCGGCAGCATCATCCAATGCAAGAAGGGATTCGCCGTCAATAACTAGATATGGCACACGCACAGTCCTCCCGATCATACTCGGCAGCATCGTCCAAAGCGAAAAGTGAATCTATGTCAATAACGAGATATGGCACACCCACAGTCCTCCCGATCATACTCGGAAACATCGTCCAATGCGAGAAGTGAATTGCTGTCAATAACGAAAACGTGACCTTGTCCACTTCGTCCTTGATCTTGAAAGCTTCATACTCGTGGACATACAAGTCGTCGGTCACGGACTTCAGGAAGAACTTCAGCTCTCCAGATGGCAGCTTCATAGTTTCCTTCATGTCCTCAACGAGGACCGACCTCATCTTGTCCTTAGCCTTTCCCTTAGCCCTTTTCCCATGGGATCCAGGTGCAGCTTCCTCGTCGTCCCCCTCCTCTTCCTCCTCATCGTTTGGCGGAGGCGGAGGCTCCACGTTCTGTAGGCGCTCAACAAAGTGGTCGGCCCCGATCTTCTCCCGGTCGTCCATGGAGGACATGATCAGAAAAGCCATGTTGTAGGACTCTTCGTCCAAGCTCACGACTTTGAAGCGTGGCACGGTGACACCCCCCTGGCTAGCAACAGCCTTCGTCAACTTCTCGTCCCCGGTGACACACAGAGTTTTGAAGTTGTTGTACTTGTCTGACTGATGCCCCTTCTCAGTCCGAGCGGGACAGCCTGCATTAAGGTACAATTCACGCCACAGGAAGGTAGAAACCAAAAATGGCTGAGAGTCGTACCCCTCAGTCGACTGGCCGCTTGTGTTGTGCAAAAGGGAAAGAAGGCGAGCGTTCTGAAGCTTCTCGTTGTACGTGGCACCCTCCACCTGTGAAAACCGGTACACGAAGCAATTGCGCAGAGGAATTTCACCAGGGCGGTTTGCTGCCCACTTGATGAAGGCTTTGGAGCTGTGGTACCCTCCGATGATCCATGGCTCGCCTAACTCCCCTTTCACATTGGAGATGGTGTTGAACGTCTGTTCCAGCCTGCTTGGATCTTGGCAGGCTTAGTTTCTTTGAGGGGAAGGGGCAAAATGGACGCTACCCCTTCCCCAGGAATTGGATTGGGCATACACCACTGGGTTGAGCCTATGTTGCCGGTACCTCGACGTCGACAACTAGATTTCGAGAATTCCAGTGGCAACGAGGCGATCGAAACCGTGCCAGCCGAAGAGAGCGACACAGTTACCAACTCTGATACCGTGAATCAATTCGACAAGCTTATTACCTGTAAGTGCAAGACTCATGTCACTTGGTACTCCCACAGGATGTAATTCGCGAACGACGAAATGAATTCGCCGAGCTCGAACCTGCCGAAAGGCAACGTCGATGCTACATCGAATTGAATGCACTGGCAAGCAAGCGGGATCGCAAGACAGGGACAAGGAGTGTGTCGACAAGGTAGATTGTAATTTGAAATTTGAAATTGTTACATCCGTGTAGAACCGTTACTCACAAAGGTAGGTTGTCAATAATTTGATCTTGCGCCTGAAGCGCCTGATGCGCTTAAAGATTTTTGAAATGCATTATGACTCGAACTTAACGATTCTTTTGCTCGTTCAGGATATTGGGCGTTGACGTTTGCAAGTCATTTTATCAGGCTGCATCCGTAATCGGTTCAAATGCATGGCTAGCGATAAGTGGTCAGATCAAAAACAACAGAGAGTAAGTTATCCCGAATTCTCATGTGGTTACAGTGCACTTTGCTTCCTCCCGATTATGCTCGGGACAACAGAAAACATCAGGCAACCGTATAATGATCCATTCTACCCTCCCGATCATGCTCGGGAGCATCTATAACAATAAGCGACCTAACCTCGTTCCATTGGACCCTGTCTAGGTTTGAACCTGCTGTGAAGGTGAGGAGGAAGAGGAGTGCATCCGCAGTGTTGAGGGACAATTTCAACGCTGCGATGAAATCTCTTGTAGATGAGTTTGGGGAGTCAATGCCGCACCAGACTTCTTATGCTCCAGGATCTAGAGGAAGGAAAAAATCTAAGGTCATGCGCCCTTTGATTTTTTTACATTGCGGCATATTTCAAAGCAAGCAAGCTGTCTTTAGGGACATGAAGAAGAAGGGCATGGTTCCTCCCAGAACATTATACAGCAGTTTGCGTAAACTATGGCATGCTCATTGGTGGAACGTGAAGATAAAGACCTGGCAGCCTTTCGCCTTTTGCCAAGCTCTAGGCCCCGATCTTGACCCTGACCTAGATCGAGCCCAAGCCCAAGATCAAGACCCTGCCCCAGATCAGGATCAGGTTCCAGATTTGGACACAGCACACGACAACGTTCCAGATCTAGGGCTAGATCTGGACCAAGATCAAGGTCCAGATCTGCGCTAAGATCCAGATCAAGATCTAGATCTTGATACTGTCTCTGTCTTCATTCCTGTTGTACATGCCCAGACCAGTCTTTTAGGTTTTTGCTTTGCTTCCAGTTGTCTTTCTTCTTTTCTGGTTGCCTCCCTGCTTTTGGCTTGTTTTTGCAGTTTCTCCCTTAGTTTGCTTCCCCTAGTTCAGTTTCCACCCTTATTTGCCTCCTTAGTTTCCCCCTTAGTTGCCTCCTTAGTCCCCCCCCCCCCCCCCCCCCCCCTCCCCCCCTTTTTTCTCTTAGTTTCTCGCATAGTTTTCCTTTTAGTCCTCCTTAGTTTGCATCTCCTCTTTCAGTCTTCTGATCCGGTGACGGTTAGAGGTTGCAGTGTTATGGCCCCCCCCTTCATAGGTCTTTTTTCTTAGTAGTCCTAGCCCCTTCTCTTGGGCTTCCTGTTTTTGGCTTCTTCCTTGCCTCTCTGGTTTGTTTGTCTTCTGTTCTCGTCCTCCTTTGTCCCTTACGTCGCCCAGGTGGTGTCCGTCCCTTAGCTGTCCCTTAGCCGTTCTTGTCTTTTTCTTTGGTCTTTTCTCCTTGGTCACAAAGGGCTAGGTTTTATCAGTTGCGCCTTTTCCTGGTTCCCCCCTTTGTAAAAAAAAAAAAAAAAAAAAATGCGACGACTACGTCAAGTACCGAGCCAGACTCTTGACCACTACGTTTCAGCCAGCAGTTGATGAACTTCGTCAGAGTCAGGCTGTGCACCGTAATCAGATTTCCATTGGTCGGCGTAGGTATGACATCCGTGAAAAACTGTCTGAACAGTATCCGAAGCTCTTCTTGCACGCATCCGCTGATGCAATGGACAACAAGAAGACTAATCTTCCTCAGTCACGCCACTTCTCACATACAAAGAAGACCGCAGGAGGTGAACTTCTAAAGACACGCATCATGGGTGAGTACAAATACAGCGCATGTAGGACATGTCCTCCCGATCATAATCGGGAGCATACACAGTAATTAAAACTTGAAATGATTAATTAACAAAATAATGCTAATATTCTGACTTCGTGTTTCCTTCTATGTTAACTCAGGATTATTCTCCCAGGGAAGAGGCTTCATTGGTTATTGGGCTTTGCCATTGTACTCGCAGTCCATCAATCTGACTATATCATGCTTCCAACATTTCTTCAACCGGGTCCTTAAAGAAGAGGGGCAGCTTCCACCGTATTGCTTCTTGCAAATGGACAACGCGGCAAAGGACAACAAGAACGCTTTCATGTTCGCATGCTTGTCCTTGTTGGTTGAGATGAACTGGTTTGAGGAAGTGTACGTCCATTTCCTCCCTCCCGGACACACACATAGCAATCTTGACCAAAAGTACTCAATGATCTCGCAAGGGTTAAAGAACATGGAAGTGTACACCCTGGACCATCTGATGGGCATTGTTGGTAACCTATTCAAGAGAATGGGCCCTTACACAAGGCAAGACGTCGTGACCTCTATAGGGGACTTCTCCGCTGTCCTCCTAGACAACGTTTACAAGTTGTTCGGTCATGGCACTAGCACCGTCAAAGGAGTTAATCGCCGTTTACACGCATTCAAGATAACGAAAGGTCCCAACGGGAGAGTCGGTAAGAATACTTGATATACTGATATTTACAAATTAAATGCTACCGTGCGTGTATGTACTGTCTGCACAATGCTCCCGATTATGCTCGGGAGGAATACGGGTGTGCCATGTCCTCATTGATTTACATGTACAGTCTTCAATAGAAATTAAATGATACAAAGGAAGTAGTACCTAGGACCTAGGATGTATTATCCAAGGGATGCTCCCGAATATAGTCGGGAGGAATATGGGTGTCCTAAATGATTCACTAATATACAATACATGTTTGCACACCAACAATTGCAGGGGTCTGTTACAAGGAGTATGACGAGTCAGGATCTTGGAGAGGACAGTGGGACAATGACGCTGAACCTATTTACGTCCTCCAAGGCTTCCCACTGGTGGACACCGGTACAGTATTTAAGGAAGCCCTCAAGATCAAGATTGAAGAGCTCGAGAATATCGAGGCAAACTGGGCGGCTGTCTGGAAGACTAATCATAACGAGAAGCCCGGCGGCGACGTCCTTGCAGGCCACGTGGCCGATGGTCCTGTACAAACCGCCGGTGACGACCGTGCAGGACCCGTAGCTGATGTCCGTGTACGACACGCAGCGGAGGACCTTCTAGAACCAGCAGCCGATGACCAGCAGCCGATGGATGAACCAGCAGCCGATGGCCCATCCCATGCCCAGTCCTTCAAACATATTGCCGAGAAGCTTCGTGAAACTTGGGAAGCCAGCAATAAGTGGTGGACTGATTTCTTCAACGTTGAGAAGAGTTATTGGAGCACTCAACCAGATGCTGTGACTGGGGAGTACCCGAAAGACCAACATTTTGTTGACTTCCCATCGGAGTTGTCAGCAACCAGTCGTGTTCTGACACAGTCTGAGAAATCAATGGCCAAGCGCTTGATAGCAGCATTGGATGACTTGTCCATGGATGTGTCAGACATTTTACCTGCAAGTAACGAGATTGCCAAGACTATGAAGGTCGCACACACTTTGGAGACTAATATGGAAAGGCCAGAGGAGGAGGATATGTTGTACTTATATTCTTCACAAGGGACGAAGCCGGATAGAAGAATAGCCTACGAGCCCACTACTGATTTGGTTGTTGGTCATGTCGCTGTGGTCAAGGTACAAATGGATGACTCTAGCGGATTGAGAGGATGGGACGTGGTGGAGGTCAAATCACTACCAGTGAATGGAGAAGTGGAATGTGTGTATTTAAAGCCCTTGTACTCTGGGGCTCAGAAGTTGGTGTACACTGAAACACAATACCCAACTTGGCCAGAAGATTGGATGGACCACAAGCTTGTGCCTATTACCGTGGGGGTTAGGAGAAAAGCAACATGGACGGGCGATATTCCCATTGACGCATTTCAATTTAGCTGCGAACCCACCAAGGGTATGAAGATCCAGAGAAAGTACCACACAAGCATGCTCCTAGCTTGTCAATCCATTGAGAAGGACACCAGGGCAGAGGCTGTGCAATCGGATGGAGACCATGCAGACATTGCTGAGGAGGAGGAGATGGAGGAGGAGGAAGATGGGGATGGGGACATGGAGGAGGAGAAGGAGGAGGAAGAGGAGGACGAGGAGGGGGGGGAGGAGGAGGAGTAAGATGTTTGACACATAGCCGTTTTTTACTAATGAATTATACTTACGATTTTTATTGTAAGATGTAAAAGCTGAATTCTGCCTTCCGACTTATAACCGTCCGCTTTCCCTTTATTTCTTACAATTATAATTGTAAGACACGAATTGATGTTAACACCTTTTGTTACAAAATATGGCATTTCAACGTTGTAACATTCGCAATCTGTACGTTTCTCCGTCTTTCAAGCTCATTTCGAGCATATTTTGTCAAAATTGACTACAATCTTACGATTTTATCGTAAGATTGCATTTGGAAAGCATCAAAAGACCCCCCAAAAGTGATTGTAAGATTGGAAATCCGTTGGGAAGCAGGAACGCCCATTATGTGCGGGATGGTCATGACATGGTTGTAGGTGTTGAAGTTGGCGCTGGCCATAATGGAGTTTATGTGGGGGATTGTGGTGTTGTGCTTGATTGTATTGCTGTGGGAGCTGGTTGTGGTGTGGTAGATGTGGGGAACAGTCTTATCGCACTTGATGGTGCTGATGTTGGCTCTTGTTTTGATAATGTTGATGTGGGTTTTGGTCATGATGCGGTTGATGTGCGAGATGATGGTCATGTTGGTGGTGGTTCTCCTGGCGTGGTCGATGATTCGGATGTTGTTGGCGTTATTCTTCATGGTACTCAAGGCTGGGGATGTGTTGATATTTGTGATGACGTGAGTGATGGTAGTGATGATGAAATGTATCGTGTTGGTGTTGATTGTGGTGGTGAAACTGGTGTGCATGAATGTGTACATGGGAGCATAGGTACTGTTGATGGTGTTGATGTTCGGGGAGGCGGTTGTCATGCAGGTGACAATGTTGTTTGTGGTAATCAAGTGGATGATTTTGATCAGGTGGATGTTGACGAGGATGGTTACACTTCAGATTTTGGTGAGGTTTGAGATGATGGTAAACGTATTTTAACTGCTGATGATTTGTTGTTAATGTTAGAGGATCCTTTCTGGGCCAATACTCGATTTGGCAGGAACATGCGGATTCATGATTGGGGTTTGTATGACGATTTTGTGGTGAAGAAGTTCCCTCAATTTGTTGGGTCGTGGGAACCTCATAAACGCGTTTGGTTGTCGTTTATTGCGTTTATAAGGCCAAAAATTACCTCAAGTAAGCGATTTTCTACCATGCTGGAAAATGGTTTGGCAGTTGGGGTGAAGAAATATAAAAAATAGATTTCTGATAAGTTCAGGAAGGATCTGGCCTGTATCAATCATGCCTTAGTGAGGCATTATGGCTCTTCAGTGAAGCAATTTGAAGGAATTAACTTGCAAGAGAGCTTAAATTTCCACAAGTTTGTGGATCATGGTTGTTTGGAAGGGCTGTTAATGGGGGCTGTGTTTGCATTTGGATGTGTCACCGGTCAGAGACCTCAGACTGTTAGTAGTATCATGTTGAAGCATGTGACTGTGAATGTTGTCGAGGTTCTTTGTGAGGGTAAAAAAGTATTGTTTCCAGATGTTCGTATTTTGCTGGTTGATCAGAAGTTTGGTGATCAAAGTGGGTATAGGTCAGCGTCGGAGTGGTTGGGTGACGTATCTGTTGAGGGTCGTTCTCCTTGGCAATCGTTTAGCTATTGGGTTTATAAGATTCTGAATTTCAGGGGGGCCTTTGAAGGTGGTTGGGATCCGTTGAAAGGGAGCAAGGTTGGGGAAGTGTTGAAGCTTAAGGATGGAAGCTTGGATTGGTTTATGTTTTGTAATTGTGTAGGAGATGGGCACATGGATACGATGCCTGTGTCTAGGATTAAACTGGGTGCGTGGACTGGTAGGTTGTTAGAGCGTATGGGTAGTCTTCCAAGACCTTATAGCGCTCATCGGCGAGGCATGGTCACTAGGGCGCTTGTTGTGAACATTTTTAAGAATAAAGGCTTGGGGATAAGTGGTGATTTGGAGAATGCTTTGCTACGAATTGGTGGATGGGATCCAAATGATGGGCTGGGCGTAGCACTTACCAAGGAAAGCTTTTGGAGGATTTCTTGGATAGACAGGGCATTATGAATGGTTCAAGTGTGGGTAAGGATGTGTGGAAAGATAGGTGGAAGCTGTACAAGGGTTGTAAGCTTTCTCCTTCAGCTCTGATCATTCAAAAGACTAAACGGTGTAAGGGGGATATTGGTATGAAGGCAATAGCAATGTGTGACAATGATTACTTGATGCACATGCACAAGCTGAATGTTGCCGGACTGAAAGTTAGGGAGTTGTGGCGAAATGATCCGAAACTTTGTCCAATTGATCGGTATGATAGTGAACGCAACATGTTCAATCTTGCGATGGATAAGTATGTGGATGTTGAGTGCTGTCGCACTGTTGTACAGTTGAAGAAGGTGCAATTGGTTGTGTGGAGGGGAGCTATGGAAAGAGCTCAGAAACGTGTTTGCTCGCTTGCCAAGACGTTTTTGTTGGATGGACACTATCGTTTGGAACCTGGGAGTCTGGATGCACCTCATTTGCTGGAGATTGCTGAAGGTGGCATGAGGAGCGTATACACAACGTCTGTTGAAGCTGTCATGGCTGGGCGCTCAAGGATGTACATGCATCCTCCTAATGGCAACGTTGTCCGCTTCAATTTTGTGCAGGTAATGATGAGGTCGAAAGGTTCTGTCGCGCAATAGTTGAGTCTTCTGCACCTGTTGCTGTTGTGGATATAGGAAATCAGATGCATGGTGTTGGCAAGGACCCGCTGAGAAGTGCTTATCGCGCTAGGTAAGGGTTTCTGTTGCTGTGGGTTGCTGTGGGTTTTCCTAATCCTTGGGGTTAATGATTTGTTTGCTTGCCGATAGTGTGCTGCATTGAAATTATGTGGACAGTGTGCTTTGCTGTAAGTATGCTGATATTGTGCTGATTGTGTGTTGATTCTGTGTTGATTTTGTGCTGATTGTGTGTTGATTCTGTGTTGATTCTGTGTTGATTTTGTGCTGATTCTGTGTTGTGCTGCATGTTTGTTGTGTTAATTCAATAACTGACGATTTGTATTTGTCTTTCTTTTTTCTTGTAGGGTGACTGTCTCCCTAAGTGATGGCTCTGGAGGATATGAGAAGGGGAATCAGATAGCTGTTGGATTCCTTCAACAAAAGGATGATGCTGGTGTTTGTCGTGACATCGCCTTGTTGTACTTGACTGATGGGAAGTACAATCCCAGGGGTCCATATTCTGCTTTGAATTTTGCCAAGAGGAGCAGGAGGAAATGGGATAATGCGGTTTCAGCTGGTGGTGATGCTGTGAATCAGTTGTTGGACCAAGTACAGGTTCGCCCATTTATCCGCAAGCTGAAAGAGGACCATATTACGTCTTACTCTGGCGGAGCAAAGTTTTGTGTCAAGGCTGGGGGATTACAGAGTGCTAATGCCTTTTTGTCTGCAAATGGGGTGAATTCACACGTAACGGCGTCTAGAGGGAAAACATTTGTTTCTCCTAGCCTGGTGCGGGGTCGTAGGACCTTGTCATGTCCTGTGCCTGCTGGGCCTAACCTCGTTGGTTTTCCTTCGGCTCCTCCTGTGCCTTCAAAGCGTTTTGCGCCTTTTAAGCTTATACCTGAGGATCTTAACAAAACTCGGTTTGATACTAGGGAAGCCCATGTTGGAAGTAGGAGTGATAAGGTGGCACCTGTGAAGCCCACCCTTCATGCAAGTTGTGAAAAGCTGAAAGCATGTTTGTTGGGTGGTAGGAACGTGCACGTGCAAGGGCCTGCTGGTAGTGGTAAATCGGTATTGATTAAAGAAGTGATTGTTGATTACCTCGTTGAAAAAAGCCGTGTTGTACTGGAGGAGAAGTATAAGGTGCCTCTACCTATGTCTGAAATACTTGGAAATGAGGTATTGGTTTGTAGCACTACTGGTATTTCAGCTATGGCTGTTACTGGCCGCACTCTTCATTCTATAATAGGAATACAGAAGTGTCAGGGATCGTATGCTTCAATTAAGAAGCGTGTGAGTAAACATGCAAAGGCTAGGATGAGGTCCTTGATTTCTCTTGTTTTGGATGAGGGGTCCATGGCGAGCAAGAAGGTATTTTGTACGGTAGATAGGCTACTGAAGGAAGTTAGGGGGAACAATGAACCATGGGGCGGTGTTCAAGTTGTGTTTGTTGGAGACTTCCTACAACTTGGTCCTATTGATGAGTTGGTTGAGTGTTCTGCCAATTTAAGGACCCCTGATCATCGCCGCGTATTCGTTCATGGTAAAGATTATGAAATGGTGTTCCCTGGTTGGTCCTTTGAATCCCCTGCTTGGGAGGCTATGAATTTTGAGGCCTTCAGGCTGCAACGCTCTTTTAGGCATTGCAATGATCCTGAATGGTTTGAGGTATTAGATATTGTTAGTAGGTGAGATTTTAGCTTGCAAGGCCCTGGAAGGAAACGATGGGATAAGGTAACCGAGAATTTTAAGGTGCTTCAAGGGCAGAATGTGGAGGAGCATGACCCCGTGCATTTGTATTGCACGAGGAATGCTGTGGCAGCTAGGAATCAACTATGTATTGAATTGCTACTTCGTGATGCCACCAATTTGCGTAAGAAGTACACGTCTTGTGATTATGCTGTCAATCCGGAGGATATGTCAGTTGGGTGGGCTGTTCAGGATGACTGTGGTCCCGAGTTTGGGAATGAGGAAGGAGATCTTGTAGTGGATGATGGGTACGGTATCGCAGGTTTACGTAGCTTCCTTGCTGTACAGAATGGTCGTGTGTTAGTATTGAAGAACACGTGTGATGGAATCGTTAATGGTACTGTGGGCAAGATAACTGGTTTTCAGCATGATGACACTATTGATGGTGACCTATTGAAGGTAGCTGGAACGTATGTTGATGGGTTGCGTATCTTGAAGGGTATGTCGGGTGGTACTTGTATGTGGCCTGTAGTCCAGGTTGATGATGGTAGTGGCTGCGTTTCAACGTTCGTTGCTAAGCCTAAGATGTTTACTCTAGATGACTCTCAAGGAAATATGATTAATTGGAGGTTTCAGGTCCCGTTGTTGTATGCGTATGCTTTGACTATTCATAAGGGTCAAGGCATGACGCTGAATCATGTTGTAGTAGATGTGTCGAACGCGTTTTCCATGGCCAAGTTTATGTTGCTCTAAGTAGGGCTCGCTGTTCTGCAAATGTGCAACTGAAGGGATTCCCGTCTTTTAAAAAGTGTACTCAGAATGTTAGTGAGGCTGTTGTTTCTTTTTTGGGGTCTGTTCAGTTCACAGATTTGTCTATTTTAGCACATTAGTTTGCTGATACCAACCCACAATATGTCAACTCTGGGTTGGATATACAAGCTGCAGACATCTTCTAAGCTCGTGAATGCATAGATGTAATGGAAATCGGTTACATGAGTGATATATTTTCCCCTATTCTCTTTGAGATACCGCCCCTCGACCTGATGCCCCTCGACCCATTCACCACATTTACCACTACCCCTGTTGACCACGGCAGGCAAGCTCTCTGCCATGGTCGTTAGAGGCGGCTCTGAGAGCAATGCTCATGGAGAGCAGATTGGGGGTCTCAGGGTTATCGTTAGAGGTGGCTAAGAGAGCAATGCTCATGGAGAGCAGAGTGGAGGCCTCAGGGTTATCGTTAGAGGCGGCTTTGAGAGCAATGCTCATGGAGAGCAGAGTGGGGGTCTCAGGGTTATCGTTAGAGGCGGCTTTGAGAGCAATGCTCATGGAGAGCAGATTGGGAGTCTCAGGGTTATCGTTTAGATGCACATTTATGAGAAGGAATATGTTGCCTTGGTCCCCTTTCACACAAGCTGTTCCTGTTTTAGTAACTATGACAATCCCTTTTGCAGTTTTGATGATGATAGGTGGGACAGTGCGGATGTTATACAGAAGTTCAGGGTTTCCAGTCTTTTGAGAGGTGGCACCAGTATCCACAATCCAGTTGTTGGACATGTCTGATGTATGGGAAGTGGATGCATTGAGTGCATAGTGTTTGGATGGTGTGTTGTAGAGTTTGTTACCAAATATTGATCTGAGGTATCTCATCATGGCATAGGGGTCATCAGAGTACTAGTGTTCGGAGGATCTGATGGCGGGTGAAAGGTGTTTGGCTATAATGCCATATGCCATGGTAAGCATAATGCTGTTTGGGAGGGAGATGTGGCTGGAGATCAGCATACCGTCAATCTTCTCTGAGATGAGATTGTCTATGGTAAGACAGGCAGGGGCGAGGCGCGGAAACTTTTTCACCACTTCTTCTATCCAATGCTTGACTACGGTGGACGACGGTGGAGTCCGCGTCAGGTCCAAAATGAGCTGGTCCTCGCTGAGCGTCTCAAAGCGCCGGATACAGCGCATCAGGTCCTGCAGCGGGGAGGGCTCATGACCTTTCATGCTCGGAGTACGAAGACTGCAGAGACACTCGTAGGAGATGCTACTTCGTTTACAGATGTAGTATAAGAAAATAAGATGATACAACACAGCCGGATTGGGTTGATGAAGGAGAGATGGCGGCAGAATAGTTAGGTACTGCATGATGGTGCACGTGGCCATAGCTGGCAACGGCACTGCAGGGAGCACAGCTGGGACTAAGACATGTGTGCTCAATTACCGAGCCTCGACCAAACAGACATTCACCACCACACTTATTCACCAATTGACCTCATGTGAGGTACTGAGGTAAGGTCAGGTGATGTTTGATACATATGCGGAGGTAGCTTGCTCCTTACACCAGAGATACCAACCCACGACCAAACGCACATTCACCACTACCCCTGTTGACCATGGCAGACAAGCTCCCTGCCATGGTCGTAAGAGGCGGAATCAAGGAGACATAACTAGAGAACCACCACGAGGGCAGAAATCCGACAGTACTTCCCTACAAGGTTTGCTTTGAGAGATACCAACCCACGACCAAACGAACATTCACCACTACCCCTAGTATGATGCTTTTGACATCTTAAAAATCCCTGATTTTCGACTTAATTAGCTTTTCAGCGTCCTGAAAATTTTTGTGCGTTTTCTAGACATTTTCTGGATGATGCTTTTGATATTTGGGAAACCCCTGATTTCCGATGTCATTTCTGATTTGACCCGGATTCATAATAAATTCGGGTCCAGTTGTTAGGTGCCGTTTTTCAGACGTAAACTGTAACACGACTATGAGAGAGAGACTAATGCCCACCTTCTTATGTCTTTACTCCGTTGGTAACTCGCATATAAGCAGTCGATGAGCATCCGGCCTAAGTTTGTCCGATAATTCATTACGTTCTCCCCGAAGTGTTATAAGACCGACCGCATCATTGCGCAAATTGGATATTATTGCACGATTTCTTCCACCGCATAATCGACACCCATCCCCTTCGCTTCTTCCTCTTCACGGTAAGTCGTGCATGAACGATGAGCATGCTTTGATCACCCAATGCTTTGAGATACCAACCCTCGACCAAACAAACAATCACCACTACCCCTATTAACTGCAGAGAGCTTTAGGGTGCAGCCAGTTGTTTTACAGCTGCAGCATGAGAACAAGAGAAGTGAGTAGGGCTGTCAAGCTTTTATATCGCCCGGTATTTATTTTACCGTGTACCGTACGATATATCGTACGGTAAGCTTTTTATGTGAACCGATATTATGCGTATCGGGTGATGGATATTATGTGTATCGGGTGATGCGATACTATGTACGATATATCGTACGGTACACGGTAAAATAAATATCGGGCGATGTTATTCACCGGGTTTTCCCGGTTCACCTAGAGTGACTTATAACTTTATAGCTGTACTCTTTATAGCTCTATTATAGTTCTTTTATAGCTCTATTATAGTTCTATAGGTCTCCCGCCCTGTAGCACTGTACGGTATTTTTGGGATTACCGTACGATATATCGTGTTTACCGTACGATATATCGTGTTTAACCATATCCTGTGGTCCTGTGGTCTACGAAAATATCTTACACTCGGCAGGTCGGCGGTTTGATTCTCGTCAGGAGCACCTAAGTCTGGGCCAGGGAATTT